>VZTQ01013745.1:235857-254895 GCA_013400755.1 Pelecanoides urinatrix
CGTGTCCAGAGAAGGGCAACGGAGCTGGGGAAGGGCCTGGAGCACAAGTCTGATGGGGAGCGGCTGAGGGAACTGGGGGTGTTCAGCCTGGAGAAGAGGAGGCTGAGGGGAGACCTCATCGCGCTCTGCAACTGCCTGAAGGGAGGTTGGAGCGAGGGGGGTCGGTCTCTTCTCCCAAGGAACAGCGATGGGACGAGAGGAAACGGCCTCAAGTTGCGCCAAGGGAGGTTTAGGTTGGACATGAGGAGAAATTTCTTTCCTGAAAGAGTGTTGAGGCCTTGGCACAGGCTGCCCAGGGCAGTGGTGGAGTCCCCATCCCTGGAGGGATTTAAAAGACGTGTAGATGAGGCGCTTGGGGACATGGTTTAGTGGCCATGGGGGGGTTGGGTTGACGGTTGGACTCGATGATCTTAGAGGTCTCTTCCAACCTTAGTGATTCTGTGTTTCTATGATTCTATGAAAGCGTGGCTTGCTCTTGAGCAAACCTGCTCTCCAGAGGGGGGAAAAAGCCCTCATGATTAATGGATAATTCAGAATGTACCTGCCAAAAAGAAAACTCAATATGACTGGAAAAGGTTTAGGGCATCATGGTCCACAGAGTCAGGCTTTTAAAGTTGGTTTTGTCTGTTCAACTACTTGTGAACAGACAAGAACTTGTCACTCCCCACGTCCCTGGCACGCCTGTCGGTCATGGAAGGAAATCTGGGGTCTTTGTGAGACATGTTCGTTCTTCACTCTTCCAATTTAGTGATATCAGAAATGCACAAGCTAGAGAAATGGATAAAACTTAATGCTAAATGAAATATATATCTGTCAGTGCTTAATGTCTATATATCCTTTGCTTAATGTCTCATTAATTATGCAGGGTTTTCAAAAGTCATCTTAAACTCATGTAATTTGTATGTGGGACAAGTTGAGAAAAGATAATGATATATTGACATTGCCTCTTCACAGAGATAGTTAGTAATAGGATAATAACAAATGTGCCAGATTTGCTCTCCTTCCTGCTCAAGCAGAGTGTACTCCTCGTCGGTGGTTTTTATTTCTGTGTTAACAGTTCATCTCCCTCAAGTCAGCAAAGTGCTGATCATAAGGGCAGTTTTGGGCTCTGGGTAATGAGAGAGGCTTAAGATCCTGAATTAAAGTGATATTTCCACCCACTACTGGGGATTTTTGATAGTAAATCCAGGCCCAGTGTCATTTTCATTGGAATCTATAAAACAACAAACTGAACCAAATCCAGCCAGTTTATTAATTAAACTCTGGCTCCAACCACTAAGGTTTGGTTATGTGTACCGTCAATGAATTTGTCTCTAATTAGAGCACTAGTGCTACATACAATTATTTTTTTCCTCTGGTGCATTGTACAAGTTGCGTGTGTGGAAATATTGATTTGTTTGTACGGTTTTCTACTGTACACGCGGCACTGGAAATGTCTGCCCGGTTCCCATCAACAGGCTGAAATGGAGTGAGACGAGGCAGGTCCATGGGTTTTTAAGTACGGTTTTAATTTTAGGTTCCAGAAAATTCATTGTAAATAGGTGCAGCCGTATCTACGCGGCTGTGCTCAGTGGTCCACATCTGGACTGAAGTGATGGCAATGTTCTTTCTCCTCACAGCTACCAGGTGTGCAAACTGAAGCTTTAACTGAGCAGGGATTAGGATTTTTCATGTTTAGCTCTAACCGTTTAATGGCAGTGATCTATCTGGGGAGGGAGGGAGGGGAGAAAAAAGCAAAATCAAAAACCCCTTAAACACAAGCATCTTATTTTAGTGCTGTGTCTTTTATAAATACTAAAAGTTATTTTGTTTCTGCTAACACTATTTTGTTTAAAATTAGCTTATGTTTAGAATACAATAAGGAGAAAGAAGAAGAACCAGATTCAGTAATTTTCTTATGCTGCAAGTAGTTGTTCCTTACTTTATTATTTGCCAAAGTGCCAGAATTGACAAATTATCCAATAACACAAAACTGAAGGCAACATTGCAGTCATTGTAAAGCTGGATTAGTTTATAAAATATCCTTGTTGTGTTTCATAAAATGAATAACTAATATTCAGCAAACCTGTTGCAGATTCTTTCCTCCCTTCTTTCTCGTTCTTCTTTTTCTTTCTGGCACTAAAAGGAGCAGAAAGTTAGACATTTATTTACTTGTCAGAAGAGAGGAAATTCTTCAAAAAGAAAAATTGTGTGTGCTACCTAAACCATTTCAGGATGTGAAAGGAAATGCATTGCATTTCCAGCCTGCCTGGCACTCCGCTGGGTAGCTGGATTCTGGGGGGGGGAAGGGGTTTTGAGGCTGGAGGTGTTGCAGCATAGTAATTTTTTTCCAAAGAATAACACTGAAATTCACTCAGTGAATTACTAAGTACTAGATATTGAATTATAACTAACAGCTGCTTTAATATCAAGCTTAGAATTTGCTGAAGGCTGTTGTAGGAAAACGTAGTGTGTCAGAGCTGTCAGTTATGGTGTTCTGGCATATTTTGGTTTGGTTTTTCTTTTTTTTTTTTTTCATACTGTGAAGTGCAGACAGAGGCTGCTGTCTCACGCGTGCAGGTGTGCACGTTTGATGCGCCTTGTTGTATTGCAAAGGATGCCCAGAGACAATAGCGTTGCTGTGGAAATCGGTGCCCACGGGGGAAAACCAGCAGTGAGCAGCAGCAAAGGCAGCAGGTCAGGCTCTGCGTGGAGAAGTTTTTGGCTGAGTGTTTTATGTTTTGCTGACTTTGTGTTTGGGGTAGGTTAAGCAGAGCTCTCCACAGGGAGCACTGCAAGAGCCTCGTTGATGCGGGAGGAAGCAATATTAAGTCCTGCTTTTATATATATGTATGTGTGTGTGTGTATATATATGTGTGTATATATATATGCTTTTTAATAGCTTAAGCATAGCACTATATGTGCATTTACACAGCTTCCAAAATAAAGCTGGGCTGATTCAATGGTTTGTACTGGGGGCAGGGCAAACCTGCCCTTCTTGAATTGCCCTGCAAAGCCGTTCCTCCTCGCCTCCTCCTTTGCTCCCAGGATGAGAGAGGGTGCGAATAACTCTGCGGTACTTTATTCTGCTCCACAGCAAAACTAGTCACATTCTGGCCCAACACTATGCAATTTAATAATTAAGAAATATTTTATGGCACAGATATCAGGAAGAAAGAGCAAGTGGAGGTCATATGGAAAGCACACTGAAAGCTGTATTTAGGTTCATTTGATTTGGTACTGGTCCCTGCAGCCCGTTCTTCTCGTGCCATGATGCACAGCCAGAAGGATGTTCTCCTTTATGGCAGGTTTCAGTAGACACAAAGTCCTGAACTTGCATTTAACGCCTGACCCAGAAGGAGACAACCCAACCACACCTACTCCCATGGAATTACGGATTGCTTCAGCCTTTTTGCTTCCCAGGAGAATGAGCTAATTGAAGTCGCTTTACCATGTGCCACTAAAGCATCACCCAGATCTTTGATCTTCTCTGGATTATTTTTAAACCGCAACTGGCATTTTACAGTGCCATTGATGTGCCAGGTCACCCCTGAATGCTTTTATGAGTAGGTCTACATAACAAGGTACTCACATTAATTGTGAATGTGCTTGCTTACAAAGGAGGAGCATCGTAGTAACGTTAATGAATCAGTCTGTAACAGTTTGTATGTCCTGGTTTGCAACAAAACTAATTGGCCAAGTTACGCCTCGTGCCGAAACTATATGGTGATGGGACAGTGAATGCTGCCAGGGCCACCTCTGCAGCGGGCTGGCACCTATAGCATGTGTAACTCCACGCTAGCTCCCTCTTCCAGTTATGATAAGAGCTGCAAAACGCAAACAGGGTCAAAATAGAAAGAACCTATAAGTTGTTATATTCAGTCATTTATACTTAGCACCTAGTTGCAGGACGGGTGGGAAACTGGCACAAGATAATTAGGTGTGGTTTATGCCAGAAGAACTACTCTGTAGGACTGGAGTTATTAATAGAGTTCATTAGGAACAGTTTTGAGACTGGCGCTTAACTTGGCAATATGCTAATGAATTTCCCAGTGACACAAAACCCTGCGAGGTATTGCCAGTACAGAGGGGGTTATATAGGAAGAAACAGATGACTGGGAGGGCTGCAGTAATGAAAATAATACGAATAATAATAAAAAGTACAAGATTATGCGCTTTGGGACTTAGAAATGAAAAATCTGTGCCATAACTGGAAAATTACGGTTGTAGATGATGGAGGAAGAGAGGGACTTTAATATTCAAGTAGATCTTTTCTTGTAAACCAGAACTTGGGGCAGCTATGCAAACCATTGCGTGTAAGATGCTGTTTACAATTTTGGTCACAACTGTTCAAAACGAATGTTAATCGGAACAGGTGTGGAAAAGGACTTTTCATCTTCCCCACCAGCATCACAGCCTGTTTTTCCACAGGATCCCAGAAGGACTCAGTTAAAACAGCCCAGCAGAGCGGGAGAAGAGCTCAACGTGTTTCCTGCAGATGCATCGGGATGAGGTACCAGACGCTGACTACAAAACCAGAGGAATGGTAACATACAGTCAGAGCAACAGAGATTTCTCCTGAATGAATTAAGACAAAAATCCACTATGGGAGTGAGGACCTGGAACCCCCGTTCTGTGGGAACAGAGCGTGCCAGGAACCTCACCAGTGCGGTGTGGAGACGTCAGCTGAGGAGTGGAATGGTGCGTCATGGTCGCCGGGGCTAGCGAGGGACTCGGTGGCCCGGGCTGGAGGCTGCTTGGGTCTTATGCCTGACATTGATTTTTAAGCCAGGCGATGCTTTCGAAAGGCCTGCCGTGCAATTTTGCTGGTTAACAATCCAGTCCACCTGTCTGCCTATTCCCTTTGTTAGCAGCATAGGTGGTTTGCTAATTAGGAGAGGCGTGATATATTCTGTCCACATGGAATAAAAAGCAGACAGGACAGGATTGAATAGAAAAAAATCTTAGTGTCTTCAGGGACTGCAGCTCTGGAAGGGGAGGGCAAAGCATTGGTAATCTTATTTATTTTTTGTGATGCATTTACATTACCAGTGTGGCCAAGCTCCCAGGGAGAACCTCAGGCAGGTTCTGAGTGTACTTTGAGGTCGTAGTGAGAGCCATGATGTCCCCAGGGCTCTGGGAAGAAATCAAGAAGGTGCTGACCGATAATAGCTTGGCAAGCGAGCAGAAATTTTAAAAAGTTCCCTTTTACATCTGTGCAAGACTAGAGCTACCCCTCAAAGTGGCCCATACCCACAACTAAATCTTCCATTTTCTTTTCCGCGTGTAATTCCACAGCAGTCCGATTGCTCTTCCACAGCATTTTCATCACGCTGTACACGAAAGGAGACAATTACTAACAATTAGCTGAACTCTGCAGTCTTCACTCAAGGACAACCCATTGCCTTCACTGGGAGCACTTCCCATGACTGACTTCAGATGTTTGGGGTTTTTTGTTTGTTTGTTTTTTCCCCCATTTATCATTTGGGAAAGGGCTGAACAGAACCCCTATGGGGCCCCAAGGGGGCTGGGGAAAAAGATCTTTTTCCTTTTTGTTATTAAATGCACTTAGAAATATTTCTATGGTATTTTGATAAGAGTATGTATCACACCTTGAATACATTTGATTAAAGCAAGACTGACCATCAGCAATGATCTGGAGAGGCAGATATAAGAGCAACGCCCTATAAGCGGTTGGGAATATCATTTCATTGAAGGTTTTAACTCTTACAGTACTGTGATTTTTTTTTTTGTGAAGTACATTTCAATGCATGATGCAAAGAAAGCACCTAATCAACCAGCTTAATCCAACTAAGAAAATTATAAAGTGAAGGAGTAAACAACTACACCTGGATAAAATGATGGGCCTTATGTCTGTTACTGTATAGTAAGATCCAAATACTCTGAGAAAACCTAATTGTAAAGCACTTAGGAAGCGTTCATCCAGTAAGTCTTCGCAAGTGACGCCTTCCCAGACCCTGATGTCTGATGCATTTGGGATTTCTTGCCCACAGGGTTAGTGTCTGCTCCCACCCGGCTCCCCAGGGCAATCAGGTTGAACAAGGTCCTGGACGAGCTCCTGAGACAGGCAGCGCGTCCCTGTCCTTATCTAACAGAGCATCTTTTAAAATCAGCAGGGTGGGTGTAATGTAGACGGCCGTGACCATTTCTGCGAGCTGCTAGCCGTGGAGAGACAGATCTGGAGGGACGTTTTGGGGAGGTAAGTCACACGTTGATTCCTTCCTGGTGCTTTGATAACCTGTCAGCTGCCGTGACAGCCGGAGACAGAAACATCCGTGTTTGCAAAGCTGTCGCCGCTGGCTGAGACAGATGCTTGGGTTTTTTGGAAGGACACCCAGCAATCTCTGACAGTTGTGGCATCGCCGGGACTGTGTCCCCACATCAGTCGGTGCCATCCGTGGGTACGTCCCTGCAGCGCCCGTTGCCTGATTAATTCTGGTACTTTCTGGTCTCTTGGACTCTGGCACTTTTCTTTGTTACTGCACTTTATTACCATCCCTCACCGCTCCAGGCTTTCCTCCACAATATATTTTTCATGACTTTGTGTGCTTGACTTTTGTCCTACGTTTTTGTGCCACCTACTGCAGCTCCCTCTGATTGAATCACTGCTTCTGTTATTATTTCTCTGTTCCTTGACTTTTTCCAGTGAACTGAAAATACTTTCATTCTTGTTTGCTATTGATCAGATAATCCACAGGTCTGAGCTACGCTGACACACCCGGGACTGCAGGTTGATGTATTGGAAAACAAATACATGTAAGGAGTAGTTTACACTTCTTTCCCCGTACTTACACAATGTTTTAATATTTGCAACACATTTTTGGTGCATTACAGTTGACAGTAATTACATTACAATATATAGTGTGCGTTTCCAGGGGTATCTGAGAAAGCAAAACAACCAGTAATTCTTTTGAAAATAGTTCTGTTCTTTCCCCCCCCTCAAAAAACCCCTCTGTTGTAGATAAAATAATTGCTTTGCAACTAGTGTGTGAACATTTTCAACAAATTTAAAACATTTGCACTATTTAAATTCTTCTCAAGAGGGGAAGCAGTCACTTTTCAGACGTAGTGAAGATAAATGCATGCTTTTCCATGACGGGTTTCCTTTAGCTCTTGCCCTCCTTGACTGGTTTGGTACGGAAATTTCGGAGAACCACAGGCGAAGGGATGCTGCAGCTCGAGAAGCCCTTCCCCAGGCATCAGGCGTGGTTCTCCCCTTAGGGTTGTTACATTGCACAGGCTTTTTTCTTGAGCATGATAGGAAAATCCGATGCTGACTAATTTAGTAGCCATTAAATCACCATTCTGATATTTCCCAGTCAAAAATTTTCCCCACTGAGTGCTGCAGCCGTTAACTGGCGATGTGGGTGAAACTTTGGTATTTAACAGCCAGCTAACGGCAGCCCTGTGCGAGGGACCGCACTGTCTTCTCCATTACATCTGGATGTTCTGGGGGAAAAACAACCTGGAAGTATCGGTCCACAATAGTTAAATGATAGTTAACGACTGGTGCGTGGGTCACTGTTTTCGAACACGATCATTCCTTTGTGGTTCAAACTGTGAGAAGGGCACAACAGAATATCCTCAGCAGGATACAGAATGTCCTAAATAACTGTAAATACATTGACAGCGATGAAGAATTTGGTCACGTGAGGTGGCGAGTTGAGTTACCTTCAGTTCTATCTTACTCCAAAAACAACTGAAGGCTTTTGAAGATGGGATTGTACTGGAAAGATGGAGTTGCTCTGTTGAGGCGTACAGAAGCCTCTCGCTCATCCCCGGAACGCAGCGGAGGGATGTGGCACGGCCACAGGAGAGACGCACCGCCCTGCACACTGCCCGGAGCTTGGGAAGAGAATTCGGTAACAGAGCCTCTGATCTAGTTGTTTGTTCATTTACCTGTAAGACAAATATGTCTTCTCCTTAAGATACAGCAGCAAAGCTTTTGGAAACCTTCTACGGCTCTCGGTGTTTCACAGCGGGTTGGATTCGGGTTATCCGGTGAGCTTCGGCTGCCTCTCTTCCCCCGCGAGCTCCCAGTGCTGGTGTGCAGCTCCCAGCCTGCCTGCAGGGCGAAAGGGCCAACACAGCAGCTGTACCAGGCTTTCATCAAAACTGAAGTTCGTGAAGTTTTGGAGGAGCATTTGCATGAAAATTCAACAAAACTCGAAGTGTTTGCTCCCGTCTAGCTGGCCGCCTGCCCTGCTCAGCAGAGACTCCCCCAGGAGCTTCTCCAAAGACTTCTGAAGCACCTGAAAGCAGTGGGATTTGGGAGAGCAGGGGGCAGGTGGATGAGCTTGACTTAAGAGTTTGGACTATTGACTAATTCAGATGTCCAGGCAAACCAATCTCCGAGTTATTTCCCTGTCTGAGAGATGACGAATAACAGGGTCAATTCATAATCTCTTCCAACTTTCCATGCGACTTCAGCCACAACAAAAATACTTCTTTTTGCTTACACCATTATTACCACCCAGATGACTACAAAGATACAGAATTATAAAGCTGCTTGCTTCTACAGTTGAGCTGCATTTTTACTGCATGACTTATAGGCCTGTGACAAGGAGACCCTTCTCTAATAAAGGGTTTTTCCAAATGAATTTGCATCATTTTCACAGGTCATACTCCTCACTTCAGTTCTTTTGTCTGCCATTTGCTACGGCTGTTAAACAGCTTTAAAATTAAAGTGTGATTATTCAGAAAGCACTTCATAAAACATTATATGCTATTTGCCACCCGTTTTTCCTTTGTGTCTCACACTAGGCAAGAGAAACTGCTGAGTTTGAACCAGCAATGGAAAGTTCATTATGGATAATTGTTGATTAGATAGGAAAGTGAATTATAGAACAGAGATCAGAAACATCTAATTGTCTTCAGCATGGACATGATGCTTTACAGATGGAGGGAGTGTGCAGCTTGCAGTGTCATTGGTGGCACTGAGATTCCTAACAGATTCATGCTAATGCAGGCTGACAAATATGGGACAAGCTGTAGAATATTCCAGTGCTGTCACACAGCACATTTCCTCTGTTCGGCTTCTGGAAGATGAATGAATTAATAGTAAGTTGTATTTTTGAAGAAAAAATGTATTGGTGCCAATGCAGGGTGGGTGCTTTGCTGAGGAGGAAGGTGGGGTTTTGGCTAGCTGGATAAGCAGTTTTAAATAATTTATCTAACATTTCCTTCTTCAGGTTGATCTCCCGATACCATTGGTCTAATGATGGGTATCTTATCCCTATCCCAGGTAACGCACCGAGGCAGTTGCCATCGCACACATCCCAAAATGGGGCTAGCTTGTGGTGAAATGCTTTTATGGACCAGGTGGTCCTTCCCAGGGAGCGGGAGCGAGAGAGAACGGTAGGAAATTGTAGTTGCCAGTGTCTTTTTTCCTTAGAATAATGAAATGCTGAAATAATGTCAACAGCCTCAGCTGCTTCAGTGTTACTACTCTTTGGCTTGCTTTGAGCACAAACACTTGTGGATAGGATGGTGTTACACCATCTGAGGGAAGCGAAAACATGAGAAAGTGGGGATCTGGGAAAGGATTTTATTATTTAGAGTAGGACGGTAACTGATGGAGGGAAAACAGAAGGAATTAAAACCAAAACATTCAGTTAGGGGAGAAAGAAAATAAACTTATTTTTTGTGTCTCTGTGTAACTGTGCTACCAAAATCAACCATTAACAAGTAATGATGAGGGATACTGTGACCTGGAAAAGAGGCCATGTCCTCCTCCCGTGACCAGCGTGTGAAAATGGGGAAAGGAAAAGGCCAATCAGTAAACAAGTGAAAATGTCAAGAAAATAAAGATGTCTCTTAAAGTATGGGGACTTTAGAGTTAACCTAGGGGACAACGTTCTGCTGAAGCTAGTGTGCAAGGTTAAACCTGTACATATTTCTCTCCACCCAAAGTCTGCTTTTTCCAAGCCTCATTAACCATTTTGCTGAACATTACAATCATTACTCTTCTGCCAGGTTATATCACATTTTTCTACCTTTTAGGTATAGACCTTAGAATTATTGATCCAATGAATCATACTGACTTAGGTGCGGGCTGCTGCTGAAACACTTCTGTAGAAACCAGGATGTTGGCTAAATATTGAACATTTTTTTCTGAATATTCTTTATGTAAGGGAGTATTTTTTCCACACGGAAGAAGCAGAAAACGGGGGCATCCCCTCTTTGCAATTTCTGTGGCACTGCATGATGTTTAAGGCATCTAATGGCAATGATGCACAAACACCAAAAAAACCCAAACAGATACATTTTCTTCTTCATTACTGAAAATAATAAGACCTGTATACCCTAGAGGCATTCTCTACTCAATACCTGAGGCTAGTGATATTATTCTGGCATTTTATTTGCTAACTGGGCTCATTTGGCATGCAATGGGAGGAGTATGAACAGGTTTGACCAACCCCTTGGGTGGTAATCTCCAGCAAAAGAGGGTTTATAAGAATCACCTATTTGCGCCAACACAATGACTGCTGATTATGTGATAGTATCACTGTAGCTGTGACAGAAGCAGATAGGCATTGGTCATCCCTTTTTTCCTCATGTTTTGGGAAGGCCAAAAGACTAAGCTATTTGTGTGAACAACTGATTTTGACTGAGCTACAGAAAAATCCTGCCTTAGCTGCCAGAGGACACTTTGTGGGCATTGCATTAGGAGCTTTGGGTTTTTGTCTTGTAATCAGGATTATGGTGCTTAAAGAATGGGACTAGAGTTTATCCACCACACCAATGATTAGTATAATTTGAAATTAGAATAAACATGCAGCCAGATGTGATACTCTCCCAGACTGTGGTGATGGCTACTGAACGTGGCCATAAAAACCTGAAATAAGGTCTTTTAGAAGAGACACAGTTCAATCTCTGATGAAATCAACAGTAGCTGGAGGTGTGAAAAGTTGTCCTGTTCCCGATATATGTGCCCTAATTACAGAGTTGTTCATAAACCTTGATCAGTTTCTGTAAGAGACATGACAAGACAATAACGATATACTAATTAAAGCTAAGGTATTAAAGATTCCCAAGCATCTGCTAAGTCTGAGATGAGACATAAGAATGAATAATTTAATCCTGAAAACCTCAGCTCTGGTGCACTCATCTCAGATTGGATCCAGATGTATTTAAGGAAAAAACGCAGGACTCGATGCGTAGGAATTTGTCTGGAGGCAGTCCTGAAAATAGAGTCTGTTTATTAAACAGAGTGTAAAGAGAAGGCTTGAAGGATCATATCTGTAGAGAAAAGTATTATTTTTATTTTCATTGTTTCAGTGCCTGCAGGAGGACGGGAACAACCACCTCCTGCTTGGGAGAGCCTGAAACCCCGGCAAGGCAGGGGAAGCGCAGATGCTACCTGCCTTGCTCATATTTCAAGTTGCTACGGGGAATTTGTAACCGAGTTAGGAACAAGATGTTCTGAGTCTCAGACTAGTACTTGAACATCAGGTTTCTTTGTCTTCTATCTCGAGTACTTCATATTTGCTTTTCTGTTGCACCGGGCTTCCTAGAGCTGCCAGAGAAATCCCGCACCTTCCCCTGGCCCCCCAAGTGCTACGTGACATCAGCCCCAGACAGGAGTACAAGAGTAGCCTCCAAATAATATAAACGAGATACAGTCTCTATTAATTTTTAGATAAATTATCATGACCTTTAAAAATTGTATATTGTAAGCACTTTTTCTTTTGTGTTTACAGAATGAAATGCATAATTCATGAGTTTAACAACTCCCAGCGCTAAACTGGGATTACAGAGCTGCATATGGGTATCCAGTTTACTGCAAAATATACATTGGCAATGAACTTCAGACAACATATTTTGGCAGATCTGAGTTGCTTTCTGTGAGGTTAAAGAGAAATGAGATGTATGATTTATTTTGTAGAAAACTGTTTTTACAGAATATTCAACAGAATTTCCCAATTCACTTATCTGTTTTGTTTTTAAGAATAAAGAGATTGAAATAGTTAATAATTTTGAATAAAACTAACTTTTCTTTTGCAAAGCAAACAACAAAAAAATATCTGTGGTAATTCTCTTGCAGCTTTCCAACACAATTAAGCGGTAATGACTGTTGAAGAGATTTTCATGTCGTTTCAAACACTGGTTGGAACAATTGGAAGCTATGAATTTTTCTCATTGTGACTTTATTATCTGAAAGGAAATGACTAATTTGGAGTTTGTTATTATTGTTTTATAGTCCATGAAATATAAGCGTATAAGTAAACATTTCCATGAATTTAAATATATAAAATACATAATGTGAAATAGTTAAAAATTGAATAGTTCTTCAGCTGAATTACAACCAGGTTGAAGTCGCTGGCTTCCCGCGCTCCAGCCCAGCCTGCCTGCTGTGAAGAAGTAAAGAAATGCTCTCTCTTACGAGGCCTATTTTTCGTAGCGTCTTGTTCCCTGAGCTGAAACGTGCGGTAAGCGCAGGTGTCGGGGTGAGCAGCGCGTCTCTCGCCCCTGGTCGTAAGCTCTACCTCCAGCAAACCTCTTCGCGAGGCAGCAGGGGTGAGGGCCGCCGCGGGCCCCAGCGAGGTGCGACGCTGGTGGGTTCTGCTGGCCGGGAGCTGAGGGGTGAGGGCTGGCCCCAGGTGTTTTGCAGGTAATACAGTTTATACTACTTATTCACCACCGATAGCTCAGTGCCTTCGAGAGGCACACCTCTCTAAAAACAAAAAAAAAGACCTGTAATTCATTTAAAGATGACCTGTGTTTAGGAATTGTTGTGTATTGCCTTTCAGTCAGACTGCTTATCCTGAAATTTTCACTTTCCATCTCAATTTGAGTATATGAATGAATAATGACAGATGAATAGCATTTGAAAGAATGGGTTCCTCACCTTTTAACAACTGCTGATTAAAGTAGTTCCATTAATAGGGCAGCAATAAGAAGCATTTTTTCCTGTGTGGATTCTCTAGCACGTAATGAGGTCTGGATTTATATCGTAGCCTTTTTCTTCCTAGAAATGCCAACATGAATCTTGCTCCTTTGCATGTCAGGCCAGGGTCTGTCTCGCTCCAGCCCGTTGGTTCCTTAGGAGCTCTCATCTGTTCCTCTGACTTTCATCCAGCCGTCCTGCCCCAAGTAACTCACTCCTCACCTCGCCTGCACGCTTTAACTGTCCCTGAGCTCTACCCGAGAGGAATTTTTCCAGGCTATTTTGATCCTCGTCCAGACCATATGTATTCCCTTCCCTTTCAAGAGCAGTAAATGTCTTGCTGGAAGGGGACATCCCTGTCGATCGCATCCTGCCCCTTCCTCCCCAGCAGCACTTGAAAAATGTTCTCTCCGTGCCGCGTCTTGCTCTGCCGGCGCTTCCCGTCACCTCCGTGCCTGCCTCCTTCAGCTCCCGTTTCACCACCCTTGTGCATAGGAAAAAAAAGTCCCAATCATTTTTGTAAGCTGTTATGTTAACCTTTAGGTCCCTTTTGAAACCTCGCTGTGCTCTGACGGCTGCAGCTCACCCCCCTGGCACTGCTCAGGGAAACGACAAGCTGTAACTTCTGCTCCCTGCTATTCACCGTCCCCGTCCCCCAACCTTTGCCACCCTCGGGTTTTCCCTCCTGTAGCATCCTGTCCGTCACACAGGCTATTATCTCGCCAGCTGTCTCCTCTGCTCTATTTCTTACAATGCCAAGAAAAACGGGATCCTGAATCCTGATTTGTAGGTTGTACCATAAAGAATAAGGATTATGATGGTTGGTGCCGTTCTGATTTATTTCATTACAGTATCTGTTTATAGCACATGAGCTTCATTGTATAGTAACGATAGAGATAAATTTTGGCCCCTCATTTTTCATAACCACTTGCTAGCTGTATATCATCAATTTTCCTCTCATTTAGATACTTGCTTCTACTTTGGGAAAAATAAAAATATCCCAGTTGTCTAGGTAATAAAGCTGGTGAAACAAACTCTGAAGTGCATTTTACAATGGAATTTGATTGTGATAATTTTTCATGTGTTAAAAAAGAGCACGCTTGCTTTCTCTGGGAAATGTTTGGGTTTATGTTTTGTTGGGACTTTTTACATCCACAACTTGTAGTGGAAGATCTCCTTTTTTTCATGGGAACACAGAAACATCCCAGCATTGACCAGCCAAGCTCACTGAAAAGCTATATATTATAATTTAATGAGGCTTGAAATTGTAGTGCCTGCCGTGGGCTGCCGGCACTTGCACTTCCCCCGTGGCACGATGCTCTCCATCCCTCGTGGTCCTCCTTCTCCGCAGCTCGCAGGGCGTTGTGTCCCTGGGTGGAAAAGGGGGACTGTAGCTTTTCAGGTTTTCGAAGCAAGCCCAACACCATCTGCATGGGCTCGCGCTGTGGAAATCAGAGCTGCGTAAATGCTCTCACCAGGACCTGCGTGCGGTTTCTTTTTTGGTTGGTTAAGGTTTGTTTTCATGGTTGGCCAAAGCATGTCCTGGATCGGCTCCACCTCTCTCCCTTCTCAAAGTAAGACCCACTCTCTTGACTGCCCAGTGAAATAAGGTATTTTGCTGTGTTCTTTCAGTTACAAAAACTGTAGATAGATAACTTGGCTCTCACCGGTTATCATGTGGCAGAAATTCCCTTGTCCCTTTGGGAAGTCGGGGTGGAGGATCAGCAAAATGGTCCTCTCAGAAATCCCTGAGGAACATCCTGTTTCTCCAGGCAACACAGAGGCTCCCCTCTCCCCACCTCCTCTTACCTCTCCTTTCCCAGTCAGTATACATGAATTTACCAACCAAATGTTCTTATTTTTATTTGTTTTGTATTATTAACAGGGAAATTGAAGAAATATTCAGGTAAGTTGGAAATGGTCCTATTGCACAAGAATGAGAAATTATCTACGTGGTGGTTCTGTGATGTTGTTCCTCAGCTGCAGTCCTTGGGAGATCGCCGCAAGTGTTCACATTCAAACAAAAGGAGTCTAATGAAAGTATTTCAACCTGCTGATCAGCTATTCAGAGAGAAAGGGATAGCCGTGCTAGGTGTCTTTGGAGGCTGGAAACGAGTGCAGCAATGGTAATCAGAGTACTCGTATTTATTTACACTTCTTAGCAAGCTATTGTGCGCATAATGTTGGTGGAGGTTGCTTTAGCTTCAGATTTCACTCCCTGCACCTTGGGCCGTTTAAAGAGCTCCAGGTCTAGTTCCGCTGCTGGTCTCGATGTATCAAAACCAGGAGGCTCAGCTCCATAAGCTCCCTGTATAGTTCGGAGTGGAAAGATCTACTGGCAAATCATTCAAAGAAGCTCATTTAGATGCCTGCTCTGCTATTCTGAAAACCTTTCTGATAGTGTAATCGTTTGGTTTATTTGATTTTAAAAAAGGGGTTTCTGGTAGGAATCCAGCTCTTGCACAACCCCAGGCAGTTTTTCTGTCAGGGCAGACATCAACAAGGACAAAACCTCCTTTAGGATCCACGAAGTTGATGGGAAGTCCTCTCCTCTCCTCCTCCTTCACGCCGTGAATATTGCGATCAGATAACAAAAGTCTTGGTGCCACGGGAGCAACAGTAGAAGACTGTCAACAATCAACATTTTATTAGAGCTTGACAGGTTGAAGGAGATTTGTCTCAGGTCTCACAGGTAGCGAGATCTTACCAACACCCCATCACGCGCCGCCCTTCATCGTTTCACATAAAATCCTGTTACAAAGAGCCTCCAGCCCTCCCAGTCCTCGCTGTTGCATGAACGCCTTGCAGGACGCTTGCAGGAGTCAGCAGAGAGGGGGGACGCGTCTTCTCCTGCTGGGACGAACCCACCCGAGCAGCAAAGGAAGGGCGGAGGGAGCAGGGGGGCTCTGCCCCCGCCTGCTTCACGGTTTGTGTTGGTGCCCCGCAGGCGGTTTGGGTGGGGTATTCGCATGAAAAATACGTGGTGAAGTTATTTCTGAAAGTAGATTCTTTTCAATGTTGGAAATAACGTGTCCTCTTGTTTGCAGTAACCAGAAGAAGAAGGAAGATAAGAAGCAGATGCGGTTGACCAAGATCTTTAAAGGGAGGATGTGATCCAGCTTCGAGGCAATCTTCAGCTGTAAAAAAACCCGCAGTAAACGGAGTTATATTAGGTAAGAGAAATTAGTTTCATCCATATGCTCATAACTAAAGTAAGGAAAGAGGGTTTAGGGAATAAGACAAAGTTTATGTTTCTTAGCTGTATTTAGGTTCCACACTGTGTTTAGAAAGATGAAGTATCTTTCACTGCATATATTTTCCTACCAAAAACATTTTTTTTTTTAATTTTACCAAAAAATATACAAACTCTCCCAAATCCCCACATGGTTGTGAATAACCTGGTGATGGAAAAAGTCTTTGGATAAATCCGTGGCTCACCCCAACACATGCGGAGGGTCAGAACTGGCTGAAGCTGTTGAAAATTACAGCCTTGAGTAAAAATTTCCTCTAAAAAGAACAGACCAACTAACAATCCTGATACACTATGGCTATGAAATAGTGCTGTATCAATTTCAAGTAAATCCACATAATTGTACATCAGACGCCACAGGAACCAACAATAATTAGTCTTTTGTTGCTATGGTTTCATATACACGTCAAAGTATAGCACATTGTATAGAACTTTTAACTAAGACAAGCTAACTTTCGTTAAGCTCTTCTTATTTCTGTCTGCCTCATTTCTCTACCGCGTTATGCCTTTCTGCATTGCCAAAAACTGTTGAACTGTTGCATCAAATGGCCAGACAATATCACTTTACCCAGAGGAACATGCTGTACTTACATAAAGGAAGATATTTTTCTTTTACTGAAATGGATCTTAAAAAAATATATTCTGAAACAGGTGAAAAGAAAGGACACAAAATGCAAGAAAATGTAGATTTTGTTCATGCTTTGTCTATGTAATACCCGAAGTGCTTGTGCTGCTGCTGTTTGTAGTAAATTATATATCACCTTTTTTCTGACTCTTTTTACTATTATCTTCGCTGTTACCTATTCTTCCTTCCCCTACTCATCATCTTCCTTCCTCTCCATAAAATGCTATACAAGAGAAAATTACTAAGTTTGAGGGTGAGATGAGAAGACGACTCTGTGCTTCCCGTCCGCATGATGAGGCTTTGCTTGTGATCAGATCTACAGCAGGTGAGGCAAGTAACTGCGGGACCCGTGTAACAGCTCCAATTAAGTGTATTATTTCTGATGAATAGTAAATGCTTTGCCAGTCATTCTGACATTATTTTCAGCTTTTGGGTCAGTTAATAATTTTTGAATATTCTGGATATGAGAGAAAAAAATCCAGGAAAAGATCCCACAAAACTGCAGAGAGCTGTTTGTTTTGTGGAATATGGAGAGCCAGGTTTTGTTCATTTTCTTTAAAAAGGAGATGGAGTTGTTTCTATTTCACCAGTCAGGAGAGTGTCTGAAGCTGTTGGTTATCCTGCGAAGGCCTGGCTGGGATGTCTCCTGGTGATACTCATCCTCCTTTCACAGCTGAATTCCACCGGTGCATGAACTGATGCCCTACCAAACATCCCAGCGGTACAGCTGGTTGAGCGCACCAAGAGCCAACACAGGATTTACTTTCTGCCTTTGAGAAATTCCACACATCTCACCAACAGGACAAACGATAGCAGCATTTACACATCCCTTCTTATCAACCAGGAAATTGAAAAGAAATGTCTGTAAGTAAAATGCTCGTGTAGCCACTTGAGGTGATTATACTGATTAACTCCGTAAGATTGAGCATCAGACTCTGAGTTAGTTTTGACGATCCTTTGCTGGTCCACAAGCTGATGTGGGTCTCACTCTTCTTTGCGCACATGCACCTATGTTTTATGCCTAAGATGTGAACAGAAGTGTATAACTCTTTTCCATTTACAGAAGCAATAAATGTTGTACAAGAATTTCAATCTGAGTAGAGATATTAGTGAAGTAATTAGGGAGACAGCCTCATGGTGTCAGGGAACTCGTATTGGGAGCTTGGCGCCTGCAGTGAGATGCTGCAAAGCCATCAGTAAGAGAGACTATCACGCTGTTCCCCGAGTAAAGAACTTGCATAGCATTTCAAATACATTTGCTAAAATGCATATAATGATGATAGAGCTGGGGTGAGTTTCAGTCTGTGGCTTTTTCCCCCTGGTAAAATAAATGAGGGTTATTTTTTCTGACCCTGCTGTGTGTTAGTGTAGCGTGAAAACCCTATTTATTGAAAAATAGGTTGCATAGTGAGTTCTAGGGCTTGAATTTACTCTCAAATAGCAAGAAATACATTGTGGCTTTCCTATAACATTTAAGACTGTAAGGGTTAAGAGTGAATTATGTGCTTTTAATGGGATGTTAACTTGAGATAATGTAACTTCATTGATAAGCCTTAGAATAATATACTTTAAATAGATTTTGTACTTGGTGGCAGTCTTGACTGTATCTCATTACAAGTGGAATTGAAAACAAAACTCCTCTGTCCTCAGCGGAAATACCCACCCTAGCGTGGCATAATAATATTGCTGTTTATGGAGGCATTTCTCGCCCACAGCCTGGTTCCAAGGCAAAAGAGACACTGACCTTGCTGTGGCTCAGCCAGACAGCCCTGACGGGCTCTGAAGGACCCCTCGTTCGCAGTGCTGGGCACCCCAAAGCCACCCAGACATGTCCTTTCAGTGCCTAACACATTAAAACCCACCTCAGGTCTGGGAAGAAGCAGTAACATTTTATGTGTATCAACTACGGGTACTTCCTTGTAAAATAATAATTAAAAACCAATCCAGCGATGAATCTCAATGGATTCCAGCTGCTCACGCTCCTCTGGTTTGACCGACGTTTCCGCACTGCGACCGTTCGTACCATGGCAAGCCCGGCCGACGAGGCTGAAGGGGAGCAGCGCTACTGGAAGTCCCGCAGAGCATCCCGCTGCTCGGACGGGCCCCCCCGCCGCCCCCCGCCCTCGGGACGGGGCCGCTGCTGCGCCCAGACCCGCCCAGCGCGGGGCGCGGCCCTTGAGCCCCGCAGGCTCGAAGCAGGGGCCGGGCAGGGCCGGGCTGCGGGGGAGGAACGTGCACGAGACCTGCGGGGGGGCTGGGGGCGCGGGACCCCCG
>VZTQ01013745.1:255408-316188 GCA_013400755.1 Pelecanoides urinatrix
AACCCCCCCGGAGACCCCCTGTGCTGGGGCTGGGGTTAAACCCTCCCCCGGAGACCCCCTGTGCTGGGCTGGGGTTAACCCCCCCCGCAGACCCGCTTTGCAACTCCTGGCGAGAGGGAAAGTGTATGAAAGAATATTCTTGTGGAGAAACTCACGTCCTTGGGATAAATCCGTAAGCTTTTCGCCCCCCCTCTGTGCGTTGTGCCCCTAACACTGCACAAAGGCAACACCCCAGTAACGCTGATGTAAAAGACAGATTTTGCTTTTTGCTTCCCTGAACTGAAACTGCTTTTGATCAAGTTCCAAACAGCTATTTTACAAGCAGCGGGCGCGTACCCACATTGCTTCCATGAGTTGTGGTGGTGGGACATCTCTGGGTTTAGATTAGACACCTGAGATCAGCCGTGGACGGCAGGAGCACTCAGAGCTTTAGTCTTCTCCTCCGTTACCACCATTGGCTCTCGTTGCTGTGCGTTTCTGCATCGTATGATGTGGTCACAGCCGCAAGAAAGCACAATCCCCCTACTCAAGTCTGTGTCTTTAACTGCTTAACTTTAATATTTGGGGAACTGCAGACTTTATTTCCTCCTTGGGAGTATTCAAAGAATGAAGGGAGGCCATCTCGCCACCAAAAAGAGATGCTATAAAAAGAAGAGAGTGAAGGAAAAAAATGCCGGAAATCTGTTTTTACTATTGAAATGAAGCATGTTTCATTGCCTAATGCAATTTATCTTCTCAGGTAACATGTTTTGTGCTGTAAAGAAACAGACAGCCGTTTTCTCGTAAGCTCCTGAAGGTACAAGTTTGTGAGAGCTGTCAAAATCTATCGTGTTGCGGAAGCTCACTGTCAGCATGCGTCGCGTTGCACGCGGAGAGCCACCGGCTTCGGGCATCCAGGTACGTCTCTGCCTCATGTGCGATTCCGGTTGTTCCTAGCTCAAAGTAGGAAAGGTATTTTCATGTTGACAAAAATAATGCAAGAAAATCTTCCCGAGTCTTCTCGGGGAGGAGAAAGAAAGCGCATCATCACTCGCTGGTGGTGGGAAGGATTAGGAGCTCAGTTTGTTATTTCTTAGACTATTTCAGAGGGGGTGCAATGTTCCAGAATCCCCAGGAAACCCGTGCGGGGGGAGCAGCGCGGGTGTTGCCGGCAGCACTCGCTATTCCTGCGCAGCAGGCGCTGCCTCTCGCTCCCGCTGCTCCCGGCGCATCTGCCCCGGCCCTCGGAGCAAACTTCCCCCGATCAGCGGGACGGGTAACGCGTGCTCCAGCAGGAGCCATCACTCGCTGGGAGCTCTTCTCGTACGCTGAGAAAAGAGAGAGGAGTACGTATCCATTAAAAGAGGAGTAAATTATTTCTTGTTGCTATTAGCCACAGCGCTGTTGCATTATACATGACTCCTCGCGGATCAAAGCCGCAGCTTCTCTCTCTTGTTAAGGATTAGTCTTTTCGTCGGAGAGATGGCGTGTGATAACCTCTGCGTTTCTCAGCAAATTGGTGGTCTTTCCCTGTAAACATCTCATAACTGGTGTTAGTGTTATAAATACCCAGCGGAAGAGAGTATTCGTTATTGCATTGCGGTTTGGAGAGTCTCAAACGCATCTGGGGTTTTGAGGACTTCTCGTGTTGGGGTGCTGTGCCTTAGCAGGATGGGTGTAGCTGCCGTACCACATTTGGAAGCGCTAGCCAACATTATCTAATTAGACCTATTAGATAAATCTATGGGGCTGCACAGACCTTGGATTGTTAGTTTGTAGTTTGTGTTAATTTTTCTCTGTATAGCCCGTTCCCTGCCAAAGAGAAAACGCGTGTGATTTGTTTGGGGGTTTTTTACATTCCTGCTCCTTAAATTTCCTTGAGTATTTGGAAAAAAATTAGTTACATGAGGTTACATAAGGTTAAACACTTCAGGTTTGTAAAACTCAAATCAATGGTTGACATAAAATATATGATTTCAAATAAGTTTAATTTCTAAGCCTCATATTATGGCTTTTTTTTGGTTCGAAATAAGCACAGTTTGAGCTTAGAGGCTAATGGAGGACAAGATGTGCTATCGGATAATCATTAAGCTTTTGTTCTATACTGATGGGATTTTAAACAATGACTCACCCCGCCACACAAAGTTTGCTGGGCTTTTACATATTTCCAGGCTCAAGCTCCCCACCATTCAAGTTGAATGCAAAAAAAAAAAAAAAAAGAGAGAACTGACTTCACTACTTGCACTCTGGAGGTGATTTGACAGCCATTTAGAAAAATACTTAACGTTCACCAGCTTCTCCGGTTCCTCCGGTCCCCGCGGAGCAGACTGAGAACAGATCCGTTCGTCTCCGTCCCGCCCGGCGCGCGGCGGTGCCCGGGCGCTTTGATTCACGGGATCAATAATCCCAACGCTCTACCTAAAAGGATGGAAAATGTGGTGTGCCCAGGAGATGAGTAATGATTGTTCTGTGCGGCAAAATGACTGGGCTACAGTTTGTGTCAACAAATAAAGCCTCCTGAGCGCAACCAAATGATAAAGATCCTTTTATTTTGCATTTCTTAAATCTTTGCGTTAAAGTTGACCTTGTTCTCAGTGGTAAATATGGCCTGGTGCTACACGAACAAATTTGGGAGTATGTTTAAGCTATGATTTATTTAGGTCTTATTGCCTCCTTCAGACAAAAGTTTATATTAATTGGTTCATTAATTTACTCTAAAGCTTCCATCATCTTCATTTTGACTTGCATTCCATGAAATAGCAGTCGATTGGGTAACTTTGTGGTTGTTGTAAGGGTAAAAAAAATGGCTTTTGGGGGGAGGCTGGTGGTTGGTGGAGTCTTTTACACAGCCACGGGTTTCCTTAGACACCTTCGCCCCGACCCTGCAGGCAGCAGTGCCCGGTGCCCCCGGGGAGCCCCGCTCTGTGTCCTAAAGGACAGAAAGGATTCTCTCTTGATATCACGGAAAATGTAATATTTATTATACGTTAGGAAAGAATAAATGTTAGCTTTTAGTGTGACAGGTTTTTGTTTTATCCACCAAATTCATTGCTGGGCGAAGCTGGCGCTTGCTCCTCTTGAGTCATACGGGGGGGGGGGGGGGGGGANGGGGGGGGGGGGGGGGGGGGGGTTGGCACCTAATACATTAACATGTGTTTATTCTTTGTGGCTACAATTCGAACAAATGTTTTGAAATTATGACAGAGAATGACTTTTCTTGCCTACATTAACAAGTAGGTGTCATGTATTTTAATTACTGTGACCAAGCTGCAATTACAGCTGATAAACATATGGAGATTAAGCTGCAAAAAGAGAGGAACGTTTACATTTTCTTAAGGAACTGCCACAAAGATGAATAGAAAAGGGGGGAGGGGGAAGAGTGGACAAAATGATGCCACACCTACGTATTATTAATTCCTGCAATAGTGTGCATTTACTGTATGTAGCACACTCCATGACCTCAAAGGACTTAAAGCTCTATTATTTAAGTAAGTTACGGCTTTGTGATAAAGACCAGCATAAGCACCAAGATCCGACGGAGTACAGGCATGAATCCACGTATAAAATAAGCGGGCAAAGGCTCGTGCCACAGCTTGGTGGGGTGTGTGCCTGTGCCCCTGTAGCCGGCAGCAGTATCGTATCAATGCACTGCAGGGGCAGGACGTTGCTATAATCTCCTGACCAGATAACAAGCATAACAGTATAATGGAAATAAAATGTGTTTTAGAAAAACATCCACTTTTTTTCTTTTTTAAACGTTGAGCTCTATAGGAATCCCCAGAAGATCTTGGAAGTTCGTATAGACTCACAGATGCTGTTGTTTCTCTCAAGATTCAATATTCGCAGACTCACAGAAAAGGTTTTCCTGCCCAGGACCTGGTGGAACGACGGCTGTGCTACGAACACGCACCGTGGCTGTTGCCGCAAAGTGCCGTACGTTCGCATACGCAGCCCAGAGGGAGAGTGAGACGTGGGGACATACCTCCTCGCCGTGCAATTCCCAGAAACGCCAACTGGCATTAAAACATTTCTGAAACGTAGCTTTTGCGGTAGAATAGACTGACCAAAAAAAAAAGTGCATTGCAGCCAAACGTTAAGCAGTCTTCTAGTGGCCTTTGAAATACTCATACATGCGTGAATTTATGCTAGCCTTTGAAATCTGTCAAGAACTCTGCTTCTGCACCTCTATCGCATTACTGTAAAGTTTGTTTTAGCATGGAGCCAGGATGTCTAGCAGCGTGCTGCAACCGAGAGAAGTTCTGTGACCAACTGAGAAGACAGGTTGGATACATTTCACCCCCGTAAACGTTAGGGTAACATATTGATCCGGAGGGAGATAGCATTTGCCATATGCTTGGTGCTAAAGTTTTTTGCCTGAAAGAACAAGAGTTGGCCCCCGACCAAAGCTCTGTGGTTAAACTTGCCTTGATCTTTGAGGAAATTCTCGGCTTCCTTTGGCAGCTCCTCTCGGGTTAAAGCAGAAGAGGACAGACGCAGCACTCGGCATCCATTGCCATCATCTCCAGCAATCCCGGTGGCTCTCTGGCCTGTTACAGAAGCTGAGGACCTAACCACCTGAATAAAACCTGGGGTCCCTGGGAGGTGTTGCTGGTGAGTATCTTCTGGTGGAGGCATACACTGGGTTTTTGTAATACCGTAATGTTGTTGTAAGAGAATGTCAGAACAATAACTGTTGAGAGATTCTCTTCGTTCTTCTAGAATGTATCTCTTTTGTGATGGTGTGCCCCATTTTACAGGTCTAACATAAAGACAGCAATATGATTTTGCACTGTAATACGGAGTTCTGGTAATTTTAAAGACCTTTGCAGCTATGCAGTCTATAGAAAAAAGAGATTTTTTGCTACCTTATACATTTTACATACATGAAAGCCCTTGAATTAGCTTCAGGTCATTGTCTAGTACTTCTCCACAGACTGGATTTAGTGACTTTTGGCAGCTGCTGTCCCCTGTGAGCCTTCCTTCAGCCAGTGGGCTTCAATAGCTTGAAATAAATACCGATAGTTTAAATTTCTTCCTAGAAGCTGGCTTCCTTGTAACGTTTTCACAAGCAATACTTGGATACATTGGAGGTCCCTTACATTTTTATTTACAGTCCAGGTCCTAGTAAAATAAATCATTTATGGCTGCTGGCCTTACCAGCAGTGAGGAGCTCCGGGTGCGTTGCTGGAGACACAGTCCTAACAGATAAACCTGAGTAAAACGAATCCAGCACCTGTTAAATGAGCTTCAACTGGTCATTTGAAGTTATCCTGCCTGAATTCTGCCCCCACCAAAATGGGGGAAAAAAGATTTCTTCTAATTGGGCACCTAAATAAATCTATATGTGTCAGACACTGGTTCACACGAGACATTTGTACTTCGAAACTTGGAGATGGGCTCGTACTCGGCTTCCACGCGCGTCCCCAGGGCTCCCACCGACCCCAGACCCAGCGCCGGGGGCAATAGCCGCAGCTGGGAGCGGTGCTGACGCTTCGTCTCTTCTGCGTTCTGCGTCTGCGGACTTCAAACGGATAAAGTTAAGGTATTGTTAAGATGTTAAAGATTTGGAATTTCTCCGTAGCCTCTGACTTGCTGGTTTTGTGAATGGCATTTCATGTGGCAATAAAAGGAACAGCATACCGATCCCTTTCTTAGGCACAGTCAGCATCAAGGGAACAGTTCACTGCAGATACCAAAGATTTCCTTTCTCAGTAATAAACACAGAAGCCTTCAGTCTTTTTGCTGTTAGCATGAATAAAGGTTAATTGCCACATTTTTGTGTTTCCCTTTGTAATTAAGTGTTGAGCCTTCAGTGCTTTTCACTGCAGTTACTGACAACTGAAGTTAATCTTTTTAATCGTTGCAGAAAAAGGCATGGACTCTGGAACAGATCCCACTCAAAATGCGCTGGCGTCCAGTGTTTGGAAGCATGTCTACATCTAGGAAAAGCTGGAATAGTGTATTGGATAATATACATTTTAGGAATAGCAGTTTGAACTCTGGTTTGTCTGAGAGTTGATTGAAAGTGAACGGAAGGTAATTCCCAGGCTGGGGCTGTTACGGGACGAGCTGTGATTATATTGCAAACTGCACAGAAATTGCCTTGCCAGAGACTTTGTTATTAAGGCCCATTTT
The DNA here is from genome assembly GCA_013400755.1 of Pelecanoides urinatrix. Classification (NCBI taxonomy): domain Eukaryota; kingdom Metazoa; phylum Chordata; class Aves; order Procellariiformes; family Procellariidae; genus Pelecanoides; species Pelecanoides urinatrix. Next base: position 261,523 of record VZTQ01013745.1, read on the forward strand.
GTCTCCTGCTGTTTCTCTCTGTTTCACGTTTCTGTTGTATTAAGAATTTTTCCTGTTGTATTTTTTCCCTCATTCATGCAACAAAAACTCAATCAGGGCTTCATTAGTAAAGGAAATGGGGCTTTTTTTCAAACTCTCGCAGGTAGTCACTGCTCTAGGAGAGAAGGTGGTGGTGGGTCTGGGGAAAGCGATGCTGCTTCTGAGGGCGAGAAGCTGCGACGGGGGCCCAGGGGCAGCAGCAGCCACGAAGTGCCCGGGGCCGCAGGAGGCATCGCGCCTTCTGACAGCTTTACGTGGCACGGACAGTTGAACAAATATGTGTCATTACATAGTTTGGGTATCATACACTTGTTGCTTGTACGTTACCATCATGAAAACATGCTTTGTTGTGCTCATAAATAACTGTTATGTTTGAGAAATTAATTCACGTGGAAAGATTTATTGTAGTATACAATTATAGGAAGAAAAATGAAAAATTCCTCCCTTAGACTGGTTTGAAGGAATTTCTATCTCATCTGATTAGGAGAAAAGGCTGCTTTGTCTTCTTAAATTATTTTTCCTGTATTTAAATAAATCTTCTGAAATGCTTGCATGCCTGCAAGAATTATAAAAGGCTGTTCAGACCTAAATCAAGTGTTCCAGTGTTGCTGCATGAATCTCCCAAGGCAGTCAACTTTTGGTACCTTTGACAAGTTTTATGATTCAAGATGGGTGCACTGTGCTATGTACCATATTTCAAAGTAATGCATCTGAATAGATCATATCAATTTTTACATGCTAATAATTTGTTTTAGTATTTTAATACTAGGACCTGTAATTCATATCTATCACGTTCCCTACACTACAGGTAATTTGAATAACATTTAGAAAAACACCACTTCAGGAATACCTCCAGTATTGCACTTTTCCATTGCGCAAAGAAGGCAAGGATAAGCAAGTCTAGAAATTAAAGAAAAAAATTGAATCGAAGCTCATCAGCTTCAGCTCAGGATTGTTCCCTTTGATGTTTTCCTTTCCCTCAGCCACAGCACATTTTCAGTTTGCTGTTGTTTGGGCTCTTTTCCATTTCCTGTGGCAAATTCTTGGGTAGGCGAATCAATCTTGCTCTTTGCACACTCTTTTTGCCTAGAACTAGAATCTGAATGTTTCCTGTCTTAAATTTATCTCAAACTCCCACTGATATTCATGGTGTATCACAAAGTTTTACCTATTCTAATACATTGCGTGTTGTGGGAGCAGCTGAAACTCCATTTTGCTGTTGCAAACTGGATAACGATGGCAGCGATATTTGCAGTAGGAGCAGTGTGGTAATGGTGGGAGTGCTATGGCAGTATTGGGCAGTTGTAAAGCCAACTGAGAACTATTTTGAGGGCAGGCATTGCTGAAAACCAGTATAACCTCTATAGCTGTGTAGCAACTCAGAATTCCTCTTTCTAAACATAAGATGTGCAGATGGCCATGAAAGCTCACCAGAACCTGCAGGGATTTCTAAGTGTTTTGTATAAAAGAAAATAAAGCAACAATAAAAGGAAAAAAACTTGGGGGAAAAAAATTGAAAATGCCTAAACATAGAGAAGATAAATGAGGCTAAAAGTCTATTTTTATTGTTTCTCCAGTAAAAATACCTTCAGTGCTAAAATGGAAAATCTCATTTTATAGTAAACAGTTTATCAGCTACCTGATCTCGAGTACCTTTGAGACCCCATCCCAATATTTATATTCAACCAGACAAGCTGAGAACGATTTCCTTCTGCCCGCTGCAGCTGCCCTCTCTCTACATGCACAACCTTATCTTTATTAATGGTTATTTGTCCCTGTGTTTAATATAGTTAATTATGAGTTTCAAAGCTGTTTTGACAGAATGCTCCAGATGATGTCTGAAAGAAATGATTGCCAACGTGTTCAAGATATGAAACCTTCCGACTTACCTGTGAGACTTTCTCTACTCTTCTTCTCCGCGCAGAAGCAAAGCACTCTGCTGACTGGTAGCACGCCGGCTAATTTTTCAGGAGTCAAATTTTAAAACCCCCACAAAGCATTTCGAGTGCCTCAGCATCGCCTCCCTTCGTGTTTCTATGGAATCTGCACTTCAAATGATTTTTCTTTTTTTTTTTTTTTTTTTTTTTCTTTCACGGGTTTATTTGTTCCCGCCAGGAACCCAGCGCAGCCCATGAGCGTGCCAGAGATCGACAGTGAAAACGCTCAGAAGAGCCCATGTAAATATTGGCATCGCATCCCTGCACTTGGCGGGTTTCTAACTTTTGCCAGCTTATCATAAGCTCCATGCCTCGGTGGCATTAACCATGGCTGTAACACAACCCAGCATCTCCTGTCTTCTGCTCTCGCTGTTGACTGGATTTCTTTTTTTCTTCCCCTCTCTTTCCTTCCAGGGTTTCCGCTGCACCTTGCTCTGGTCGCTCCCGGGGAGGAGGCTTTCCCCGCGCCGGGCTATTGCCAGGGAGCCGTGAGCAGAGCCTGGATGTGGCGAGACGATCGTTCCTCTGTGCCGGGAGAAACAAACAACCCAGTTCTCCCTCTGAGAAGAACCACGACCTGCCAAACCATGGAGGAACGGGCTCGGTGCTGAGCTTCATCCAGAAGTAGGACGTCCCCTGGCATCCCATGGCTTGTTGTGCAAGTTTGCTTCATGAAGACCAAACAGACCTTTCCCGATGTGAGCTTTTCATATAATTTAATCCATTAAAAGATTGTTTTTTTTTTTAATTAATCCATTAAAAAAACCCATCAAAATGGAGGGGCATGCATGACTTTTGCAGTTCTCCTCACAGTGTGCTCGTTAACCCATCTTTCACATGGATGACTTCTTGAAGATGAGGCGATGCTTTCTCTCTGGCTGGGATTTTTCTGGGATTTTTTGTGCTTTTCCTTTTTGGTGTTTTGGGTTGTTGTTTTTTGTGTGGTTTTTTTTTTTTTTTAAATAGTTATTCATTAGTTAGAAACAAAATGGCCTTTACTAAAAGGCCAAAAGGGAAACTGAGAGGTAGGGAGGTAGGGAGAGAGTTTATTACTGGTGCCATTTTTCCTTGGAAAGAAATACGTCATCTCATAAGGAGGAAGACGAGGATGCTGAAGGAGACAGGGAGTCCTGCAGGGTCACAGCTGGCGGGTGAGGCAGCAGCAGAACGGGGTGCGTGTGTGCAGGGAAAAAGGACAAAGCTACAGGTCGTGGTGTCCAGCAGGTGTTTAGGCTCTTGCCTAATATCTCTGAACTACATTGAGAAAGTCTTTGGTCTAGTTGTCTGTGATACAGAGAGCTGGCTACTCCAGAGGCAGCCTTCATATCGCTGCAAGAAAACAGAGGGAAAATGTTTTGAAAGGAAGAAAAAGGGTGAAATCTTTCCATTTGAGAATTTTCAGGAAAAACTACTTTTCATTTTTGCCTGTGTGAGGATATTGTCACTTGGAGGAGCAGGGCAGGGCAGCAGCCTTTTCCAGACGGGTTTGCAGTTGATTTAACACTTGTATTAATGTATATTTAGGGATGTATCCAGAAACCTTATTCTTCTCACAATTGTGTGCTCATAGAAACAGTGTGTAAAATGAACTCTTCCCAAAGATCAAGTTTCTTTCTTAATCACTGTATTCACATAGCTCTTCTCAGGAGATAATTTGCAGTCAATATAGTCTTTCTTGTAGTAAAACGATGGCATCAAACAACTAGCATGTGCCTCTTTGCCTTGTGAAATGTAAAGGGAGTCTCACTTGATGGCACTGCTGGTTTGCACCATTTTATTGCAAATATTGAGACAGTTAACGTGCTGCTTCTTCACCAAGTTCTGGCTCCTGGGGGAAGGAGGTGCAAAGGGGGCTTCTCCCCTCCCTCACCCTTCCTTTTCAGGATCTTTTCTAGCCTTTGGGATCACAGGCAAGCAATGGGAGATGGGAACAGCAAGGTTAAATGTTGTGAAAGGTAAAGCCGAAAGGAAAATGAACTTCAAAACCATTTAATGTTAAAATCTTGAGATGTTTCAGTGGTTCTTTTGTTTTCTGAGTTCTTGAGTGAGACTGAATTCTCTGAGCTGGCTGTAAAGCACTGACTTCACGGGCAGCAGACTCAAACCACGAGAGACCTGGGGCACGGGCTGTGCTCCTGTTCCCCTCGTTGACACCATCTCCCCGTCTTTCCCAGCTCGGCTGTCAGCAGTGCTCGTCTCCGGTCTCTCCAGGGCTCCCACGGAGGAGCTCCCGGCTGGAGCCCATGTCTGCTCTCTGCGGGACAGGTCCTTCACGCTAACCTGCCTTTTATGTGGCTGGGACACAGAGCTGCCTGTTTTGGCTGAGAAGTTACGGAGATTGTGGGATAATTTATCTAAGCGTGTCTAATCGTCACTGCTTGCACTTTGAAATGAAACACCCCTCGTCTTTTCAACCAAAACCACGCTGCCCGCTGCTACATGGGTAGGCAGAGGGGACAGATGTTGTGTTACACTGCGCCTCGGCAAGGATTTAAATAACGCAGTCGAAAGGGAAGCAGTGGCACGGGAATGCATCAGCAGCTATCGGGAGGGTGTATATCGTACCTGCAAAACTGTGGGAAATTACTTATTTCACATCTTCCGAGGACTATAAAGGAGGGCAAAAGAGAGGGCAAAATTCCTAATCGTATTAGGAATTAATCTGCTCGGCCCCTCGGTATGTTGACTTGCCCCTTCTTACAGAAAGGACAGGAAAATGGGAGGGCTGGAGCCTCCCCCAAGCCTGTCTGGGGAGTGGGGTGCAGGGGGGGTCCCCCCGTCCTCCTCCTGGTGCCGGCAGGTTTCGTGGAGCCTTTGTCTTGTAGTTTTGGGGTAAGTGTTCCAGTCCTGTACTTAAGGCAAGCCATGAAATACTGTAAATTGACTGTTATTTGGTTTTCTGTACCTCGATAATTGAAACTAATAGAAGCAAATAGCTAATATTTTCTGGGGGATGACCTTGGGAGCAGGAGACCGGCTAGCTGTGTCTTCCTCCAGGGAAGAAAGTTAGAGGAATTACTGCCAAATAATAATAATAACAGCAGCAGTGCAGGCTGTAATTCCCCGCTCTCCTACTTCAGAGACACCTGAACACCAGCATGAAGAAAACAAGTCATTTATCAAGTATAATTTCTTGGAATTGCTGGGTGTGTGGAGCAGAGTGGGGGAGAAACAGGCAGACCAATTTCTACCTCATCTCAACCGTTAAGGAACTAGCATATAATTTTCCCATTTTGGCAATTTGTGCTTGCTTAGGCCAAATCGGGATGTGGACTGGTGTGACTTGCTGTATGTCCCCATTTCGTTTTTAAGGCGCTCCGAGGTGCGAGCTTTGCTGCACCCACCCACGCTTCCGAGTGAGGGACCTGACCCCGTCGCTCTCCGCGTTCCCGAGGTTCCTGTGCAACCACAAATCACCCACCCCGGCTCTCATTTTGGCCTAGTTTTTTTTAAGAAAGTGAGGTTCATGTGATACCCACAGAAATGCTGAGCCTTTTGCATCTATTTTTGTCTCTGTAAAATCAAATAGGTTTTACAGTGGGAGAGAAAACTCAGAGATAATTAAATACTAAAGCACTTATTAAAAAGAAGTTGGTTAAAGGAAAGGGCTGTCCTAAAGCAAAGCAGGCAGAACTTGGACATAAAAACCAGCAGCAGCATCTGGCCGGGAAACCAGCAGGTGGAGAAATCTGGGCATCAGGCAGCATCATAAAACATAGTTCATGTGCAGTGGGGTTCTGTTAATCAAGGGGCTTACGGAAAAACGTATGGAAAAACTTGCTACAGACTCAATTCTATAGAAAGAGCAAGCGATGGAGGAAGAGGAATGGACTAAAGAGCTGGGTAGAAACATCTCAGCACATGACAAAGAAGCGAGTGAGCGACAGGTACCGCCTGATTTCTGGGTGATAGAAGTTCATTTCTTGCTAGAAGAGGTAATTCTGGCCAAAAATGAAGTGAACTTGGTGTGTCTCTGTCTCAAAATGGGGAATAAGAGCCAAATGCCAGAAGGTTATACTGGTTTCTCGGGGGAGGAAAGCAATGAAATACTGGCCAAAGCGAGATGGCTGCAGAAGAGGGGATGCGGGCATAGTGATGCCCAGCGCGTGACGCCACGGCACGGCCCGGGAGAGGGAGAAATGAGTAACCTTGAGCAGTTATGTGCAAAAAAATCTTAACAAACAGAACAAGAAGATGCTGTGACACGTGTAGTAAAGAAAAGGGTTGAGTGGTTCTGAAAGCTGCAGTTCTGCAAGCTACCTGTGGGAAAGGTACTAAACCAGTAATTGGAAAAGCCAGGTCTGGGGCTGAGAGGTTTTGACTGAGGAAAGAACAGTCTGCACTGAGCCATAAAAAAAAAAAAAAAAAAAATCTGTGATTAAAACCACTCAAGCGATTTCAGCTGAGTCCTCCTGGGCTGAGCACGGCGAAGAGGAATAAGAGAGCTGTGCTTATGCCCTGCTCCTGCCAGCTGGGATTGTTCTTCAAGGCCCCCTTTCATTTGCAAACCCCCTTTCCCTGTAGCCCTTTGCAAGCTGCAGGCAGCACGGCCGGTCCCCCCAGGTCTGCCTCGCCGCCCCGCGCTCTTTTGCCCCCCTGCATACATCCCCTTCTGCACAGAAAATGGGAAAATTGGGCTGTGTCGCAGTACCTGACAGGGTCTTCTGAGCATCTGGAAGGGTATGAGGAACGGAGGGACCTTACGTGGTAGAAATACTAGTAGGTAAAGAATAAAATAAGAACATGGGAAAGGAGCCTGGTGCCTTGCTGTTAATCTACAAGTTGGACAATATAAAGTAGCAAATGAAGGTGTTTTTGTGGCTTTGGTTCTGATGCCAAACTTGTATGAGATGAGCTCTAGGGAGTTCCTCTTCATTAGGGGAAGGATTAATGTAAAAGGTAGGAAAGTAAGAAAAAGCCCTGTGTGAACAAATGACTTATGTGGCAGAGTAATTAGGTAAGACATTCAAAACATATTTATTGCAGAAATTTAGTTACTTAATTGCTAAGTAGATAACGTGTGTAAGTTTATACGTGCAAGCAAGTTATGGACGTTTCTGTATGTAATTATCTATGAATATGCTATATATCTGTAAAATGGCTGATAAGGGTCTAAGATGACTGTCATGAGTTTAAAATGCCTTTAAGCTTAAATAGCTTTGCCATTTAACTCAGCATTTCACTAACAAATGGAAGTTATTAAAAACCTTAGAGGGCAGAACAATCCGGCTTTGCAGAATCTGAAGACAACTCAGGTGTTGGAGGGAAAAACAAGCCTAGTAAATGCATTTTTTTTCCTTTAAACCTTTTTCTTACTGCTGTGGTTTAACCCTGGCAGCTAAGCCCCATGCCGCCGCTGTGGGATGGGGGAGAGACTCGGAAGGGTAAAAGTGAGAAAACTCGTGGGCTGAGATAAAGACAGTTTAACAGGTAAAGCACAAGCCGCGCACGCAAGCAAAGCAAACCAAGGAATTCGTTCACTGCTTCCCACTGGCAGGTGTTCAGCCATCCCCAGGAAAGCAGGGCTCCATCACGCGTAACGGGGATGTGGGAAGACAAACGCCATCACTCCAAACGTCCCCCCTTTCTCCTTCTTCCCCCAGATCTATACGTTGAGCATGACGTCATATGGTATGGGATATTGTCACAAATGACCCTTTGGTCATTGGGTCAGCTGTCCCCTCCCAGCCCCTTGTGCGCCCCAGCCTCCTCGCTGGAGGGGTGGGGTGAGGAGCGGAAAAGACCTTGACTGTGTGTAAGCCCTGCTCAGCAGTGATGAAACATCCCTGTGTTATCAGCACTGTTTCCAGCACAAATCCAAACCATAGCTACTGTGAAGAAAATTAACTGTCCCCCTGCCCGAACCAGCAGTTACTAAGCCCAGACAAGCTGTGCCGTGTGGCCCAAGGCCACCGAGTTGCTGAGGCTTTATGAAGGAGTTTGCATCCCCGACACGGCACCGCGCGGCTGTCTTGTATTCACAGCCGGTTCCAGTTGCGAAGTGAGTTAGTTTAAATTATCGTGAAGACAGGGTTGGCTTTAAGTAAGTTGTTTTACCTTTCTTTATAATGCTTTGAAGGAGGAAATTTTCCTTCTTGTGTAACTCTTGAGAGCTGTTATTTCCAGCAGCCCAGCCGGCAAGCAGAGCGCTGAAGGACGCGGCTTACAGGTGTAGCTGTTGCAGAGCCATAAACACGCCGGCTGTCTTTATTGAGCAGACTGGGGTTTCCAAAGGAACCGAGGAAATTAGTCACCCGCCCTTCCATGTAAACAAATGAACAGCATGCCTTGCAAAGAGAATTCTCCCATAGCTAAATAAATCTTGGGCGAGGGGGAGGTATCGCCATCACGTGCCGCACGAAAGGGTGGAAGTTCTGCAGAAAGTTTAGTACGCTTTTGCTATGGAGGAGCTTTGTGTCAGGCTTTCCCTGTCTGCTTTGAACTGTAGATCTCCCGGGACCCTCTGAGGTCTCTTTAAGCTCTGCTTGAGGCGTTTAGTCAGGAAGGTGCTGCCCAAGTCAGGGGCTTCTCCTTGACGGGGCAGAGCCGGGTCTGCAGCAGGAGGGGTCTGACTCCCTCCCGGGCAGGGAGCTCATCTCACCTGGAGAGGGTTAAACTCACCTGGTGATGGATATAAACTAACCTTTACTAATGAGGAGCTTCCCCGGGGCATGCTCTTCTGCAGCTACTCATCCCAGGGTTTCTGGTTGGGTCCACTTCCCGAGCTAAGCAAGTGGAATAAACTCATTTAGCAATATCTGGGTAAGTAAATCAGCGCTGGCACTGAACAGCATGCTGTTTGTCACCTCCTTTCTACTTCTCCCTGAAGAAACATGAGGTTCTCACCTTCACCAAGTCCTGTCTATTAAATTCTAAAGCTGGATAATCACATGAACAAGTTCAGGTCCTACAACGATAAAATAAACGTCTGCTGCTATAGAGAAGCCAGTTGGTGACCTTTCCCACCCGGCTTCCCCGCTGATTCACAGGTTTTATTTTTTGCTAAGTACAAAAGCATTTTCCCTGGCAAACGCTCCTTTACTGAAGGTGAAAATGAATAAAATAAGCCCACAAAACACCGAGGGGAGGGTTAGGTCTTTTCACAGTTATCACTATTTATAACATAAAGCAGCTGAAGTGTGGTGAGCTCTATGAAGAAACGCATGCGTTTCCCTGCGCCAGCCTAAGCTCAATGTTCCTGAGTTAATTTCCTCGTGTTAACAATTGTTTGGTGATCTGAATTTTCAGCAGGGAAGTTCTCCATAGCCTGGTGTGCCAATGTGAGCTCTTTAAATGATAGGTCTACTATTGAGGGCATTTGGCATTTGACTCTCTTGAAAAATTCATCAAGAATTGATATACTGCATTTTTCATTTGAAATTCTGCAATCAGGTAGCAAAGTCTGAATATTCATATGAAAGTAATATCTTTTCAGCGTTCATTAATCCGAATCAGTAATGAACTATAGGTAAAATTGAGTCATAATTTGGAACAAGTAATTTATTTGATTATTTTTCTCATCTTCCCTATTATTAAATATCCATGAACGGTTTAATTGACCTTCCTGAATTTTTCATTTAATATTCAAAGGTTTTTTGGTAAATGGTTTGCAGGGCCATTGCGTGTTCGCTGTCAGCCGTCGGCCCGGCTCACAGCACAGGGCGGTGGAGCCGGAGCTGCCCGCGGGAGCGGTGCTGGTCCCGCACGGAGCTCTGCCCCGCGGGGTGCGCTCCTTGGCGGGCTTCCCCAGTTCAGGGCTGATAGGGCAAAACCCTGAAGAAGAGATCATTCCTTTCCTCTTCACTGTTATCTTGAATATATTTCAAGTTTCTAAGTTTTTCTCCTCAATCTCTTTTTGTTTTAAGGCTCAATTCCCCAACTTTGTTTCGCCTTCCCCCTTGGTGATGTTTTCTCGACCTCTGATCTCCTTCCTTGTTCTTTTTCGATTCCCTCCGTTTAGTCCACAACTTTACTAATGCATGGGATGTAAAAAAATATTTACATTTCTCCAGTGAGGCCTTATTAGGACTGAACCTAGTGGAAGGTTTATTTCCCATATCTTGATAGCCACACGGCCATTTACCATCCCAGAATGATTGCCTCTTTCAGAGCAGCCATCCCCAGCTCCCTTTCCCCAACTTGCTCTGCAGTTGTTCCCCAGCCTGTAATTACGTAATTGATTATTTCTGCCCAAGCATAGTATCTTGTATTGTTGCTTCTGAATAACATGCTTTCTTTAAGGATTATTTCTGCAAATTGTCAAGACCTTTTTGAATTTTAATCCTGTCCTCTCCCGTGCTTGCAGTCTTTCCCTGCATAGTGTTATCAGCAAATTTAAGAACCGTATTCCTTCTTCCATCATCCAAGTCATTAATGAAAAAATTAATAATACTGAGCTCAAGGCAGGTCTCTCGAAACTGTACTTGATTCATCCTTTCATTTTGAATAGAACCTTTTTCTGGAAACGAATGGTCTTCTAGCAAGCTGTGTAGCCTGTATATGTTTCACCAAATGCCATGCTAATAGCTAAGGCTAAAGTCAAGCTCTGCCTCCTTTATGTCCCATAGAAGGAAATGCAATTGGTATGGCACAATTCAACCAATGCTGTTTACTGCTGCTCGGGCCTTCGGTACCTTGTTGCTTTTATAGAAAAATTGAGTGCTTTCCTGATGGATGGTTTGGGATCTGATATATAAAGCAGTATCTCCTCCTCGTCATTCTTTTTCCCCATCTTTCCCTCTTCAGTCTTCCATGGTAAATAGTTAAGATTCTGATATTGCTTCAGACAGTTCCTTAAGTAAGCGAAGACAAGGCTCATCAGCATAACCAATTTGAAACCATCTATACTAGCTAGGCACTCTCACCATCCCTTTTTATGAGATTACGATCTTCCCTCTTTGTTACAGTATTACTGTGCTGACCATCTGCTCTCGGTTGGCCTTTTTCACGAAGATTGAAGCAACGAAAGCTCATTAAACACTCAGCTTGCTTAGTTAATGGCTTTCCCACTCCTTTTTTGGTCTTCCTTTATTACTAATATACTTACAGAATGATATCTTGTTAATTGTCCCACGCTACGTACCCTGACCTCTCCGACGTCATCGCTGTGCTTCTCTGCCTGATGAAATGCTTGCTGAATTTTTTTAAATGCTAGAGCTCAGGCTACGCAATGAAATTCCTACACAGTAAATCCAGGGAGAACATATAATCAGTTTTCACCGTCCAGTGATACTTGTGGGTCAGGCCTCTCATATGAAAGGCAAGGCGGTGGCAGCCCCTCAGCTAACACCGACCTGAGCCCCCGGCCAGTCAGAATCGATAGACAAGAGACGGGAAAAGCCATAAGTGAAATTGTTGAGATTATGAATTTTTTTTCAATCTAATCATATGCAATTTGTCCAAATTGCATTAACTTTTTTTTTTCAAGTTCTCCTCTCCTGACTCGCTCTATTCTTAGTGCATCGCCTAGATTATTTCTTAGGTCTTTAGAGTTCTCTGTGGATTTCCTTTTATTGGTCCCCAGTCTACAAGTAATTGTTCTCTGTCCTTGATCCTTTTAAAATAACTACTGCAGCAAGTTTCAACTTTGTAAGTATGTGACCTCAAAGGCACAAGAAAAATTCTTCTGAATTACATTGGACAGTTTGTAAACAGATTTCCAAATTATTGCAGCCATATGTAAACACACTAGGGTTTGAAAAAAGAAATAGTAGTTCTAGTCACAGAGACGGAGATCAGTAGAGACTTCTGGTTTGAACTCACTCGTGGTATAGCAATTTAAATAATAAGACGGGGAACGTAATAATGTAAAATTTCACTGTCGCAACTTCATTTTTTACTATCACACTAGAGACTTGGGAAATGAAGAGAACTGCGATTTGCAAAGCTAAATAAAACAGAAGTGCAGGGGAACCTGACTGGGCGGGCTGACCTTCTTTTCAGTTTTCAAGCAACTTGAAACTGAATCTTACTTAGAACTGGCCATTATCATGGTTTTCTCATGCAGAGCCATTAACCTATGACTTACTGAAGCAAGCAAACTGTTCTTTGCTGGTATAAAAACAATCTCAGCCTTCCCCATTTTCTTCTGAAATTGGATAAGCTGTATCAGATCCTAATATTTCTAACCTGCGGAAAATGCTGGAAGAAAATGAAAATGCACACTGTTGGTTATATAATGCAAAATGACTGAAACTTAGTAGAGATTTTGAATCTATCTAAATTCTTGGAAACTGAAAAGCAGGAGCCTTTGCTGCAGGATACTGCCTGTTTTGGGAGGGCTGGTAGGACAACCTAAGCCCAGCCTTTAGGTAACTGATGCCTGGAAGCAGCTCTGGGTAGCACTGAGCAAGCACTGTGCCATGTCAGACTGGAGGAACCTATTTCTTGCAGAAAACCAAGCTGGAGAACACTTAACAGGGTGATCTAACCAGCAAATATCCCCTCCAGTCTTCCCACAGTCTGAACTGGTGTGTGAGTGTGTTGCAAGGCAAATGCAGAGTGAGCAGAACAGAAAGAGACTAACGTTGTTAGTACTTCAACTAAATTAAATGGAAGTAACTGCCACTTGCTAGCATTTCCCCTGTACTAGGCAATTCCTCGTAATATATATGTTGCATATTGATAAACGCGTATGTCAGGCTGCAGGAAAACCAAGTTAGCCCAGTTTCAAGGGAGAACAAACCCAATCTTCCTATCCAAACTGTGCGAAGAAGGATGGCCGGAAAGGAGGAACTGGAGACTGAAGGTACAATTTTAAACTGCAGCTTCCAAAGAAGTCTTTACTTGTAGCTATGCAGATCTCCAGCTTTTTTCCTGGCTCTTTCTTTGGAGCAATTTGGTTGAAAAGAAGAAATTAAAAGCTTGGTCTGGAATCTCTGATTCTGAGTCAGTCGCCCACAGGCAGATTGTTACTGGTCAGTCGCTGTTCGAGATGACTGGATTTTCCAGACTTGTTTCAAATTTCGAAGTTTTGTAATAACTGCAGGCAGTGGACTGCAAACTTCTGCAGAAAGTGAGCAGCCTTTAGGAGGCTCTAAGAAGGAGGGATGCAGAGAGAAATCAGGTTGTGCTTTTTCATCAAGTCTCTTTTTTGACAAGAGAATTGAAATATCAAGCCAATTAAAATGCCAAGGAATTTTCAAAGCGTAGTCTTAACAGAGAAAATATGCCTTTAAAAGTAAATGATGTAAGCAAATAACAAAATCTTGATAGCTGACACCAACTAAAAGTGATTTATAAATAAGGGCTTTTTTTCCTTCTTTTCCATTGCTTCAAGCAGTCACTCAAAAAAACGTGACTTCCAGTTGAGTGAGTAAAGAGTTTAAGGTCCGTCTGTGGTGGTGGGAAGGACCAGCTCTGCAATGCACGCATGCATGCTTCAATACATCGTGGGGTTTTCTGCTATATAAACCAAAGGGTAAAAAGACAGAGGATGGTCTAAAGGTCAGTATAATAAAATAGCAGAATCTACTGATTCCCCTCAGAGTTTATGATCTGAGGAAGATCTCATTTCAATTGATAAGATATCCAAAAATCTGTATTAAACTTTCAGAGAAGAGGAAGCCATTCCAGGGGGTACGTGTGGTATCGATTCACTGCCTGCTTGAATCTCCTGAGAAATAATTAACCCATGACTGTGGGTTTTTTGAGGGAACTCATTTCAGGGTCAGGAGGAAAAATTAGTTTTCCTCCTCTCCGTAGTCTTTTACTGGAGATTTTTAAAGGCAATGCAGACCTTTCCTTCTCCATCCCAGAAGCCCTTGAAAATGCAGAGGCACAGTCTGTGATGAGACAAGTTTTGTGCTAGACAAATGTTATGGTACCCTGACAGCAGGAATGCTTCTATTTTGTCATTTGCCCTTCTCGCCCTAGAAAAAATAAAGACCCCTGAGCTTTTTTAGTTACTGAATTGGAAACTGTTAAATTGTGCTGAGCCATTGCTTGAAGTAGTGGAAAAAAATGGTTGAAGAAGTAGTTTGCTCAATAATCACACGAGCTGGAACTGCTTGTTCTCTGCCACCCTCAACGGCCATCAACTATCAAGAATTTTTTTCTCCTGAAGGTCAATAAAAAAACCTCACCCTTTTTTTATTTTAGTTTTATATGTTATTGGAAAAGCTAAATCATGTTTTAGCTCCAAAAATCTTATGTCAAATCTTTTGACAGGCACTTAAAGCTTCCTTATATACCACTGCTACAGGGCCTGGTTTTTTATCACATTTATGCTGTTGGAGTACCTTTATTTAAATGCATGTTCTTCAGGTTCAGGTACTACAAGTAAAGTAAGAATGAGTTTGTTTTCTTGTTTCCCTCACTACCGATGTTTTTACTGAGCTGTTGAACTGTGCTTGCTGAGTTTTACCTTGACACTTCAATTTGGACACAATTTCAATTTTGTGTCTGAAAACTTTAAAGCGGAAGTCCCAGTGCGCAGCAGAAACAAGGCATGGATTTCATCATTCTTGACCCGTTATCAGTTGGGGTTTTTTTAATCTGCCACTTTAGAAACCATGTGTTGTTTCACTCCAGGTATTTTAACAGCTCATTTTAGTCTTGCTGACATTGCTGTGTCACGGTTCATGTCTTTTCTGACATGAAGCTATCAAGTTCTTCCATTTACTCTTCCATTTCATCCCTGCTTACAAATGAGGTTTAGAGAAGCTAAAACCTTTCTGCATCTAAGGTCTCTTTTATTTGAGTAGCGTTGCCCTTTGCATTTTATAATTGCTGATGCATGGTTTCAGTCAAAAGACTGTACATCCTTGTAAAATACTTCGAATAATGACTATTTTAAATAAATAATAGAATGTAAAAATTGTTTAAAATGCATTAATATGGCTTTCATAGAATTTAAATTTCTGTAAAATGAAAATGTTTCAAAATATCCCAGTGTTTCTGTTTTCCCCCAGTACCCTTTGCCAGCTTGTCTTAAAAGTTAGACCAGAATTTGGCCTGTCCATGAATTTTTTTGGTGCTTATCATGTTTCCGAGGTGTCACCTGCCCTTCCCTCCCTCTCCTTAAACCAGTCAGGTCTGAGTAGGAAGGAAACTGGGTACCCAAAGGCGAGCCTGCCAGCTCTGCTGGTGCCTTCTCCAGGCAGCACAAAGAAACTGGAGGTGTCCCTGTCTGCATTAATATCTCTTCATCCTTGCGTGCCATCAGCTGGTACTTTTCACAAAATTCACATATATTTTATTTTAAAATGTGACAGTAGCATGTTTTTCTGCCTTTTCACCAGTAAATATAGCTGGAAGGATGCGTAGAGGAGAGTTGTGCCCCCTCGCTGACTGATGCACCGTGACACGGGGTGTAGAGGAAATTCAACACTTTGTCACTTCAGCAGTTGACAACGTGAGTCACCACACAGAGGTCCCAACTGCTGGCGTCGGCGCAGATCCGGGCTCCTCTCCGCAAGCGCAGGGCGTTAGTCAGGCATCCCAACCTACGGCCGCAACCAGGAACACTGGGTGGGGGAATAGTTGGCAGAATTTAGCAGGATGCTGTGCATCAGTAAACATCATCTTTATTTTTTTGAATGTCTGTACTAGTCGGTTGGATGAAATGACTCACACAGAATGAAGTTGTGGTTATGAATGGCCGCCCAAGCTATACATTTTCATTAAACTCAGCAGAGCTGAGCTGGGTCTCTCCCCAGTCCCTACGGGCCACCAGCCTTGGGGCGGTGCAGAGGAGCTCGGCCGTGGAGGTGGGTGCACAGCCCTGGCTTGTTTCCCCTTCCTCGCAGAGCCTCACACGACTATGGTCTTTGTGTGCTCGTGGGAACAACTTGGGTTTTGGTTTTGAGCTCTAGAGAAGCGTTTTATGATACGAATGGCAAATTTGCACCTTGTCCGGCTCTGAAAACTTCAATTTCCTTTGCCGTCATTGGGAACTGAGGACAGGGAGGATCAAGTACGCAAAGCAGTTTCGGGTAATCTGGTAGGAAAGGTGGTGTAGAAATGTACACTATCTCGTTATCGGGCAATTAGTCCCAAAGCACCGACTGCTTCGGATACAGCAGACGCAGTCAGGTCACAGCCCGGCTCTTCCCTTGCTAACGCTGGAGCGAGGGCGTCCCGCTGGCTGCCAGCCGCGCCGGGACGAAGGAGGTTTAATTTTCTGCTGATGTGCAGTTACGCATTGCTAGTTCTGATGCTTGAGCATCATTCCTGAAGCTGGACCCAGCCATGCTGGCAGTCAGTTTGTATCTGATGGGCCACTTAGGTAAAGGAGGAGCAAACCATATGAAATATTGCCAGGGGAAACAAAAGTCAGTGCTCGACTGCTTGGACATCGATACTGTTTCTTTCTTTTTTATCTATCAACCAGAATTCTGGTAGAACGAACTCTGAAGGAAGCAGATCTAGTATTTGCAACTTAGAGAGACTGAGGTCCCCATTTCATATTTGGAAATGAAAGACAACATTTATTTGTTCTTTATCTTTGAGTTTTAAGCCCGTTTCCACACCAGAAAAGTGTGGGAGAAGAATAAGAGATAAAAATGTGTTTGAAATTCAAGCTATTCTTTGAAGCTCTTACAATATTTTAAAGCTTTTCCCTACAGCTATTTATTCCATGCACTTAACTTCTGTTTTATGCTTTGATATATTTTGCAATTATTTTTCATCCTTAATTTGATTTTCTTTTAATAACGTTGTTCAGAACAATAGTGGGTGACAAAGATGACTAGCATGCATCAGATAATCCCTATCTGACCAAGACGAGTTGTTTTAATTACGTACATGTACATATTGTGCCGTAGATCCACTTAAAGATTTTATGATTTTAGGAGGCAACACTATGGGAAAATAACTTTTCAAAGGATTCAAAATGTGCGGTATCAAGCCACTGTGTAGGACAGGGCTCAGAAAGCTGGATCCTTAGCAAGGATGCTGTGACTGGGGTATTTCCCCTAAAATCCCCATGAGGAGTGAGATTGCTTGGTCCTACTGAAATCATCCCAAGTGCTGTGCAAGAGAGGTCTGACCCCCCGTTTTCATGCCATACTTCAAATGGTACAAGGAAGGGTACTCTCTCGCTAAAGTAAAAATAATTTTGTTATGAATTATGAATATTATACGCATTGTCTCTTTTCCCATTTCTTCTTTTTTTTTTTTTTTTCCCCAGTTATGTGAATAGTCTGTTTTCTGACAGTATTTGATGATCTTGTTTGTGTATGACTAGCTTTGGTTTCACTGCTGGTAAGTTTTCTCTGAGAATTAGATATTACTTAGATATACAAGCACTACTCAGGCGGTTCTGCCTCTGACAAAGGAATGGGAAGGTAATGGCGTTTTTCAGTGTTTCTATTATAACTCTATTATATATTACTTATATGGTACCTAGCTGCGGGTAATATATTTCTTCTATTCCCTGGCAATTCTAAGTTGCTTGGGGAAAAAAAAATAAAGCTTTGTTTAAAACCAAAATGATTAAAAATTTTCATTTCATCCCAGAATCAACAAAGTATTTGACCTCACATCAGATACTTCATTTTAGTTGCTAAGTAATTTACTATTTTTTAAGACAGAATAACATTCAAAATGAAATATTTGACAGAAAGTATTTTGATGAAAAAGAAACGTTACTCAAGCACTTCTAAAAAATTAGGACAACTTGCTGAAATGATGGATAGTTGTGAAGCATTTGGATCAGCCTTAATTTGTGGGGTTTTTTTCAAAGGGAAAAGTTTTTAAACAAACTTTTCTCCAGCTCAAGGTCAGCCCTTGCCACGTGCATGTACCACGTTTTACACTCAGTCAGACTTGTACAGATTTATGTTCTTAAGAGAAGAAATTTATCCTTGGTGCCTGAACTCCCTAAAATGTAGTAAATAGTAACCCCTAAAAGCAAAGCCCCCGGGTGCAGCCCCCGGAGGGGCTAGACGTGATTTCCACTGACGGCGGTGCGGTGGGTATGACCTGCTGTTGCTGTGTCCAAGCAGAGCTTGGAGATAATTAACAATCAGCGATATTATCAATGTTATCTGGAGGTAATTAACAATCAGCGATATTATCAATGTTATCTGGAGGTAATTAACAATCAGTGATATTATCAATGTTATCTGGAGATAATTAACAACCAGCTGTATTATCTGTGCTGTCTGCACGGTAACTTCCATGATGACCACCAGAAGTACACGTATGGCATTTGCACAATGCAAATGAACACATTTGTACGATATCATCTACCGTGAGAGCTCTGTTGTGGTCTCTCAGCTGCCCCAAATTAAAACAATCCATTTTTGTTGGCTGTTGATCCAATGTGCCAGCAAGGACTGCTGTGGGGATGGGACATCCAACCTTCTGAATGTGATGTTTTGAAAGAGCCATCATTAAAATTGCATCAGCTTCTGCTCTTATCTAGTAGTTGGAGCTGGGACGCGGTGGAAGCTGGAAGGAAAGAAGAAGGAGGATGGAGATTTCGGCCGTGCCGAGCTGTGCTAGCCTCCGAGCACGTTTTCCCCGGGGGATGTTGGGGCTGGAAGATGAGCTCTTGCCTCGCCCACGGGCAGGTATCCCCAGGGTAACCCTTCTACCCCTGCCCTGCTGTCCACAAGCACACCCGATACAAGGCAAAACAGAGAATATGTTGCTTATCTAGTTGGTTCAGTGAGATCGTTAACTCCTACATAAGCATTGTTATGCTGTAATTTGTTGCTACATATTCTACATATTTTAGACTAGATGATGACCTTTAAAAGGAATTAATATTCTTATTTCTCAATGCTTACGTATTTTAATCCTGTCTTTACATTTCCTTTTAAAACCCTTTTTACTATTTAAAGCCCACCTCTGTGTGCCTTAGTACAAGACTCTCGTTTGATTCCATTTTATATCTGTTATATGAATCTTCGATCTTTATTTTAGCTTTGCCTGTAATGCAGCCACTAAGGAAAATGCTAAAGATGTCTCTGCTTTTCTGTCATTAAAACTGGGATCAGGATTTTCATAGAATTCAGTGTGAGGTAATGCTTCTCCAGTCTAGTTCTCACATTTTAAGAATAAAAGTCAACAAAATGCCACTACAGCTCTTGGGTTTTTTTGGCGCTGTAAATTGCATTTTGATGATTCTCCACCACTGAAAGAGTACTCCTTCAGCACTGCCAGGAAGCATCCCTTGTTGCTTCTAGCAAGAATTGTCATGGTGATGCATTCTGTTGACCACATTTTGAAACACAGATTGTTTCTAATTTTGTTTCTTTAATTTACTCTGAGTACTGTAATATCTCTGTTTCTTTCTCTCACTCTGTTTTTTCGAGATTTTTGTCACGACAAACTATATATACACGCACTAGGATCTGCCCTCTCACCTTCACATATGCAAAACGTGCTGGCTGATATTTTTCTCGCCGGCTTGTCCCTATGTAGGTTCGTGCTGTGGCTGCAGCCCCCGAATCGCACCGTTCTTGGCATCGCCGGCGCTGCCCTCTCCACCTGCCGGTACCCAGCCGCCAGAAGGGCATCTCGCCCTCCGCTCCCGGGCCGTGGTGTCGGAGAGGATCCCAGAGTGCTCTTCTTGCAGCAGGATGCTATTTTGCAGCCACTATAAAAGACGTACTTCAGATATTGAATTGCTCTCTGTGAATGCAGAAGAAAAATGGGAAAACCCAACGGGGCATCGAGTGCGGGGCTCGTTACCGGCACGCAGACACAGCCTTTCTGTGGCTAATTGTTCCTCTCCAGGAGAGGCCAGGCAGCGGCCTGAAGAGCACTTGGTCCTCAGAAAGGCTGGCAAGCTTTTAACTGAGCTAACAGGCTCCATGAAGAAATTAAATTTGGCAGTGAAAGTGCAGTACTTAGGTTAGACTCAAGTAGTCTTGAGATATAAAAACGTTTCTGTGGGAGTTCTTGGCTGAGCGTAAAGGCTGAGAGAAGAGTCCAGCAGCTTGCAGTGTGGAGTAGTGCTGCTTTATTTGTTTTGTGGTTGTGTTGATGGTTTTAAGAGGAAGGGTTGGCCTCAATTTATGTCTAAGCATTTATCGTGCTTTCGTGCAAGGACCAGAGGCAGGTTTTCCCCTGGTACTCGTCCATTTTGAACTGGTAAGGCAGCCTGGGAGCTCCTGTCCTTCCTATGCATACAGTGTGAATAAAGTCTTAAATGCAAAGTGAAAGTGGGTATTAGACAAGCACAACTTCTGCTGATGCTTCTGCATTCCTCCAGAGACCCAGAGCTGCCCGAAGCCGGGTTCAGCCCCAGACCTCCAGGATGGAGCGTTTCCCCTCCTGTCCTGACGGCAGGACTGGTGGGGCAGGGGCTTCCCCGGGGCACTGGGTCCCCGGCTCAGGGCTCTCCTGGCTGGACGCCCCTCGGTCCCTGCCCGGGACACAAACAGCTTCAACTCGGTTGCTGAACCTATTTCTGCTCAGAGGTCTTGTTCTTCGGATTGCTGCTGGGGGGTCTATCTCTCCCAACTGCTTTTACTGAAGATGTTTTATGTTTTAGTAGTAGGTTTTGGGTCAAAGTGTGAGAAGGACAGTTTCTGTAGGGTCTGGCAGTTAAGGGCTTCTGGCTTGAAGACCACTGTCAGCCCATGTATGAATGGCTAACTAACTGCTAACGTGCAGTGCAATGACCTCGGGAGAGAAATGGAGAGGGTTGTCACCTGGACACTTCACAATTGTTCCCTGGATGCTTTAAAACTGGAAGTGGGAGATCTGGATGTAAAATGCTGTAGCAAGAGAGGCAGAGGAAGAAAAATCTCATGAATCCAAGCCTCTCCCATCTCCAGACAGTCCTCTTAACTCCAAAATATGGACCTTCCCTTCCCTTCCCTTCCCTTCATTAGCTCATCCAGACTTCAGGGAAGAGCTTGCAGGTGTGAGCATGGAGCGTGGTGGGGTGGGCTGGGGTTGGACTTGGGTACCCAGCTGTACGGGCACAGCCCTGGGATGGTGAACAGGGAAACGAGCCCCCGGGAATGAGGGGCGATTTGGCAGCTTCCCATGGGCTTTGATCTGCTTTTTAACATCTGTGACTTGACACAGCTGATGGAGCAACGTGTGGTTTCCAGCCGTGGACAGAAACAGTAGAACACCTTGGACAGCATTTGTGGATATCGCTCAGAAAAATAGCTTTATTTCTGGAGAGAGATTGCTATTTTTCTCTTCCTAATCTCCCAAGGTGAAGCGGTCTAGTGTGAGTTTTTCAAATAATAAACCCAAGTATATTTTGCATATGTTTTCTTCTGTTGTTCAGAAAATAAAAATTGAATTTAAGGAATGCTGTTTGTTTTGGCACAGTTCCCACGAGGCATGGACAGCAGCGTCCTCGTGCAGGTATCGGCAGAAGACAAACCCCAGAAGAGTCAGAAAGGCTGAGCTCCACCTGCATGCCAGGCACTACAGGTAACGGCCACTCTTTTATTTAAACATAAATATTTTCTATATTTAAAGAAAAATCAAAGCTTATGTGGGGGCACTAAGGCTTGAAAGACATCTCAGTAGATACGTGGCTCTAAATCATTGTCCCGAGGGCGAGGAACAAGTACAGGACATGAGGAGCAAGGCCCCGGGATATGCAGGGAAACAGCTTGATTCCAACAAAAACGTTGATTATAAGAGGTGGCAATTCCATATAGTTTACGCAAATTTCACCAAGTTTTTTCAAAAGTTACAAAAAGGACACTTTGGCACCAGCTTGAAAGGAATGTAAATGAACATACCCTTAACGCGCAGCCTTGCTTGCCAGCAAAGACAAGTCTAGGAGAGCTGTATTTCCCACTGAGCTCCTAGTGATAGCAACGCTGACACTAAGTTTTGTAATTTCATGCTGTTGCAAGGAACAAAGTCTTCCAGTTGGGGTTCTAATGATTCTGTGGCTACGTTTTCTATTTTTTACATCCCAGTGAATGCTGTGCCTTTACAAGACTACATATAATGTATAAGAGAAATACAAATTGTGCAACACACCACACAGGTGTCAGCATACGTGTTAAGAGCATAAGCACTTTGAAATAAGCCAATGAATAGTTAGTATGAAGCGATGCCCGTATTCTCCATCAGATAATGAAGGAACGGTGTGTGTGCTTGTGCAGAAAAGATGAAATTCCAGCTCGCATGTACATAGAGAGAGGAGGTAGGACTGGGCGCCTCGGTGTCATGGTAACAAGGCAAAGCACGCGGTATATAAATATCTGAGCATCACAGGCCTCACTTTCTTTTGGGATGTGCTGCTTACAACTTTGTAATGACCTCAGTCAAAAACTAGGCTGAATGCCAGTGTTTCTCATCACAAAAAGGACGTTCCTCTGGCAGCTAACATTTGTAAAGTGAGTTAATGGCAGAATTTTGTTCATTAAAGAGGAGAGGTAAAAAATGCATGTAGAGGATTGCTTCTAATTTATGATTAACCACAATCTTCTATTACCTTTCATTGCCACATCAAATATTGAGAAACACCTTAAATCAGATATTGTTAATGGTGGGTAATTATGTCACAGGATCCCTGCCCCGGGTCCTTCTGCAGCCGTGTCCAGCTGTGCCCAGCTGTGTCCCAGCCCGGGGGCCATCCCCGGCTGGCATCACGTTTAGAAACGGGGAATTTAAAGAGCTGCTGAATCGCGACAGAGCGCTGGGGGGTGGTGGTGAGGGGGTGTCGCTGACACATCTTCTGGGACAAATCCTGGCTGTCGCAGAGGAAAAGGTGAATCATCGCAGCCCTGACAGCCGCGGCCGGTGCGCTGCCAGCCGGCGGCCCCCTCTGGTCCTATAGCTGTGGGGCTGGGTGGAAATCTCTGAAAACGAAAAATTAAGCAGAAATTAAATTCCTTCTAAGTGTTGGATTTTG
Organism: Pelecanoides urinatrix; assembly: GCA_013400755.1. Lineage (NCBI taxonomy): Eukaryota > Metazoa > Chordata > Aves > Procellariiformes > Procellariidae > Pelecanoides > Pelecanoides urinatrix. The sequence continues at coordinate 284,290 of VZTQ01013745.1, forward strand.
TACCTCGCTGTTCTTTTCTCCATACTCTGCTGCTGACAACTGCTAGCTAAATAATAGCATCAGCTACTCATTTAAAACCTGATTTTTTTTGTGATTAAAATAACTCTGAATTAAAATTCTTTATATATGGCCCATGTTTGGACAATTTGTGGACATGAAAACTTTTTTAGCAGCAATGATTTTTAAAATAAAAATAATAAAATATTTGAACAGTTGAATAATTGTCATTATTTTGTATACCTAGTTTTTCCTCTGATCTCATGTTCCATCCTTCTTGAAGAAAAGGCTTCAAGTATATTCTTTTTTCTTTCTTTTGAAGAAATGTAAGTATTTTGCTGAAGAAAGAGTCTTAAATATGTACCGCTGGTGAACTGAGAGAGCTTTACGGCTAAACGTAACCATTCACATCAACAACAACAGCCCTGCCATGGTCATAGTTATATTCTTCATTCAGTGTAAGAGTATGTTTAGATTTTATGTTAGACCCTTGGAAAAATGGTTTTATAGAGAGTCTTAGCAAGTCACCTGGAAGTGATCCTCCAGAGATTTGATCCTCTCCTCTGGCACGCCATCAAGGCCAGTGAAGTCTTGGCCTTGGTTTAGCCTATTTTCACACCTTCTTCAGATTAGAGTTGCAGGAAGCAATCTAAGCAAAACCAGATTGCCTTGAAAGTAATGGCTTTTCTTGTCTCCAAATTCTCCAAAATCTATTTTTAAAGTTTTTAAAATTTAGTTACAAGTTATTTGCTAGAAAGAAGAGATGTTTTAGGAGTCTCTTGTAGAGCAAGCTTTTTATATATCCAGATTTTACATCTGTATTGTATTTTATTTGGATAACCTCTCACTACTTTTCGCTGTGGTGCCCTAGAAAACGTGCCCTACCTTCTGCTTGGTCCTTGTTTCATGGTTTGGATTTTCATGTCTGCATTCACATTGTGAAGGAATTGATGGAAAAAACTGTGTATTTTAATTGCTTAAAGAGAATCAATATGAGGATTATTAGGAGATATTTAGCACTAGTTGTCTCCTACGAGGTTCAGAGATCTTTTTTATTTGATAGATGTTTCTATTACTTTGTAAAAAAAATTTGTGTTTGAGACGTAACTATGCAGAAGTGTGAAGAGCTAATTCACACTGTGATAAAATAGTTATGTAAATGAGATGGGGAGGGATCATTTATCTGAAAGATTCCTTAGGAATAGCATCAACCACCAGTATCGGATAATGAAGCCCTATTCCTGCATTGGAAAAGTCATGCTGTGGCCCCTAATATTTGAACACAGAGAAAGGGATTTACCAGCTTCCTGAAGGGATTTTACATCTGCTATAAATAGATGTCACAAATATTATTTTGCAGTTAGATGTGCCATTGTGCAGCATGGGCAAATTATTGGCTTTGCTAGCAAAGCTCACTGTTCTGGAAAGGTCAGCACAACAAAAAAATCAGAAATTTTGCACTTAATTTGAAATAATATAAATATAAATAATATTTTTTTAAATGTAACATAATATGTGTAATATGCAATAAGTAAATTAGTAACTCTGAGACTTAGATAAATTTATACAGGTGCATTGAAAAATGTAAGTCTATTTTGTAGGAAAGTTATATTTGGAGTACATAAAACTGTGCTCCAGGTTTATGGAAAAGACTTGGGAGGTGAAATTGCTCCTTCGTGCACTCTGTTTTCTGAGACGCCCTGGGTGCGCCGTGCTGCTGCTGAGGCAGCGGCACCCTGGGCAGGAGCGGGCAGCTCGGCCCCTTGCCTGGTGCTGTCCTGGGACCCCTCCCTCACTGGCAATGGGATTTGGACGGGAGATTTTACTGTCCTCTCATTATCACCTGGACTCACCAGTTGTGAGGTAGAAGCAGATTCTTTCCCAGACCCTGCAGCGTGGAAAGGGATGCCCACAGAAGTGATGCCAACCAGCCAACAGGAGCCAACAGAAATTTTCCAGGTTCCCCCCCTTATCCCGACCGAAGGAGTTCACAGGGGCAGAATATCCTCTATACAGATGCAGTACGAACGGGATATGACAGTGTATAAACAGTCGCTAAACAGCATTTTAATGAAATGCCAGTAGAAACAAAATGTAATTCTAACATAAAGTTGGTGATAATAAGCCTGTATTGATGACGGTGTCTTTATCCTCTCACTACACTCAGTGCACGCGTGGCTGTGACTGAAGACCACAGGGAAAAAGGAGAAGAAAGCCCTGGCAGCAGGTAATCACATAAATGCACTGTGGTGTTAATCCAACTCAGTCTGCAAGCTGGGGAGGACCTCAGTGAAGGTTAAGGTGTAAAATGACGGGCAAGGAGTGACTTGTGGAAAACGGACTCCGCAATCTGTAAGATTGTAAAGTCGGGATGTTTATTCAGCGCTGGGCGGCACGGGGGGAGTCCCACCAAANGAGGGTGTTCGTGCACATCGGCAGCAGAAGCAGGGACGGCCTGTCTGGGGGTGGTTTCCTGACCCCAGACCTGGAGCTGCGGGAGGGAGAGCCCACGCCGTGCACAGGCACAAAGCCTGTGCGAGCCGCTCGCTCGGGGACGAGCAGCGAGGGAGCTGTCGGTGGCACCTGCAGGACAAGCGCGTGAGTCCACGAGAAGAGATTGTATTGGAAAATCATAGAATCACAGAATCACTAAGGTTGGAAAAGACCTCTAAGGTCATCGAGTCCAACTGTCAACCCAACCCCCCCATGCCCACTAAACCATGTCCCTAAGGGGGAAAAAAATGGGGGAAGTAGGATTAAAACTGCCAATCTGAAAATCTAACTTAAATGGCAAATTTCCTGCAAATGATGTCCCTTTTTTCAGCATTCCCGGGACACGGGACCTGCCTTCCTGCGGGTAAGCTCTGATTTTTAGCAAGCACGCTTTGAAGAGAAGAGTTTTCAATAATGATTGTCGAGGAAGAACTTGCAGACAGAGAAGCTCGTTCAGATTTGAGACTGAGCCTTGATCACATGGAGAACTTTTCCACAGTTTAAGTGTGTTATTCTGAGCCGTCCTGTGACAGCAAAAGTAATAATCTATTGTTATGCTGTCAGCTAGAATAATTAAGAAATCTGTAGTTTTCCAACTTTCTTTTAACTTTAATTGCAGTACAGCATCAACAACTGCTTACGAGTACAAAACCCAGTATTTAAGCAAAGGGGACAGGTATATAGAAACAGTCTTGGAGTCATTGTTTGTGCAGACCCTTAAAAACTGTGATGAAGATCAGTAGAAGGAAGAGTATACGAACAAAACCCGAGCTCATCTAAAACGCTGATGGAAACTCTAGTGTTTAACATGTTTGCGCTGTGGTGCTCCCTATTTCTGAAGGATGCCTTGTCCAGGCCAAGTGAGCGTGTTCCTTTAGACTTCCACACCTCACTGAACAAAAATTGGATGGAAAAGGCCTGGAGTCTGACCTTCTCTTCGCTTTAGCCCATCCATCTTCCCCCAAAAGACAAATAAAGCAAAACTTGCTTTATTTTTTCATGACAAGGGCAAAAGTCCTGAGGCGCTGGTGAGGACCAGCATGCCTTTTCCCTTCGGATGGGGAGGGAAGCTGCCCTCCGCCGGCTGTAGGGTCTGTGCAGCTTCCATTGCCCCAGCAGCACAGAAATTAATCCTCTAATTGGGAACTGCAGTCTGGGGAGGAGCAGGCAAAGGGTAGCAGCCACAGCTGTGGCTAAAGAGATCTGCAGCGGTGATCCTGCCGCATGGACGTGGATTCTGGAAACCACAGGAATTGGGAAAACTCCCCTGCCTCCTCAGGCTGTGGGGAAATACGCTCAATTAGGCGAAGTACTTGACTATTGCATACATCAGCTTCAAGGGACGGGCAATAATTCACAACAAAATATGTAAAGAATAGATGGAATATGCAATACAGGCACAGCCGAGGCATGAGGTATCTTATTCAGTAATCCATTACAAAAGTGCCCTAGAGCAGCACTGCTATATATCCTTCCTATAGACTTAAACACAAGATTAGATTAGCCTGCAGTTTTCTATTATGTTTTTAAGCAAAGAAAACTGAATTTCATATTATTATAGCAAAATAATTGGTTTAATTAGTTAAACCTTTCCAACTGTATAGAGAAGGAAATTGCGTGATTTTTCATTTCGTACCATTCCATGTTGTCATGATAATCCAAGTGCTGAGAAGATACTCCTCAGAGATTTTCCTTTTGATTTTAATGCAAAAATATTTGTTCATGCCACAAACTCTGCACTGAAGTGTAAGTCTCCATAGCAAGTAGTTGTGCTGGATCTGATTTACACTGCAGACTGCTTCTTGTGTAAAACAAGGAAGACGATATAAATTGCAGGTAATAGGATAGAGTATGGAATGAAAGAAGATTATGTTTTGTACTTTGACGCTATTTAGCACCTTGAACCTGCAAGACTAATGGGTTTGTTTGTGCATCTTCTGCAAAATTATCATCTGACTTTTGACTGGGAAAGCTGTTACAATGATCATGCAATAAAAAGCACAGAGGTATTTGACCTTTAGGACCCCATAATGTGTTGTAGGGTGGCTAACAAGAGGGCAAAAAAAAATGTTCTTTTCTTCATTTGTAGGCTGGGAGAATTTGTCCTGAGATCTGAGAGACTTGCATGGGAGGCCTACAATAGCCTTTTTCTTTTTCCACTATATAAAAGAATCCAAGATGAAGTTGTTAAAATTATAGGCAGACATACGTTCTTCGGTCTCTCTTCTTTTTTTTTTTAAAGGTAGATGAAGTTTAATGTTTGAACTTTTAGGTATCTCACAAAATTCAGACTTTACTTTCCGAGTAAAATTGTGATATCATCTCTGGAAAAACGTACCCTTCCGTTCGTTAAGCATTACAAATGCCCTGAACGCTCAGCCTCAGAAGACGCAACCTCCTCTTTCCTCCACCCGCTGCCTCCCCGTTCCAGCCCGCTGCGGGTCTCCACAGCAGACCTCCCCCGTGCCCAGTTTGTTCAACAGGAGCGGGAATCCCTGAGCGGTGACGAATTAAACATGCTAGCTCCAGCAATAACGCTGGGAACAGGCTGGTTTTGGCATCTTATTTGGCACAGTCACCTAATGCCCATAAAACAAGAAAAGCCATCAGTAGTTCTCCCTTCTTCTTTCTATTCCCTTCACCCCAACGCAGCGACGCTATGATTTTCTGTAATTTATTGCAGTGCTGCTTTGCAAGTTCCCTTTAAGGTGATAACAGCAGATAATCCACAGCAGCGTAAGACTTCTTATGAGCCAGTACCGCGGTATTTAGCCTCAGATCCTGACAAGTTGGTACAGTCCGGACTGAAGCCTGGGGCGCTGGCCACCCTCATACTACACAAAGCAATTCAATATGATGTTTCCTACACTTGTGGTTTTGGTTGTCTGGTTTCCTGATCCTGTGCTCACACTGACTTGCANCTGAAGTTGCTCCAGAATCAATCTATCACAGATTTCCTTACAGAAAACCAGCCATTTGGAATTGCAACATAGGGCTAATTTAAACAACATCCTTGGGAACTGGCAAGAAAGCGGGAGATATTGCCTCTCCATTAAGCTTAACCAATGATAAGCTGGTAAAGCTCTCCTAATTTATATGATGTCAAAGCGTGTGGAGTATTCCCCACTTGAGCCTCATAAAGGTAACTTCTAGGAAGATATGTTGTTCATCAAGTGTTGTCAGAGAGAAGGGAAAAAACAATGTTCTTTCAGCGTCGTTTCGTGGGATTCTTGCAGTGAAATGTGTGTGTGACAATGACAACTCTTCCCAAAGTGATAAAAAAGCCCAGCTGAAATGGAGGTCCTGTTTTGAAACAGCTTTGCTCTTAGACTCATGCAGGGAGATGGGGGGCACGCAGGGAGCTGGGGAGGGCATGCAGGGGGTCGGGGGGCACGCAGGGGGATGGCGGNGGTTGGGGGGCATATAGGGAGCTGAGGGGGGCACGCAGGGGGCCGGGGGGCATGAAGAAGCAGCTCTGGGCTGCGACTGGTTGGTGCCGAGCTCCTTCCTTCGGCTTCATCAGAGCACACGTGCTAGCCGTTATCAATAAGGAAATTATCCGATGTGGTTTCAAAGATACAGAGCGTTTTACAATGCTGCTGATTTGCGTGCGTGTTTGGGAAAGCGCTTGGGGGTCGCCTCCAAAGCTGCCTTTGGGAGGAGGCGCGCACCCTGCCTGCACGCGGGCACTCTCTTTGCGAGGAATTCTGCTGCTCTCCTTTGGTGGCGGTGGGGTTTAATGTATTGCTTTGAGGTTAAAATATATTTTCCTAACTGTGTTTGTCAGGGAATGAAGGAATTTCACATAGCAAAGATTTATTTCGTGAAGAAACTGTCCAACCAAAAGGTGACATCACATTATCACCACAAAGCACGGTATTTATGTAAAGCTTTGGATATTCCATCGGTTCAGCATCCTTCTTGGGCAAGCATGGATTTTATGTACGTTTTATACAGAAGAAAAATGACTAAGAGCAGGGGAGAGTTTTGCAGATGGCTGTCAAGAAAATCAATGGCAGTATCGTGATTAAAACCCAAAGCCAAGTGACTGCTGCTGCCCAGCCACCGGGCTTTGCTGCCTGCCCCACCTGGATCAGAACATCTCACTCTGACTGGGCGAGCACTGGGAATATCTTATCATTTTTGGCCACATAGAGCTTATTGACAACTTTCTATTCTTCAGCTCTATTATTTGTGGCAAACAGTGTACTCTGCTGTAAAACCAAACATAAAAACAAAGGCAGTACATGGCCCGGCTTAAGATGTTTTGCGGATAGAGATGAGGTAAGAAAAGCTGTAAAGGCTTTTGAGACCTCTTGTTTTTTTCCCCTTTGAATCCATCTGTCATAAAATCTCATAGAAGACAGGATGTACTGCAAACTCAGAGGTAAAGCTAATGTGCTCTTTGATGCTGTTGTTTGTGAAATCTCTGACATATTAGCAATAAATTCAGGTGGTGTGGTCATCCTGGAAGAACTGAGGTTTTTACCAGCTTGTATATTGTATGTGGCGTTTGATAAATGCTACCTTTGGTTTCAGGCAATACAGAAAAGCACTACAAGTGGTGAGGTTTTAGGAGACGGAGCCTATCCAAAGCGATGCTGGGAAATCACTGCTGCTGTGCATCTCCTGACACGTATAAGCTGAAATCAAACTGCCAAAACATGTCAGGTAGAAAGTTTTTTCAGAAACCCCACCCTCTGATGAGTGTAAAAACACGGAAAACCTATTTTTCTTGTTGTGTTTAATTGTTGATGGAATCTGTTGTGCTGCCTCTACGCATGCATGCGATATCTTTTCCAAATGATGGGTGCAGCATGATCCTGATCACACACTTAATTGCGCCACGCAAACAGGGAGCCAGCATGGTTTCCCTGCAGAAATCTGGTTTTGTCTTTGCTGCTCATGGTTTTTTCCAGCAGAATTTAACAACTGTGCAGTGTACTTGAAACTACAGAGCGTGGTTTGAGGAACAAAGTATGGCTGAAGCCTTTTAGGGAGGGATGGAAGGGCCGTGCAACCCACCGGTCTGAGACAGCTCAGAAGAAGTCAGAAATGTCTTTTCTTGGCGCCAAAGAGCTGGTTTTTGACAGCTGTAACCATCCTCTTGGCGTGGGGGTAAGCCACGGGGGTGTCCAGCAGCAGCAGCGGCACAAGCCTGAGCTGCCAGGGTTCGTCGTTTTAAACTACGTGATATTCTCTTCTTGTGTAAAATTGAAGAGAATTAACTTTTGAGCGCTGTACCTGATATTAAAGGGACTCTCAGTCTGCACTACCTGTGTTCCTTGGATTCTCGCAAGGCAGTAGAAAGTATAAATTAGATGATAAATAGTGATTCATTCTCAAAAAAATTCATACACCCTTTTATTTTTCTTAATTCAACTTTTGGTATTTTCATTTAAAACTCCATGGAAACTCTCCAATTTCTTGTCTACTGAGTTTTATTAATTACAACAGCTTCAGTTGTTGTTTTGTTTAGATAATAGAGGACAATTCAGCCCGAAAAAAATTAATTTTCCTGTTTCACATGTTTTTGGGTTTGCTTTTTTGTTCCTTCTTGTAGTTTTTAAATGAATTCTAGAAAATAGCTGTAACAATATGGAAAGAGACAAAGACTGAAATAAACATTGATCTTTACAGTGTAATAATTTATGGTACTTAAGTGGTGTGACATGAGCAGTTCACCATCCATTTATCATGCATTGGTAGTTTGATACCTGAATTTTTAACACCACTGCTTGCTTTGACATAATGAAGGACCTGCCAACATTCCCATTAAAACCATGAGATTTTAGGAGTTTCTGCTTTGGCTATAAATATCAGTATTTGTAATCTATGAATTATTATGCAGAGTAGCAACCTATGAATGACTTATTCCAGCAACTATAAAAAAAATAAGACTTTGACGTTTTTGAACTTCAGGAGGACATCCTCCTCTTTCCAGAAGAAAAGGCTTATGAATAGTTTTAATTACATCACCGTAAAAAGTTTACAAACTACGAGACAGTTCCTAAACTAAAATAAATCACTTTAATTCCATAGATGGCAAGAAGAAGACATCAATTTACATTAAAATATTCTGATGAGAGTTGTCTTGAGCTGTAGTTTGCTGGCATAATAGCTTCAGGCTGATCACATATCCTTCCAGTGGCTATAGCGTGGTTATAGTCAGGGAAATGAATGTACAAAACCAGCATTTGAGCTTCTATGTTTGCTCTCAACAGTCCCATCTCAAGGACTTCCCAGTCCATTTTGGTCAGCGTAGAGGTCACATTGAAGTCTGGTGACTGCAAGCCTTTCAACTGGGCTGCAGATAATAATGTCAAGTCAAATTATTTCTGCTTCTCACAGCACATTCTCCTGACTTAAAAAATGCTATGAAGCAGAATAAAACCCCTGACATTCTCTAGCTGTCTGACTTCACCATGCCATCCATAAGAAGCCCAGCTTGTCAGCGGAATAATACATAAACATGTTTCAAATAGTTATGACTGATGTCCAGGTTCTCCACACTTGCTTTTCCTAGTGAAATCCACTTCAGATAAGGTGCAGGTTAATAATTTCAAACATATGGCTGGTTTAGGCACCAAGTTTTTTGAATGCTTCAACTTTTGCAGAGTGTCATTGGGACACAGTCCTGCGAGTTCAGTGCTTGGTGTTGGGTACCAAGCTCCTTTAGCAGTTGTGGACATCCCTATCGCTGTGTTTTATGCCTTGGGGAGGCGTGCGGAGGCGTCACCCAACGCTTTCAGAATAGTCTCAATCTATAGAGTTTGTTTTAATAAAAATACCTATGGGAAAAAATATACTTATTGTTTCCACAGGCAGCCTACAGCATCGTCATTAACCAGGTGCAACGAAGGCCCCTCACCGTGATAAGTCTGTACCAGCTAATTGGCTCATCACACTCTGGGTGCTGGGAGTCCAAGTTAGAAAGAGAGCAGACATGGGTACGAAGTGGGCACAGAGCTCTCGTACAAAGATGGCATTGCTAGACATCTAGACTAGTTTAGAGTGCAGTCTGTTCCTAAAATGTTTTTCAACTTCTTAGCCTGAAACCTATGTCCTCACTTCTGTTCTTTCTGGAATATATATATCAGTACCTCTAATGAGTGAAGACTTTGAAATGGCTTCACCATTTTTGGTTTTGCTGGTTCAGGAACATGTGAAAAGAGAGATATGGAAAACAGAAATTGTGGATAATGGGATAATAGTGAAAAATAAGTTAACTGGTGTGCTAAATTCTACTTATATCCGCAGTTTCTAAGGAACTGCAATAAAAAGGGTTTGTGATTATATTTGTCTTATCTTAGGTTGTAGGGATTTAATGTACCATCTATAAGTCATTAAACATTTTTTTAGTGATGTTTGATCCCTGTGTTGATACTTTATTACTCTAGATCACTTATAAATGGGAAAGGGAACTGTGAAATTTAAAAACAAATTATGGTTTGTTGGTTTTTCAGTAACTGGATCATTTAAAAGCTCAATTTTTAGTAAGAAAAAATGACTTGCTTTATGTAGAGACTATTTAAAATGCTCTTCAGGTATCTACTGAATATCTCGACATAACAGATAAATCAGTAGCAAACTCAGAATTAGTTCTGCACTGTTATATATTACAATATGTTTTATATTATGGTGCATGTTATACATCCCTCGTACACTTGCACGTTAGATATGGAGGAAGAGATAGAGTCTGTTTTCAAAGCTGTTTCTAACATATGATCATTCTTACCCCCCTGAAAACCTGCCAGGATTTGTCTTTGTAGTACAAAGTTGGTTTATTTGTGTGTTTGTGGATGGTGTCCAATAGGCTGAAGATGACAGTTTTTATGGCGTTTTTCTCTTTTGGTGTTGTAAATGCGTTATTTATATATCTAAAAGTAATTAGGGGAGAGGTGGTTGCTCATCTGAATTTTAAACTAATTAAACTGACTAATTCCTGTCCAAAATAATTAGGATAAAACCTGCACTCCCTAAGCAACTCTTTCAAGATGGAAAACTGGGCACCAGAGTCCGGGTGCTGGAGCTGCTCCGGATGAACCGCACATGCCGTGGGTAGCTGCAACCCACGCCAGCGACTGGTATCAAAACGGTATTTGCTCTGTGGTGCCAGAATCCTTAAGCTGCTTTCTTTGTTAACTAAAAGATGCATTTTTAGTCCAGTTGGTTAACTGCATGCATTCCCAAATTAACCAGGTCCTTACTGGACCTTACTGGAATTAACGGGAACCTTTCCATCGCAACAAGCGTTTGCTTTAATGCATCGCGGCAAGCCAACGCTGCTGTCGGCCCCCTTGTCCTGGCATCGCCTGCAATCACTTGCGCATCTCCTGTAACTCTGGCGGGATTCTTCTACCCAAGGAAAGGACTTGCCAGCCTTTGGAATGGCAGTGAACCGATCAGGTGGTAGGGTTTTTTTTCCCCAACAAACATAACTATGTGCATTCATTAAAACTTTCCCCAAAACAGTGTTTGGCAAACAGCTGCGTCTTTGCTTCAGAAAACAGTTTTGTTTTAAGCTGAAATTAATGAACTCATCTCCCTGTTTGAGCAGACCTGTAGGGCTAATTCAAGCCACCTGACTTTGTGAGGAATACACAAGAGCTTCGTTGCTTTTACTGTTAGAGAACATTAGTTACGTTATGTTAAAAAAAAAAAAAAGAGAGAGAGAAAAGCAACAGTAGTGAGGATAGCGGACGGTCTGTCACTGGTATGATGGCAAATACCAGCATGCCAGGCTCTTCTGTCTGCGTTAACCGCCAGCATTATGTAGTATGTTATCTTCTTTGGCCTTGGACCTTGTTATTCAGAATAACATATAATAATAAAGGAGCATTGTGAGTGATTTTGTTAGAAATACTGTCTAACAGTCTGGTGGCATCAATAATTCCTTATTAAGCCCTCTACGCCCATTATGGTTTGTGCTTTTACTTTTTTTTTTAAGTTAGTTTCTAGGCAACCAGTAAGAACTGAATTACATTAAGCTATTAATTCAGGACTGCACGCCAGCTCCGGGTTCTACTGCCGATTTGTTCCTCTCACATACAAGTTTCCTCATAAAAACCCTTTTATTGGTTTAATCTTCAGTGGTGCCCAGCCCAGAGAATTGATTTTAAAATGGCAGTGCCTGTACTTGATTTTTGGTTCTTGTTTGTTTTTTAATGCTTGCTGGTGGGGTTTATTTTCGATGTGTAATGAAGCAGAGTCTATGAGGAAGGTTTGGTGTTAGCCACTATAAATGTACACTGCTATCTACCAGTGTGTTCTTCAACACCACGTAATATATTGGCTCCTCTTAAGATCTGAATTAAGAAGATTCTTGTGATTGATTTCCTCATGGGGTGCAAATTGGAAGATTGGTTATTAAGAAAATTTAACTTGTAGGACCTCTCTTTATCCAGAGGAGAAGTGTGCTGTCCTTCCTCAGCTGCCATTGCAACCCCCCAAATATTTAGAAATCTCATGCACAGCCCTGCGATGCGGGGTGTGGGATGCGGGGTGTGGGATGCGACGGCCCGCCGGGCATCACGGCACGAACCGCGCTGCTCTGCTTGTGATCTCGCAGCCCTGAACCCTCACTCTGGCCATTAACTGCAAATTCTCCTCTAGCCTTTTGTGGAAGAAAACTAGAAAATATAGTTTTGTCTGTATACATAGCCTGGAAAAATAAAATGTGGGAAATCCTTTCAGTGACAGAAAGCTTGATGTCAGAATCAGAGTATCATTTTTGTAATTTGAACACAAATAGGCAGATACTATGTCAAAGATTCCTTCCTTTCAAGGGAACACATGGATTAAGAATGCAGTTTATTAGTTAATACTTGTATGGAAAGTGCATGTACATAAATAATGCAAAAATAGAGAAGCAGCGGTAATGAGACGTAACCAGCCCTAGCGTGACATGAAAATCTTTGCAGATATTAAAAAGGAGTAATTTTGGTGTTATGCTCCTTTGTTAAGTGAATGTAGCACCAGTGAAGGGAACTAGACTGGCAGCTTGATAATAAACTTCTCTGCTTATTCCCTGAAGGAGGTCAGAGAGGCTGAGCTCGTCAGCTTTCCTCCCAGACTCAGCTGAAAGAAGATATCTAGAAGTGGGATAGAAATTTTGGGATGAAATTGCAGTTGTGTCTAATAATTATGATTTATGAGGGATGAAACCCAACCTGTACGCTGTACTGAGCTATCATATATTTTATCTAAAAGGTCAGCAAGGTCATTATCCATTCCTCAACTTATATTCACGAGGGCCAAACTCAGAGACTTCTGCCATCCGGGTATTTGTAATGTCTTTTTCTCAGTCTTTGTATTGGTGTCAGTGAGTTGTGGAGGTCTAGGACACTTAAAATGTTGTGCTGGTGATCTTTGGTGAGGCTACAATTAGAATAAGCAATCTTCATTAAAAGAATTTTTCTTTATCCTCTGCCAAAAAATAACAAAAAATTTACAACAAATAAGTACAATACTATATAAGACTGAAAACAAAATACTAAGACAAAGGCCATTTCAGATAAAGATACCATGGCTTTTGTAAAATAATTGACTTAGGATGGAATTTTAAAAATGGTGTTTTTTTTTTTTAAATAAACTACAGTTTTGAGCTGTTTCCAATTTCTGTTTTTCAGAGCTGTGTGACATGAGTATGAATCATAGAGGTGACAAACTCAGGCCACAAAAGATAACCATGTCTTCGTAAAACTTCACCTAAAAAACAAAATAAGCATATAATACATACTCTTCCCTGTTGTAAGACGCCATAAGAACTTGTATGGCTAAAAAGGGTTTTTATGCCTCATCGATTGCTCAGATCACTTGGAACAGTTATAATCACCAGACTAAGTGTTTTTCCCCCCTTTACATTTATCACTCGAATGAAGAGAGTGTTGCTACCCTGAGGGTCTGTGGTTCTATCAGCATAACAAAAAAAACCCCGTGGTCAACATGTTGAATCTAATCACATTCTCCGTTTCTGGGACATCCTTTATTAAACATTTTCATCACTTTCAACTGTGCATTCATACCTCAACAGATTTATATCTGTAATTAAGGGAATTGTTATTTACCAGCAGATATAAAGCTGGTAAAAAGACACCTTTCAGCAACATAATTCAAATGCCCTGAGTTATTACCAGTTCCAGATTAATAGTACAGTTATTTCTTTTGCTACAGGTTAGGAACATGCCTCCTGTCTGAAACCTTTGGAAATTGTTCAGAAATACTGGGCAACAACTATTTGTGATTGTCCAGCTAAAGAAAATCAGATGTATATGAAAGAAAGTGATCCCTCTCCAAGTTCTACATTCAGTAATGAGATATTTTTACTTAACAAAACCTCTAACAGATGGTGTTTCTAAATTTCGAATATTAGGGCTGATTTGGAAGAAGGCCTCCACACAGTCTGAGGTATTGCAGATGAGATTTTGCATTTAAGCTATAGGCAAGAGCTAATTGTGCTGCCGCTCCTGACCGTGCCGAGGCACCAGCTCCCGGCGTTGAAGCCACAGAGCAGACGTCTGCTCGGTGACAGCCCTCGCGTCTGCAGCCCCGGCCAGCAAACGTACCGCCCCTGTGCAGGGGCTCCTATGGACGACACCTGGGAGGGGTAGGTTGTTTAAATAAACTAGCTGTTTATTGCCTGTGCTTTGCAAGAGGTATCTATCAAGAGAAGTTTCTTAGTCATTGGTATATGAGAGTGTTTTACAGTTGGTTGCTGGAAGGTCTGTGCTCAACACCGCCACCTTTACCAGCCAATTTTCTAATCTCACGAAAAGAGACTCATTAATTTGAGAGGCTATGTTTTCCATAAACCCATGTTGCCCTGGCATTAAGAAGCAGACGATGGTGATGCCAACCAAGTCTAATCAACAGCCTTGCTGTACCCCTTGAAAAACTGGAAACGAGCCGTTTTTCACCAAATCCAGCGCCACGGGTGCCATCACAGCACGGCCAGTTTACCAGACGTCATCCCTTTGACTAGCTGCCTGCACCTCTGTTGCTCCAGCAGGAAGGCTTGGTCTTCTGATGGCGAGAAACTTCCCACGCTCTCCCCTATGCTTGTTCAAACCCAGTTTACACTCATTTGTTCAGTGGTACTAGTGGTCGCTTTGCTAAGCTGTTCAAACCCGTTGGTCTGCTTTGGTAAACATTCTCTTAGCCTTTGAAAATAGTGGTAGGACATTTTCTTTGCTTCATTCCTGCAAATCTTTTTCAGTATCAGAGACGTGTTCCTAGTTATTCTGTCATTTCATGAATATGAAACACATATTGTCTGCATTTTTGTAGTTTAATCTATTTTATCCATAAGCAATACAAGATGGTGGGTTTTTTTGACATGGAAATGCGAGCGATCTAGATTAAGGGTGACTGTGTACATGTAATTCAAGAGAGTAGCTTTGGGGAAACATCAGTAAGGGGAAGAGAAGACGAGAAATTTGAATTCAATTGGATTTTAGTAACTTCAGATTGGTTTTGAATCATATTTACATGCTTTTCTATTTCTCCTATGTTTGCAAGTTTTATTGCTATAGTTCTAAGTGTCTTGGAGCTATGTGAATTAGTGGATATGTTATTACACAGCAGAAGATGAACTGCGTTGGCAAGAAATGAGATCATTCCCCAGAGTCCTACACAGGAAAGCTGTGGAAAACCTGGAACTGAACCCAGGTCCCAGGAGATACAGAATGGCCCCAAAATGTATGGTGTTATGGGCCAGGAACCGCCAACAGGAAGCTCAACTCAAGTTTGAAAACTCAGTTAACATGAAGTATGCTGATGGAAATAGGTACATTTTAGGCAAAATGCTCCCTGCCTCTCATGGAGACCCGGGAGCTTTGCAGCTTTCTCTCTATTGCTTCCAGCAGTGGCTAAAAGTGAGAATTTTGTGCAGTTTCAGGTTGAGAATGAAAGTGAGAAATCATTTAAAACCCAGAGCTCCAACGGGAGCATCAGTAGGAGCTGGATTGATGGAAATGCCCAAAATTGATGGTGGTTTTAGGGTGGTTGTTTTCATTGTTGGTTGTAACCTTTCTGTGAATGCTTTTCTAAGTACGTATTTCAGGAGGAGGCAAAGACTTCTTGCAGGGTGAACCAAATAAGAAATTATGGTTCTTGAATAAGAACTGCATCCTTAAAATGAAAAATATGACGTGACACTGTAAAAATAGGACCATTGTCCTAAAGTCTTTAGATCTGACATTAAAAGTATACTTTGGGGATTAATCATCAAATGATTTTGTCATAGTAATTTGATTCAAGTATTTTTTTGCTTATATTGAAGACTTAAATTATACAGCCACTCACTGTCAATTAAATAATTTTAAATAATGCAGCCGCTAAATTTGCCTGGTTTAGCTATTGGCTTGCCAGCATTTGGCCTGTTGCTGGGTAATGTCTGCTTCTTCACGGTCCTGTTTCTCCACCACAGCCATGCTACCTGGAGACCTCTCCTCTACAAGCCTGAGAGAGTGCAGTTGCTTCCTCTGTCTGTAAATACAGAGAATGTGGCCCACGGGGGAATTTAGTCTTCTCCAAACACCAGCCCCGCACTCCCACGTGCATTCGAGCCCTCCCAACGCACCGCCGGGTCAGCTGCGCACAACAAAATGACCAGGCAAAGGCATTGACTAAAGACTTGAGATCCTGCTGATAAACCCAACATGGAGGACCTGGACACCAAAGGCAAAGGTGGAGGCGGAACAGGTCTGTTTTCCACAAGGATTGTACCAATGGCCATTTTTTCCTTCTGATTTTTAGACTGTGTTTCTTAGATGTGAAAAATACCATAAATGTATTGGTATAGAAACGGAAAATGAACTCCAAAATACTTTGAACTAGAGAATTCGAGCTTAGTTCTAGTGGGAATTAAGCAGGAGAAGTTTCAAGTAATTTATGTTTGAAATGCCTTCATAACTTTTGCTTCATAAAAACAGAGAGCGATATAAAATGATAGTAAAAATTCATATTTTGGAAATGGACATTCTCCTTTCTGGCAATAAAAAGTAAAGGTAATTTTCTCTATTTCAAAAAGATTGTTAGTAGTTACTGTGATTTCAAATGATGTAGCTTTAATGCTCAACACATCTTAATCTTGCCAACTATAAAACATTCCTCTGATGGTAAGTTGATGATCTATGGGTTTGAATCAGAATTCATGCTTGGAATTAATGTCTTGGTTAAAAAGAAAAAAAACCCTCTGCAGACTCAGGTGGTTTCCTACAAGCTAGAGGCCGGTCGGCAGCTTGTCTGCCTTGTCACAGCCACGGTGAAAGCTTTGCCCTTTGGAGATCCAGGCAGCTGGGAGCTACCTCCGTTGCTGTGGGACTTCCTTACGCACTACACTTACCAGTGAAATGCCGAAGTGTAAATGCACAAGTTGAGAAGAAACACAAGAGGGTTTTTTTTCCTCCTTAAGTGCTTTCATGGGTTTGCCTTTTACTTGTTCCTCTTTCCTCCAAAATCCCATTTCTTCTTTTTGTGCCTCAAAAAGAAAGAAAAGGAAAGTTGCTAATTAATTAAAAACCAAGAAAAGTTAATGATTTTTGCCCAGGGCACTGATTTTTCTTCATGTTTGTGGCAGAGCTAGAAACGGAGTCCACACGCTGAGTCTCCAGCCAGCGCTGCTTCGCACCCACCCGCTGTCCCTCCCGTTAAATTAACCGTCTGAAATGAACATACGGTCCAGCATCGCTCTTTTAATTTCATCTCCTGTTTCTCCAAACTGAATTGCCTTTAATAAAAACCTTATAAAAAGAGGATTTATTGTTGTCTACTAATGCCAATCCTGAGGCATCATTTATATGTTTTAAAATTTTCAATTTGATTTAGCCAGAGTTACACCCTAAGTTAATGGAGAAAGCAGAGTAGGAATATAAGAAAACTTCTGAACTTATAGATAATGCAGTACACTATCAAGGTAGGTAATTAAAGAGAAAGAAGAAAAACTCTCTTACTTTAATTCAAAAATAAATGACAGGGAAACTAGTACTGCTGCATGAACATTTCATTTCCCAATAGTAAAAGCTTGTTTATATCTGGGTCAAGAGGAAAAAAAAAAAGTTGCTAAAATTAAGCAACACTTCAAACTTTGGATTTATTACATGAGTGAAGTTCAGTAAGAAATACTGGATTGTCATATGGTGCAAATGATGTTTTCTTAATGGGATGGTGAGTTTGTGCTTGATTTTTTTCTTAAATATTGACAAGAAAATTAACCCCTGTGTTTTGGTCCTGTAAATACCCACATCGGTTTTTCATCTTTCATCAGAAGAATTAATGCACATAAATATTTGCTGAATTGAATCCATGAGGCCCAGGTTCGATATTCAGGGAGATCTGACAGGGATCCTGCCGCTGAAGAGGAGTGCTCGTGTTCGAACTGCAGACTGGAAGCTCTACGCTGGGTATTTCTAATAGAACTAAATGGGGGGAAAAATGGTTCCATTACGGACCTTTTCTGTGGAAACACACCAAACGTCTGAGCGAGAGATGTTCTTTTCAACTCGGGTGAACTGTCCCGAAGTGTCTGATAGAGCCTTTTGGGCTGATGTGGGTCTCGTTTCTCCTTGTATCTGCCTTTACTTCGGTGATAACGCGCTCGCAAGGGACCTTGTTACTTTTGTAATCCTGGTCTGATGCTATGTCCCTTGCTGGCATTGCTTAGCTTTATATTTGTAATTTTACATCTATGGAAGTTTGTGAAAAACCTCTTAACTTTTGCAAGATCTTATTTAAATAGCTATTGAAACAGGTAATTAATTATACGCTGCAGTAGAGCTCAGCATCTCTTCCTAAATGCGTTGCATGTACATCTGGTAAAAATTCCTTACTTAAAGAATCCAAAATCCCCCGCTAAAATCTGCACCTAAATTTTGGTTTTGAACTTGGTTGGTCTAGGAGCTGTGTATTACTAAAAGTCATTTGTCCATAGATGTCATGTGTCAAAAGCCCAACTTTTCAAAGAAATTCAGCATTTCCCACCTGACGATAAGCAGTGAGGGCAACATAGGGGGATTTTCAAAAGCCCCTACGTGCCCCAATTCCCTTGTTTTGGAATGGCTTTATATGCTTTATTAGTCAGAAATTCCATCACATCTTGTACCATCCATGTTTGTGTGGAAGCCCTCAAAATTTCAGCTCCAATTTTTTCCCTTCTCAAAGCTGTCTTGTGAATAACAAAACCCACATTGTTCTTGTGTGTTCTTCTGAAATTATTTCATGTCATCTTCTTAGGGAAAAAAAAAATTCAGCTTCTCTCACTTAGCACCCTTTGGGACAGCAACTGCAGATGAAGAGCAAGCAATCAACATGTCAGGATAAAATTAGATTGCCACAGAGTACAAGGTTTGATCCAATATCTATATCAGATTTGGTTTTCAGCCGTGCACATCACAATAAAATAATACTTGCTGAAGTTGTTCAGCAGGAAGCAGTGCTAAAAGCATGCACTGCCTTTCATCTGTGTACACGTTGGGAAAAGGGGGTATGAAATGAGGTATTTTACACTATGACCTCAATATTTAATTATCGTTACAAATAAGAAATTGATACAAGAGTCGGCACTTTCACTGTGTTTCCGTGCCTCGGAGGAGATCGTGTTTGTATTTAGTAGAGGACAGCGATGGAGTTACCAGGGAGCGGTGCCCACACAAGTGTCTCCTGGAGCTCGGGGCTGTATTTTACAAGCAAATCTCCCAACTCCCTCCATTTACCATGCTCTGCTTTTCTCTGGGGCCTGGTTTTGAAGTGAGGAAAATGGATTAACTTTGCTTTAATGACATGGGAGGTGGGCTCCAGCAGCATCCCTAGCACGATCCACTGGCATCCAGTCCAGAGCAGAGCCAGCCCAAAGCAAAGCCCCTGAACCAGGTATAGCTGGACGCTGGGTCCTCAGCCAGGACCTCCCCTCGACAGCCCCGGTCCTGCACGCGAACGTGGCCGCAGTCCTTACCGACAGCTCTGTAAGGGGCCGGGGGCTGCCCGGCATCGGGATTTCAGCTTGCACATAAAACATCTACATTTTGACATCTACACTTCGACATCTTTTTCAACAAAACGCCCTAATAACATCAAGAAATAATAATATTTGCTTCCATTTCATTGTAAAAAAAAAAAAAGAAAATGTTTTAAATGTCCATTCAAGAATGGTTTGGGTCAGACAAAGTCTTTTGGTTAACTTGAAGCATCTAACAAAAGTGAATTGCCAGCACGTTGTAAAATGACAGCTGCTTGCAGACACAACCGACTCTGTCCATGCCGTATTAAATAAAAGCTACAGCCTTTTTCGAACTGTTTGTACATCTTCCACTAGGCTTCTGGTTAAGAATAATTGTCTGTCAAACTGAGCCATCAGGATACCTGACGTTTGGCTGGGACTTCTGTGTATTTAACCCCCGGGCAGGGCAATTTGTACCGAGTCGAAGCTTCAGCCATTGTAATGCCGTTCAGCTGCCCCGATAATGGCAAAATCATTGATTTGAACTAATTGAGGATAAAATCCATTTTCTCTTAGGTGTAAAAATATTGATACGCACACACAGTCTTTTTGTAACACTTGTGGCCCAGTTAATCTCCCGTTTAAGGAATTTAACCTGGTTCTGCCTGTACCCAGCTATAGGATGCGCATTACGAGACTGCAAGGATGTCCTCTGTCCTTGCATTACTTCATTCTTCAGACCCGCTCCCACTGCTCTGTCAATAGCTTTCAAATTAATGGTCCAATCTTTTAAATTAATGAGTTTTCATCGACCTCAGTGGAAGTGGATCAGCTCCGAGACTGTCAGCCCACCCAGCTGCCGTCACCAGTACTCCATCTAAAAGTAGTTCACCTACTTTCACACACAAGCCCGGCACCTTGGAGCGCATCGTCTGCAGCCGTGTCATTCGGATCTCATTAAAGCAGCCATACGTGTCCTGTTGCTCCAGATGGAGAGGGTTTTAATAAAGAAATTCTTGGTTTTGTTCTGCAGTAACTCCAAGTTATCCTTTTTATACTCCTTTAGCTAAAGCAACCGGTCTAGAAAGCTTTTATTAGCCCAGGATTTCCTGAGGGAGGAAGTTTAGCACCTGCATTTTCCAAATCCCTAAATGATGTTTGAAAAATCTTATTTCAATAATTACAATAACAAAACATCGCCCCCCAAAAATTATTATCAGAGCAACTTATAGGTGATGGAGACATTTCCAGTCACTGCACTTTTTTTTTTTTTCTGTGGATAACGCAGCAAGTCTTGAAGAGGGAGCACTCTGAAACGGCTCGGCTGTCACCTGGGATGCAGAAATCTCAATATTTGAGGATCCGTTATGAGCACAGCCTGGAGTACATCTTGATTTTGCTTAGAAGTGCTTTCCAATGGCTGTCACGGACAACTGATAGGACACAGGAGAGGAAGAGGGGGAAAGGACGGGGAAGAAGGTTTCCCCACAGCGGGTAGACCCCGAACTAAACCCCATGGCCCCAGCCCACGCTCCCACCCGTGGAAGGGCCTGGGAGAGGCTCCCTCAGGGGCAGAGCAGCCCCCCAGCAGCCCCGGGGCTCCTCCAGCCCCGAGGTGACATCGCCTTGAGTTTGATCCCCGTCACGGACCCCGTCCCCCTGTGCCACGGCAGCCGCCGGCGGGACGGGCTGGGGCAGGCGGCGACGCAGACGGCAAAGCGTCACCGGAGATTAACACCAGGAGCTGGTGACCCGCAGGGCGAGTGTCGAGAGAGGGGAAGCTAAGGAGAAGATTCACTTTGAAAGGGAGTATAATAGGGCATAAAAGAAAGTCATGGTTAAGTACCCAAAAAAGGGGGCAAAGTCAAGAATGTCTCATACTCAGTCTATGGAAGAAGATGAATAAAGGTAAAAATCTCCAACACAAAACCACATCAACAGAAAAGAATCTGATATCATTAGCTGGGGAGACGGGATCATCCATGTATTTTGCCAGAGTTTGCTTGTTGTTGTACACAGGGATAAAATCTTGCGTAGACCAGACTTTCTACAAAATGAATGGGGAGAAACATCAAGGGAATAAATAAAACAGATAAGGAAAAGATCTGCACTTTTATAAAAAATGCACACTTATAAAAAGTGCAAAGCCATGAAGAGGCCTTAAAAAAATTTAAAACTTAATTTACAAAGAGCCTGATTTCTGTCGTAAAATGTTCCAAAACAATCTCATGACTCCATTTCTGCAGCCACTGAAGTGGGGAGAATTACATAAGATTCTTGCTGTTTGCTTTATTTTATGCTTAACTCATATTCTCAATGATTCATGATCAAGATTTGTCAGGACTAATTAAGAAGAGTGCCAGCTGTGATAGTGCTTGATATCATGGCACCTTGCTCGGTGCGGAGTCAACCGAGATAGCTCGTTGCATAGAATTAGCTAAGAGCAACTAGTGATTTAGTGGCTTGGTGCTAACTGTGGTCTGAGCTGTTACAAAGGTGAAGGTATTTAGCAGCCCCTGCGGATAAGTTGCTTCTTTACATGAAATGAGTTTTCTGTAACTCTCTATTCAAACAAACAAACAAACAAACAAACAACAAAGTTTATTAAATCACATGTATGATTTTCTTTTCTGTGGTAAGCCACCTCTCTTTATTGAAATAAAAATAATGCAGTTCCAAAAAGGACACAGTTTTAAATTGAGGAAGGGATGAGTGTGAGAACATTGCATTTGGTCATGACTTTGTGCCCGAGTTTTTAATTCTGAAGTGAACCGTCCGGTGGGCTCATAAACCTCTGGAAATAGTTTACAAACGAAACTTTTCTGACCCATATTTTATACAGGCAAATTCATCCATCAGGTAATCTATGCACACTTCTGTGCACTCTGCTACAAAAAAAAGAGTCGTTAATTTTGGGCAGCGACGGCAAAAGAGAGACTCGGTTACAGGGACGCGGGCGGGGGGGTCCGGCTCTCCCACCCCAAGGCGCTGGTTTGGCCCCGGCAGCGCCCGGGCTGCAGCTGCGGTGGGGCACGTGGGAGCACCAGCTCTTAAAAATGAGATTATAGAAAGCAAGGCTTAAAAAACCCCAAACCAAACAGAACTCGGTCTTGGCACCTGAAATCAACGGTATTTTTATCTTAATTGCTCTGAGCCTGTTGACCAGTAACCCTTCTGTAAACAGGCATAATGATACCACTTATCTTGTGAAAATAAATTACTGTTTTTGAAACACTCAGACACTATAGTGATGATCAAGATAGAAAAAGCCGGGAAAAAGTTATTAATTCTGGCTCAGTACACGGCGAGTGCTCTGTGGTAGGAGTCTTGGGGACACACGCTGAAGGCTGAGGATAAAGCAACGTGTTGAATAACTGTTGATTAAGTGAGCGCTGCCTATTCTGTGAGCTGAATGAGGTAGGGGCTCGGCAGAAAATAAAGTGGTGTTTGATCGTTTAATTAAAGGCTACGTCATAACATGTGCAGAGCAGGCTGAGGAAGCAACCGTGCTTCTGGCATTTTCAACGGTGGATTCTGCATACTTGATGTCGCTTTTTAAGTAGGCGTCGTGGCTCTTTCAGGGAAATACTCAAACCGAAGGCTGAAAGGAAGAGGATGCCTGCAACTTCGGTGCGAGAAAAATTCCCTCTTCCCTCCGCTCGCTGTGTCTCGGCTGCCCCGGAGCATCCCAGCAGCTCTTCTCAGGCGGCTGGGGGCACGGGGGGCACGGGGGGCACGGTCCCCAAGCCACCAGGTTTTTCCCGGCTCTGTCGGGGTGTCCGGGGGATGGCGAGGCTGGTTTTGCTCATGCTGGGCGCTGCAGCCCGGCTCTGCTCGGCGCCAGGAGCACGTTCGCTGTGCACGGCTGGGTTACGTCTTGGTCCTCTGAAGGGGACCGAACGCCGTGACCTAATCGGGGGCGGCTGGTACAAATGTTACCAGTTCAAGGTATTTTTCAGGAATATTCTCAGAAACAGATGAACCCTTTCCCGTCTGAATTCTTTTTGGGGGGAAAAAAAAAATCAGCCAAATAATTTTAAAGTATTTTTGCTTAATAATTGGCAAAGACGAAAAGAACAGAAACGGGGCACTCATGACTGGGAGGAAGAAGCCTCTCAAGAGCATCCTGAGCCATTCCGGCAGCCCAGCCCGCAGCTTTAATGCCACTTTGTCCCTTAGAAAACTCCAGGCACCGCAGACAGCCGGGGAGGAGGGGACCTGCCTGCGCTGGCTGGATCAGTTTATTGTCTGACATTACAAAACTGTTATTATTTCGAGAAAGCTGTCTTATTTAATTATTGTGAATGTGCAATTCTTTCATTTTTAATTCAGCATTGGAGGAGATGTTTCAAGCATTAAGTGAATCACAATATTCTTAGTAAATCAGAAACCAAGAGAATAATAAGTGTTTGAAAAGAAAAAGTTATTGTTCTCTGTGGATTGCAGCGATTTTAATGATTTGGCTGAAGTGCCCATCTAATAGAGCTGCCTATTTGAAATATTTGTGATCTCAAAGGAACAGTTTTAAAGCGTCTCCCGCGTAATTGATTGATCCATTCCTCTCCAGTGCTTGGATGGCTTTCAAAGCCAGGGGACAGGTATTGATGGGGCTTCGAGGGGGATGTGTGTTTTACATGGTCTGGTGGGAAAAAAGCCTCAAGTCTCCTCCTGTTCCGAAGGCGGAGGCAGAGGTGACTAAACTATCAGGAGTTCCCGTTTAGAAAGCAGGAATTGCTCAGAACTGCCCCAAAACTCGTTCTCAGGAGGAGTAAGGGCTTTCCTCCCCCGCCGTCTTCCTCTTTCCCTGGCCGTGGGAAAGGTGGTCCCTGAGCCCCGCACTGGGGCTCCTTTTGCCAAACATGCTACGTGGATGGGATCGTTTCATAACGTTTTGTTTTCCAAGATAGAACAAGTTGGGCTTTAAAACTGAGTGTGTGCTGGTATTCAGAAAAAACTTTATTTGAGTTTTGGTCATTTCTGAAACTGTCTTCCTGATGGAGACAATTGCAGTTTGGAAAATGAAACAATTTTAAATAAAGATCCAAGTCTTAAATGTGTTGAAAAGATTTCCCCCTGGTTATCCTACAGGTTCCATATGTTGGGATATCCTGGAGGTTCTATATATGATCCTGGTGGTATTTTACATAAATAATGTATATTGATGAAAATGTCAAAATTCACCATCTCTGCACTTGTAAAAACTTACAGCGTGATTATTTTTTTTTTAATAATGTTATAAAAAAAAATCTTTCCAGGTGTGTTGAGCTCCTAATACGCAGGGTGTGATATATCATAATGTAAGCTACAATAAAAAGGAGAGCGATCGCGGTTACGGCACACTGGCACCTTCATTTAGCAGTGAGGCCGTTTCCGAGGCAGAACCCCGGCAGGTCGGTGCCCTGGGCACAAGGGCTGGGGCTCTCCTGCGGGCGGGCGAGCGCTGCCCTGGCCCCGGGCCAAGGCACAGCCCTGCCCGCGGGAGGGTTAGAGGCTGGGAAGTGACCCAGGGATGTGATCCAGGGATGTGATCCAGGGATGTGACCCAGGGGTGGGATCCAGGGGTGTGATCCAGGGATGTGACCCAGGGATGTGACCCAGGGATGTGATCCAGGGATGTGACCCAGGGATGTGATCCAGGGGTGTGACCCAGGGGTGTGATCCAGGGGTGTGACCCAGGGGTGTGACCCAGGGATGTGACCCAGGGGTGGGATCCAGGGATGTGATCCAGGGGTGTGATCCAGGGGTGTGACCCAGGGGTGGGATCCAGGGATGTGATCCAGGGATGTGACCCAGGGGTGTGACCCAGGGGTGTGACCCAGGGGTGGGATCCAGAGGTGGGATCCAGAGGTGTGATCCAGGGATGTGATCCAGGGGTGTGACCCAGGGGTGGGATCCAGGGATGTGACCCAGGGGTGTGACCCAGGGATGTGATCCAGGGGTGTGATCCAGGGGTGTGACCCAGGGGTGGGATCCAGGGATGTGATCCAGGGATGTGACCCAGGGGTGTGACCCAGGGGTGTGACCCAGGGGTGGGATCCAGAGGTGGGATCCAGAGGTGTGATCCAGGGATGTGATCCAGGGGTGTGACCCAGGGGTGGGATCCAGGGATGTGACCCAGGGGTGTGACCCAGGGATGTGATCCAGGGGTGTGATCCAGGGGTGTGACCCAGGGGTGGGATCCAGGGATGTGATCCAGGGATGTGACCCAGGGGTGTGACCCAGGGGTGTGACCCAGGGGTGGGATCCAGAGGTGGGATCCAGAGGTGTGATCCAGGGATGTGATCCAGGGGTGTGACCCAGGGATGTGATCCAGGGATGTGACCCAGGGGTGTGACCCCCCACATCCCGTGCGCAGAGCAGCAGGTGCCTGCTCTGGTGGGTCACGGAGCATCGGCCACCCAGCGCCGGGTGCCCGGGAGGTCTCCCCGTGAGGCTGCACCGCGGGGACCCTTGCACCACGTCAGCCGCGGGGTCCCTCCCGTTCACGGCATCTGCCGGCACCGCGGTGACCTGCCTGCGACGCGCCGGGCGGCCAGGAAGGAAACCTTCCCGTCACGGGCTTGGACTGGTCCCCACATCTACCAGATTGCCTTCAGCTTACGGCCACGGGTTTTCTCGTCTTCCCAGAGCCTTTTTCTTTTTTAAGCGGTAGCAGCCGGTGCACAGGAGGCAGGACCCAGGAGGCGACTGAAAATGGAAAATAACTGTGTATGTGTACATTTGTGGATCTTTTCAAGCATCAAAAAAAGAGAAATGTTTCTCTCTAGAGCTGCATTGCTTTGGTTTTATATGGATCACACTGGCATGTTGTAACAGAGAATTAGGCCCAAATACTTTGTGTTTTGGCACAAAGTATTCATTGCATTTTTTTTTTCATAGACTTGGGAACAATCCATAACACATACTTTATATTTACTAATTTAACATACATTATAAATTTATTTAGCATTTAGAATATATTCTAATAAGGTCTCATTTAATCATTTTTAATAAAATATAGATATAAAAATATTTTTTATGTTATATAAAGTAGGATCTAGCAAGATTTCCAAGCTACTACATCCTTGAAGAGAATTTGCTGTCCCCTGTCCTCCCTGGAAACCAGAGCCACACTGACACCTTCTCTTTGTAAACAGCAACAGCAAAGCACTGAGTTAAGGATCAGAGTTTTTCACTGGCCTCTGCTCCAAAAACTCATTATTTTCTGAGCGCCAGATAAGCAGGAGCTCTGGCTGCTATCCCAAGACTGACTTCACCCAACAGATTAATTGCTTGTACCACGTCCATTACGGTTGTTCAAAATGACCTCCGACTGTGCACGGCAGCATCATGCTACATTACCAAAATCTGAAATACTGTTTTATTTCTCTTTTCTGCTAGTCCATTGCTCTTTGTTTTTATTCCACTGGTCGGTTGTAACATGATTTTGTGTTCACCCTGCCAGTTGCCCACATAAAAGCAATGTTTAATTTTACAGCATCTTTGAAAGTAGATGCGGGTAAGATCCTCCTGTGATGGAAATTGCGTAGCTCCCTGAAGGATGCCAGCTATGATGCTGATTTCTTTCTGGCAAAATCCTTGCTTATCCAGCAGCAATTTGGCTGAATCCACGATCTTATTTGACAGACAAGTTAAGAAATGTTTTTGAATATGCTGTTGGATGTGTTTAACCGCTGTTTACTTCTAAACAAATTCTCTTGCTAAAAAGATCAGGCTTGGGTTTTGGGTTTGCTTTTTTTTTCTCTTTTTTTGGGGGGGAAAGTTTTGTTTTGGTTTGTCGGGTTCTTTTTGTGAAGCAAACCATCACTGGGGGAGACGGAGCGTGAGAAGCCTGCAGGCAGGGGCTGCGTGCCCGTGGGCGTAGGGGCATGGGTGGGCTTCTGGCTTCTGGGCGCCTGGTCCTGCAGCGGGGAGTCACAGTGCTCCCGCGCATCAAAACCCAACGCTGACCTCCCCGGCGCATCGTTCTTTGGGTGAGAAAAATAGAATAGCTTCGTTCTCACCGCAGGAGCTCCACAGCCTGCACTGGTGCGGGCGCAGTGCTCCCGCGGCCGAACCGGGACACCCGGAGAAGGCGTTCGCCGGGCTCTGGGAACAAGTGAGGGACTTGTGCCGGGAATGTGATATAATAGAAGAATGACTAATTGTGAAGTGAAACACAAAACGTCACATTGAAATGACTTTCCCACCATCCCCATATGCTTCTGTCGATATTCCCATTAAACACACAAAAAGCCATTTTACTGTAATAACTTTGCTTTCTGAGAGTCATTTCAGATTACGGCTACAACTTTAATGTGATTTAGTATGTCGTAACTCAGAATCCTCACTGACGGCTTTAAGAGTGGGTGAGTTCAGTTTTGAGTGGACATAAGCGAATTTTTGCTTAGGAACTGCTTGTTGAATCCACTTAGTGTAGCGGCTCTGGTGGGCCGTAAGTGAGGAGGGGATTTTTTTAGCTTCAGTGGGATACGGGCTGTTACGCAGCGCAGGTGTGATACGCTCATGGGGGTATTTAGTCAGCGTTGTCTCACCTCCAGGTATTCAGCAATCCAAACCAAAATGAAATGCTTCTTGAAAGTAAAATATGGCAGTGACAGATGCCCAGGCTGTTATATTTAGTTTCTCGTCTGAGAGGGCCAGATTGAATGTAGGTAGCTGACTGCACACAGTGGATGGGGATCAGGTATGATGAAAAGGAGATTACTGGCTCTTTTAAGAGTTAAACTTAAAAAGCAGGAAATTGAAAACTGATAAACAGGTTATTTTCAGGCGATGTCCAATTAAACGGTGGTACTCATTACCACGGAGGCCACCGAAGCCAAGCGCTTCGAAGCGTGGAAGAGGGACTGGGTGCTTTTGTGGACATCAAGAATATCCAGAGTAATGATTAACTATATCAATTTTTGTAATGTAATTAGAATAATTTCTCATGCTTCAGGGCTTAAACCAATTTCTATATATGAGAGACTGGGACGAGACTTATGGTAGGAACTCTGCAAACTGCAGAGCTCCTGCCTTTTCTTCTGACACATCTGCTGCTATTCCAAGATAAGATATCGGGCTAGGATGGCCCTGGGTCCGCCTCGATCAGCTGTGTCATTTTCTATGTTCCCTTAGGGAATCTGGTGTGGAATACGCAGGCTAATTTTTTAGGTAAACCAGGGTGTGAGGAAAAGGAGGATGAAGTAGACAGCAGATGGGATTTCTGTAATTTCTGTATGTTTGAACACAACTGCAGATTTGCCCAAAGGAAAAAAAAATAAAAAAGAGAGGAAGCTTTCAAAATCGTGAGGTAGCTGTCTGCAAAACAATAAGATTTATGAGAAAAGATGACTTATATTTGCATCCTTTCTGAATCTTGTGCACTTAAGGCAAACTTGAGTCATGCTTGCAAACTCTTCTCTACAACCACTAGACTCAGATTTTTAAAATAATAATAAATACAGCTTGAAGTGGGCGAGAGGTAAATAAAGGCCGAAGAGCTCACACTTCAACTGCGCACGTCCAGATGTAAAAAGGGGATGGAGCTGATGTGACCAAGGAATAGCTGAGAAGGAAATCACTTACCCTGTGCAGCAGACGAGCTGACGCAAAGAGTTAGGACGCGTGTGGGTGTCGAGGGATGGTAAATGGGCGCTGGTTAGGCTGCAGCTCGGCTGGCAGAGGTTGGGAGAGGAGTGGGTGTCTGACCCTGGGGCTGTGGGGAGGCAGCAGCCAAGTCACCAGCATCCGTGCACCCCCCCAGCACGTGTCTGCCCCGTCCTGCACGTGAACCTTCCACTCTCAGGACGATGGTGGTGGACAAGCGCGGGTTTGTCAGGGAAGTATGGCTGCGCTTTCAGCCA
This sequence comes from Pelecanoides urinatrix, assembly GCA_013400755.1. NCBI lineage: Eukaryota > Metazoa > Chordata > Aves > Procellariiformes > Procellariidae > Pelecanoides > Pelecanoides urinatrix. Next base: position 313,564 of record VZTQ01013745.1, read on the forward strand.
GGGATCGACAAAAATGATAAACTAGGAGGCCTGGGTGATGGCACGAGCTGGATCACGATACCCGAATTACAATGAAATAATCTCTTATGATGTTTTCAGTCCATGGAAAAACCAAATTTTGGTCCCAAGCCCAAAAATTATAATTTCTAGTGGAGAACTCCAGCTGCTTTTATTGTTGTTTATGCTTGTTATGTCCTGGCCCTAATGCAAAATCCTCCGACCCGCTACGTCTGTCCAGTTCTGCTGCCACTCTCCAAACGTCCCCTTTCACCAAGGAACATGCAGATGCCTTCTCTGGTCGTGGCGGAATTTGAACAGCACCACTTGGGAAACTTTGGTTGTAGTAACTTCTGCCAAATACAAGTAGACACAGAGAAACAACGTACAAGGAAACAAACAAACAAAAAAAGCTGAAAAATATGGTAAAGACACAATTTTAAAAATACAGAGATTTTAAGGTGTTAAAATGCCTTAATAATTATTGGAAGATGTGTCGCTAACCCCTAGCCAGCTCCATCTCAGTCAAGACCTGACCAGCAAAGCCACTCGCTCGTGTCTGCCAGACTAGTTGCGCTGCAACGTTTCAGCGTTGTGACATAAAATTTGGCTAGGTCAAAACAGATAAAAACCATCAGTTTTTACTGATGTTTCTTCTGTTACAACGGTAACAGTTGTGTTACTCTGACTTCACTGAAATATAATGTGTTGGAAATTAAACAACAGTCTATTAGAGAGCAGCTCCTCAGAGCTGTGGCTGGACTGGGCGGTCTGAACATATCGAGTGCTGCTGGTCCAGTGTGTGTGATGAAGAGCACTATACTTGATCTGCTGTTTATGAAGAAGGAATTAAAGGTTGTCTCCAAAAAATATGCTTGGTCTGCCGGGAACCAGGTGTCAGAGATGTATTTTGCATTACTTTTGAATTGGGAATGTGACAGGGCAGGGATTTGCTGGTCAGCAGGGAATGGCAACAGGTGTCACCTCCTTGGATGTTATAGTTTTGGGATGAAGGGGACAACACCAGGATGTTCCGGCATCCTTGACATCTCGGTGTGCCAAAAAAAAACGGGTCTGGAGATCTTAAAATAGAACAAGATCAGCTGCATTACTTTGGTTTTGGGAGTATGGGGTTACATCCAAACTCCTCCTCCTCCTCACTGGCTCCACTGGTATCCACCTTAGCGGGGAGGAGGATCTCTTTTCTATGTCAAAAAGCCGGATTACTGGTTTTGATGCAATAGGCTTGCTAGAATGCTCCCGCACTTGGGCGGCAGGCTTTGGGGCGCGGGCCCGCTCCCCGCGGCCGCACTGCCGGGCCCCGCTAGCGGGGGGCGCCCGCTGCCCGAGGCGCGGCTCCGCGCCGCTTCCCCGCCGGGAGGAGGAGGAGGAGGAGGAGGAGGAGGAGGAGGAGGAGGGAGGATGCTCCAGTGGGGCTGAGCGGGCGTCCCCCCACGGAGACGCCTTTCGCGGGTGCTTCCGAGGCGCGGGCAGCCGCGCACCCCGGCTCCCGGCCGCTGCGCTCGGATCCGGCCCCGGGAAGCGGGGCTGCCCCGCTCTCCCCTTCCCCGGCGCCGTCGGGGTCCGGCCGTCCCCCGCGACACCTGTACACCCCCCCCCGCGCCCCCCGGAGCAGGGCTGGTGGAGGGGCCGGGGCCGCCGCCCGGCTCCGGCTCCATCTCCATCTCCATCCCCGGCGCGGCCGCATCCTGCGCAGCGGCGGCGGCGGGCGGGGCGNTGGTCCGGCTGGGCAGGTTCCTGCGGCTCCTGACTCTGCTGAAGTTGCCCTGCTGCCTGCTGGAGCTCCTGCTCTCGGAGGCGGCCCAGGGGCAGGAGATGTACGCGCCCCACTCCATCCGGCTGGAGGGGGACATCACCCTGGGCGGCCTCTTCCCCGTCCACGCCAAGGGCCCCCCGGGCGTCCCCTGCGGGGACATCAAGAAGGAGAACGGCATCCACAGGCTGGAGGCGATGCTCTACGCCCTGGACCAGATCAACAGCGACCCGGACCTGCTGCCCAATGTCACGCTGGGCGCTCGCATCCTGGACACCTGCTCCCGAGACACCTACGCGCTGGAGCAGTCCCTCACCTTCGTCCAGGCTCTCATCCAGAAGGACACCTCCGACGTGAGGTGCACCAACGGGGAGCCGCCCGTCTTCGTCAAGCCGGAAAAAGTAGTTGGAGTGATCGGGGCGTCGGGAAGTTCGGTGTCCATTATGGTGGCCAACATCCTCCGGCTCTTCCAGGTAGGGCTGCCGGGCCGGGCGGGTCGCGGAGCTCCTTCCCGGCCGTGCCGCGGGGCTCTGCCCGCCGCTTTGGGCTCCGTTCGTGCCCCTTCAGGTGCTTCATTTGCCTCCTCTCCGGAGCATCTTGTTTCCCTCCCAGCCACCCTCTGTGTTTCAGCATCCTCCCCCGTCTCCCTTCTCCACGGTGCACGGCACTCTCCGGATTTATCGCCCCATTTGCAAGAAGCAATCCGTGAAGGGAGAGGAGGGAGGGGGGAGGAAAAAAAAAAANGAGGCGGAGAGGACCGGCCACCATTTAAAGCGGTAGCGGCGCGGCGCGGCTCCCCAGTGCCGTGCTGCCGCGGAGCGCGGCGGAGGCAGCCGCGGCCAGGGCGGGCGGGA
>VZTQ01013745.1:316708-330049 GCA_013400755.1 Pelecanoides urinatrix
GCACTTGGCGGAGACGGGGCTGCGCCGCGCAACTCCGGGCACCCAACCGCTTTCCGGAGCCGGCTCGGGCCGGGCTCCCTCTGCCCTCCCGGGGGGTACGGAGCCAGCCCAGACCCCCGGTTGGACGGAGGCGGCGGAGGGATGTGGGACGCGGCCGTCGCGGGGGCTGGGGGCTCCGGCTGCGGCCCGGGAGCGCGGCTCCGCTCCGCGCCGCCGGCCGAGGCTCGGGCGGCTCTGGCAGGCGCCGAGGGATGAGCGGAGCCGGCGGATGGAAGCACCGTGTGTGCGTGTGCGTGTGCGGGGGAGATGCGCTGCAGCGCCGGCCCGTTCCGCTGCCCCCCCCACCCCGGGCACGCTGCGATCGTGCCCCTCTCAGCGCCGGGGCTCAACCTCGCTTGTGTCGGGGCACGGGGACTTGTGTGTCCCCCCCCCCGGCTGCATCGTCCTGCCCTTCTCCGGCGCCCCAAGCCCCGTCTGGGGCTGAGCCGGGGTTTGGTTCCCCGGGGCCCGGCAGCGAGCACCGGGTGCTCCTCGGCAGCGATCGCGGGCGCAGTGACAGTGACAGAACCGCCACCAGATGCATCGTGAGCAGCGGAGTTTCTCGCTTCCTATCCTACGCCTTAGCATGCGGAAGGTGGTGGTGGGGTTTATTTTTATTTTTGTGCAGCGGGCGGAGAAATCCCCCGCTTCTCCCAGCTGGAAACTTGTGAGGTTTTCACGGCAAATCCTCTCTCTGCTGCCAGCAGTTGTCCTTACTCCTTGTTCCCAGCTGGCTGTCAGTGCCTGGCCGTCACATGCAAGACAAACGGAGCGATGCGCCTTCTCCCATCCCTGCCCCTTGCACTGCCCAGCCGGACTCAGTTCTGTCCATTTTCCTGAAAGAACATTAAGGATCGGGTTTTGTTTTTCTTGCTCGCCTCCCCCTCTTGGCAAATTAAAATGCGACTTGTACTGCTTCTGGATTCAGCGCTGCACTGAATCTCTAACAATTTGTGCGGCTTTAACATGCGGGTCTTTGTATTAAAATGCTACCTCTGAGAAAGCAGCCCTGCCTGTGTGAGCGAGCAAGCTGGCATCGCTAGGTACGCCGTACTTATTTCTGTTCGAGACTTCTTGCATTACAAACACCCTTTCCTGGGCTGCAAAACAGATGATCTCATGTTCTGCTTGAGCTGGAGCTGAGAAGCTTGGAGGGATGTGAGTGGTGCTGAAGTTCTGCTGAAGTACCGGTTCAGCAGATGCTGATCTGCTGTAGACTTCCACTGGCCAGTAGACTGAAATTAGCCAGCTGCTTTATTCTGAATCTCATTCAAGAGCAAATCCTGGGCACTCTGTACTGAGCTCTCGCTCCGAAGGAAATCCTGGGCACCAGGAGCCTTTTGTATAATGCTACAACACCTGCAAAATCTTTGGTGATATATTATGTAATGGGGTTTGCAGAAAATAAGACATTTGGGCAGTTTCTGCATGTAGAGATGTTTATATAAATCTAAACATTTTAATGTATTGTGACTAAGCATCTGTTCAAAATTGCTTTTTAACCATATCATCCAGAAAGCAGGAACTGGTACATACTGAGAGGGATTTTACTGAATATGTATTTTGCAGCTCAGTTCTGCCTTCCTTAAGCAGATTCTTCATGCAATAAAACTGTTCCCTATTGTCCTCTTCTTCAAAACACAGTTCAGAACATGTGCCAGCCAGAGAGAAATAAGAAAGAACGAACTATATTAAGAGAGAGGAGGAGAACTGGACCTATTAAGCAACTAAGTACTGTTCTGTGGGGGTGGGGGAGAAGCTTTAAGTTATTGGAAAGAAAAAACCAACCACAAAAAACTTGTTAACCTAAATGCTTTCTCAAATGCATGAGCTGTTGCAGCCAGCTTGCTTCTCATGGGTCACTCCAGGTTGTACTGGCCGTGGCAGTGGTGAAGGGTGGGTGAACGGCTCTTGAACAGTTATTTTCATGCCCAAACTGGCTTTTCTCTAACATCTCGTAGATCAAAACTCTTCCCATCTGTGGAGGCCTCTGCAAAGAAATCTTACTCATTGGTGTTTACATTTCTCTGACAGTATCTTGGAAGAGAAGTATTTGTACTCTAATGTAGGGAGAAGATAGATATGTAACCCATACAGAGCACAGTGGGCTTTCCTCAGCCAGCTGTTGATGCTTGAGGGGCTTTCTCTCCAGGATGGGTAAGATTTAGGCTATTCATCTTCCTCTCCGCATCTGAAGTTACAATATCTCTCCACGCAGCTCACCTGTCCGTTCCCAATCCAGCAGAGAGGTTTGGGAGCATCTCCAGCCAATGCCAACAGGTGGATCAGCAAGGGAAAACTGTTCTGAGGTCCTCTGGTGTGAATTCATCTGTGTAATTACTATTTGAAGTTTCATAGAAGCTTTCCTTTTGTGAAAACGATGCGAAGGATCTACGTTAGACTTGGGCTTTTTCCTGTGTGATGAAAGCTAAAGTCCCTCCCCCTGCCTCCATCTCCCTATATCAGCACACTGATTTTGCACCTTCGATAAAAGACGATGGGAATAGTTGGGGCGGGGGGATTTTCCCTGGAGCCCAGGGGACGGCACTGAGTCCCAGCTGCACACAGCTGCTGCCGGAGCGGAGGGAAGCCGTGACCCCGACTCTGCCTGCCTGTGACTGACGTGCTGGTGCTGATGGAGCAAAGCTGTCGGGGCTGCTGAGGCTCAAGCGTGGTCAGAGCGGGTCACTGCTCTCTGAGTCACGCAGGATGCGTCGGGGCGTTGGAGGTGGGCACAGGGATTGCCAATGAGGGCAGTGTGTCTCCTAAGGCCAAGGACGTGAGGATTTCTCTTCCAAAACTACAAATAATGAGAGATGCAACTGCCCTGCACAAGCGCAGGGTTCAGAGGAAGGGGGAGGCTTTACACCCAAGTTCAGTATCTGTCATTGCCGTGAACTTTGTGTGGGACCTTCCGAGAGTTACTTCAGTTAAAACCAAGAGCATCCCAGCTGCGCATCAAGGTCCCATCTTCAGGAGCAAGTGAGACCCCCCGCTGGGACCTCCTGATGGATGTCTGACTCGCTTTTGAAGACCAGGCAGAGGAGCTCTCTCCAGTTTGGCAGTGGCTCACCTTGGAGGGGGTCGAGCTGGGGGGTGCCTCGGGCTGGCTGCTTTATTTTTGCATCTCTCTGTTATTTAACTGCATCCTCTTCAGAAGCAGGGAGGCGAGTGCCCTGGCAGGGGAAAGGCGAGGTAGCCCTTCCTGACTACGTCCCCCTTAGACAAACCCTCCTCTTCTCCCAGGGGCCGAGCCCCATCCCGGTGCTGGACGGGGAGGGACGGCTGAGCTGTGAGCTGTGGGGCAGGGGGCTGCGTGGGGCAGGGGGCTGCCCAGCACCACGGGCCTTGGATTTGCTGCAGGGCCTCGGGTTGGTGCAAGAGAAGGGATAATATAATGTGTGGTGGACCGTGGAGATAAAAATGCATAAATATTCAAGTATGTCAAATACAGTGACTTTTTCAAAATACAATTGTATTAGAGCCTGCCAATAAATAGTATGCCGATTGTAAATTAAATATCTGTTCTAAAAATAAAATAGAAACAATTTGGAAAGCTGTTTCCAAATGCATCGGGGAGTTCAAGGCAATATGTTTTTAGGCTGCTAGTTTTGCATTGTAAAAAAAATATTGTTACTTCACAGTGTCATAGCTTTCCTTACAAATTTAACTCCATGAAATTCAATAACTGTGCTGAAAAAAATTGCCAAATGTTTCATCTGCTTCATATTTTCTGGGAGTGGAACCATGCAATATGGGGAAATATCAGCACACTGATTTCTTTTTTTATACTGGAAACCTAATTTTTGGACTCCCTTAGAACTACAGACTTCTCATTACAAGCTTTAATAATGAACTAATTACCGCTTCAGGTTTCTGTCCCCAGCGGATGTAATTTTAAATAGTCAATCAACAATCGTTCTTTCTTGTCTAAATACCTTTTTTCTTTTATCGGTGATGGTTCTTGTGGCCCACAGGGGCGTGTTACCAAGCCCCTTGAGGGAACTTTTTAGAAACCAGTGTGGGATAAAGGAGTACAATGAAATTGGGAGTGTAAATTGAAACATCCCTTGTATCCCTTGGGGGCTTTTGGCTATATTTCCTTCTGCGGGCACCTTCGTACTAAATGAGAAAGCTGGAAGTTGCAACATTGCCTTCTGCTCTAGAGACGATGAAGCCAGTAGAGATGTGATTATTCAGAAAGGAATACAGCTCAGAAGTGCAGCTCTCGGTTGGATGCTGCTTTTTTCCTAGAAAAGGGTGTGCGTTTTCCAGGGCTCTCCGAGTGAGGACGTCCTCTTTGCCAACGCGGTGGTAGCCGCCTGCATCAACAAGCTGTGGCTGGCTGGGCTGCAACGTTCGAGGTGCTGCGACTGGTATCGATGGAGATTGTGGTTCTGTCTCAGCTTGTGGCTTGAGGGAATTAAATTTGGCTCTTGGCAGTCATCGGTGCCTGTTCCTGCTGGATTTGCAGTATGGTCACGGGTAAGGGCTGTATGAGAATCACTTTCCAGAACGTGTGATCCCACGATTTCAAGAGATGCTTCTTAAGTGTTTGTTTCTTAATTAATTTTGTGCTGCTCATCTGATCAGCACAACTCCTTCTCCCTGCAGCAAAAGTCTCTGCAAACCGACTGTTCCTCCCTCTCTCCCTCTCGTTTGTTTAAGCTTCCTGCAGGAATATGGGATGTAGGCCCACGGGTTGCCATTTGCAGAGGTTCTGGGTGCAAAGCCGAAGGTTCGTGTGCTGAGACCCCCTCCTGCTGAACTTGACCTAGATGGTAGAAATGGCCAATTTAATTTACTGCAGCGTACCTGCCGTGGGGGGACTCTTGGGTTATCACCGGTATTTGGGAAGAAAACTAACATACTTTAGCACTATTTTTCTCTAGATGCTAATGTATTTTGAACTGATTAACAGCCTATTGCCTTTTCCTCTTCTAGCCTTTAATAAGACAATACTGTTTTAGGAAGTGGGGTAATGGTTCTTTTTTTAAAAGCTCTTTCAGGAAAACTATACATTTTTCAGTTAGATTTATATAGACAATTTAACAAAAAGAAAAAAATAGGAAACATTAAACTTCAATCCTTTGCCTTTTTTCAAAAAATGGCTTTTGTGTTTCTCGGCAAGCTTTCATTTTCATCCGCCTCCAAATATTTGTCCGTGTTGTTACTGATGCACCTAATACATGTCAACAAGCTGAGCCATGCCGTTCTACTGTATTGTTGACATACTGGGCTGTAGTTAATAGATGTGGAATCTTATTTTCTCTGTATGAATCAAAAGTAAAGGAAAATCCCTGCTTCAAGAATTCACATGTTCCCATGCGGAGTTACTAACAGGAGGTTGGTGGTGCTATGAATGTATTTTTCTGGAACACGGTGTTTTGGAGGTAAAATTTATTTTCTTGACAAGGCGAAATTCAATATTAGCAATAATCTCAGCTCTTAATCTATTTTCGAGCATCTGTCTGTAGACCTTGGGTAGAAGGGACTGCAAAGAGTCATGTGGAAGAAGCCTGGCCCTGCCAGGAGAGGGACGCGCGCCCAGGCAGAGACAGGGCGGGATGCTGGTGCTTCTGTCAGCACGGGATTAGCAGATAATTGGGGCTGGCGTGGGGGGCAGCGCAGGGGGATGCTGGGACGTGTCAGCTTGTATGGTGAACGCATATATGCAGCAAGTACATTTGTGCAATCCCCAATTTACTCTTTGAAATGAAGTAAGGTGACCTCTTTGGAATGACAAATGGAGGGATCATTTCAAGGCATTAATTTTTATGAAAGAAATATTGATCTGTTTTTGAATCTCATAACACCAATACTGTAAAACTACATGTACTATATTATGTATTTTATTCTATTAAATGAGTTTTGCTTGGAGGCATTAAAACCATCCAACACAATATTCTGCATCGTGATATCAGATGTTGTTTTTTCTATTTATAGTGATATTCAAATTAATCTCAATGAGTGACAATGCTGGCTGTCCCAGACATAGGATTATGATGAATTTTATCATAATATTGGAAGATACGAAGCATGTAATTAAGGCTGTTTGGAAAGCATGGAATCCAATATAGTCAGGTCATTAGTGTGGTGGAGTGGGTATCTGGGCAGAGAGAAGTCTGAAGAAAAACAAGTATTTCTACAGCCTTCCTCATTACTGATGATTCACAAGGTCCTATAAAGCCCTTCTGCTGAAGGCAGTAGAGGTATTCTGAATCATCACCAATTTAGCTGAGAATAAAGCATGGTCTTGTTATGGACCACTAAAATATGGTAGCCCTGCCCTGCCCCAGGCCACCGGTCACTCGTGCACAGTCACCACACCTTTCACCTTGCTGGAGTAACTCACACCCGCGGAGCTGGCATAGTTCTTCCACGCAATTGTACTACAGCAGGGAGAGAGACTTCAAATTACAGCAATTAGTATGTAGGAATGGTCTCAAAGCTCTTTAATTTCGGTGTCCCCATGTCGCAGGGCCATCGTGCCACCCCTGCACAGACAGCGGAGCGGAGCTTGCCAGGGCACATTATTTTTGGTTTTGCAGGTGGGGGCTGCTGAGCGTGATGGAACTGGTGCTGAGGTGTCCGGGCTCCCGTGTGCTGTATTTTGTAACAAAGCCCGTTGCTGGTGCTGTGCACATGCGGACCCGGTGGCAGGGTGCAGGATGGCGCACCCCAAGCACGCCTACAGCGGGGCGGCTGCCGAGACCTTCACGTCGGGCTCTGGCTCCATCCCCAGGGGACAAGTGCCTCCATCTGACAGAATTTGCCAAGCGGTGTTACATCTCCGGAGAAACCGTAACTCCAGCAGTATTGCCCGACTTCCCTCTAATTCAGTCTGTATTGCGATACGTGGTGCTGCGTCATTTGGGGTGTTCGGGAGAGGCATTAGCGTGCTGTATGAATGCGTTGCGAAGTATATACCCTCTCATTCCTTGGCTGACGGGGTAATGCAGGCCAATGCCTCACTTCCAAGTACTTTTGGATGGACCTGGCAAGCATGCCCAACCCCCGTGAAGTGCTCCTCACTGGAGATCACCTTCCTCCTTGTCTTGAGATCACGTGAAGCGCTCGGACTACCTGGCCTCTGGTTTAAATGGGAAGAGAAGGCAGACTTGGGAGACCCTCCCTCCTGAACGCCGTGCGCTGCCTGGTGTGGCGCAGATAAAATCTTTTCACATGTAGGGCACATCAAATAGCTCTATTTTTGTTAAAAGGGTAGCCTGGCCTGTGGGGGAAGGAGGGACAGTTAGGAGCAGTCTTAGGTTGCAAGATTTCATTCTGATGATGGTTCTGCTTAATGTCTATGAATACGTTTGTGTATGTAGGTGTTTTTTATAGATACAATACTTGCATATATATAATTTTTTTTTGGTAGGAATTTATACTGTAAACAGAAGTGACCTGTCTTTTAATGTCTTGCTCAGGGATAAGGCTGGGAAGGGGAGAGCAGGCACCAGTGCCGGGCCGTGGTGGGCGAGGATGGGATGGAGCACGCCTCCTCTTTCGTTGACTGTGCACCAACAGTCGTGTCACCAGCTTGTTTGGCTTTTCGATTCTGTCTGTCTCACATTATAATGTTGTTCAGACTCAGAAGAATCAATGATGTGTCATTAATAGAGAAAAGACGTGTTTTAGTAATACAGAGCGACCTCGAAGGGGTTCAGCAATGCAGTCAACAGGTTGTGTCCAGGCTTGGCTGCTCCTACCCAGGAGGTGAGCGAAGGGAGGACAGGCAGAAACCGTGATGGAAAATGGGGAAGAGTGTGGAGAGGTTGGCGTGCAGGGTGGGAGGGTGCTGGACGGAGGATGCTCTGCAGGACCAGCTCTCCCTCTCCTCCCACCAGCAGGAGCCTCCCCAGCAGCTGGGGTGGTTTTCCAGACCCCGGCATGGGCAGAAGGGATGGACAACAGGTCTGTGGCGGCTCTTCCCTTGGCGGCAGGCTACTGGCCCCTTGGTCTCTGCCGAGAGGCTGCTCTGACGGATCAAAGGGAGAGCCAAGGTCGGGCTGGAGGAGCTGAGAGTGGTCACTGGGCAGTGCTTTGCCCTGGTAGGGGAAGCAGCCGAGGTCGAGTCCGGTTTCAGTGCCAGGCAGTGGCAGGGGAGTCCCGGGGAGGACACAGGCGGGTAGCTGGCACGTGGCCGCTCGCCTTAGCCCGAGGGCAGTGCCTTGCTGGGGCTGTTTGACTGCTTCCAGTTCAAAAGCCAGATAATCTGGCTTTGGTGTGGTCCCTGTGCTCCCGGCCTGCTGTAGGTACGCCCTTAGATCTTGCTCTTACAGTTTTACAGCTGGTTTTGGCTTTTCACTTGCGGGTCTAACAACTGCTGACAAAGCCAAAACCTGAAGCTGTAGTTGTCCTGAAAAATGACTCTGATCCACATTCTCCACAGGTGGGTTGATACAAACCCGTGTCTCCACTGCCTTCGTTAGAGATTTCACCCTTCTGTGGCTGATAGCAGGACGTAGCAAACAGCCCGGCGCTGCTTGGGGTGCCCAGCCGGTGGGATTCGGGGGTACGAGCCCCGTGGAACGAGCGTGGGAGCTGAAGGGCGAGCCGAGCTCTGCCCTGCCTTTAAACACCCCTTGTAATGTAAAAAAGTGGGTTGTAGCGTGGTTAGAGGGGCTTTCCAGGGCTAGCTGGAAAAGTCATCCTTTTTATTCATAAACCAAATTTCAGTTATAGAAATGACAGTGTAAAAGTGAATATAGATCCCTGCATGTGATTTTTATAGCAGCCATTTATTACCAGCCTACACAAAGGCCCTAATCCTAACTTTTCTTACAAGAGTTAAATAGGACTGTAAATCCGAAGATTGTAGAGGACAGAAACACACACTTCTTAGCACAATTTTCCAGCGTTTTCTTTGGATGCTCCAGCACCGGCTGATGTCGGTGGGAAGGCAGCAAGCTGGGCGAGGATCTGGCTGATTCCCCTGGAGAGGTTCAGGAATCCCTTTGTCCTGGCACTGTCCCCTTGACCTCCGGCTCCGGCCCCTCGAGTGCTCCCCTCCCGTTTTCTGGGGGCAGAGGTTGTCGGCTCCTGCCGGTTCTCCGTACGCGCGGGGAGTCGCTGAGCTGGGACCCATAGAGCCCGGCTGGCCCTAGCAGATGCTCGCCTAAGTTCTTTTATAAACTGTTCTGAAGAATATTCTACAACCTCCATGAAAGACTATTTTTCCCCCTCTTAATAGTCAGCTTTTGCCCTCTTTGCTGGAAATTTTCCTGGTTTTGTTTTGACTCTTCTGTGAGAGCAGGCTATGAGGCTTAAGTGCAATGCAAGATGCAATAGGTGTCTTCCTAAAGCAAGACTTCTGCTCTCCCTTCTGTGCCAGGAGTTAGGTACAGAAAGTAGAGGGTTTGAATGCTTCAGTGGGAGAGATTTATCTGCAAGATTAACATACACTCAGCGGGGACTTGTGAAACTCCATCTCTCTCTGATTCAGGATGTTAGCCTAAATTTCCAATGGTCTGGATGGAGACTAGTGGTCATTTTAAATTCTGTCTCGCCCCAGTGATGCATTTCCAGGCTAGACTACCTGTGTTAAAAACCAACCAAACAAAAACCCCACAAGTAGTTTTGCTTCCACAATAGCCCTTGTTTAAAGAACTGAAAATTTTCCAAATGAAGAAAATAATAAAATCCCAATTCTCTCTATTCAGTGTCTTTGATGGAGAGGACAGAGGGTTCAGGATCTCAGGAGACCTTTGTGCCTACATTGTCTCAGATGGAAATGCTCGGGTTCGGTGCCTTGCAAGTTTGTTTTCTCTGCTGCCATTTTAGAATTTGTGTCGAGTAAAACGTTCTGCAAGCTCATATGCAGAACATTTTCTAATAAATTTATTATTTCATAAATATTTTAATAACAGTAATTATGCATTCATCAGAATGGAGATTTGTTTCAATGTCATTAAATTCAGCCTCATAATTATATGCATGGTATTTTTGCACACAGTACAAACTGAGTGCGATTGCTTTGTAAATGTATTGCAGCACTTGGCAACACAGGAAGAATTTACATCTTTGCCGGATTGTCGTCTCCAGCTATTGGCATGTTCAATATACCAAGAAGAGCGGGACAGCAGGAAATTTTCTTCTATGAGAATGGAGGATTTGGGCCTTAAGAAGTGCAGCAGGCTTCTATTTCCAGCAACAACCGATGAGCTCCTTAATACAAGATCCCAGATAAAATGCACATGGTGAGACGCGGAGGTGCCAGCTGCACACAGCTGATGTGATCGTGCCAAAACGCACCGACCTGGGGGGGCACCCCGGGAGCCCTGTTTGTGCACAGCGCGACAGCCCCCACTGCTTACTGCGCTATCAAAATCCTGCGAAGATGGACACAAATTTACTTTTGAAATAAATTTATAAATTGTTTTTGTGATAAATCTCTACTTTCTTTTAACACAAATTTATTTTTAGACATCTTGAGATAAACGCAGATGAGTTAGTATTAGAAGTTCTGTGGCCAGAGCAAGCTTGACTAGACCCGACTACAAGTCTGATAGCAAATTCCCTTTTCACGGTGGATGTGGCCCTTTATCCTAGGAGAGCCAGGCATTTGCTGGTTTCTGAGCACCTCTGCTTGATCAACAAGCTTGGTGAGCTTCATCAACATTTTGTTCTCAGTGGTGATATCGGAGACTGCTAGTGTTTAGTCCCAGTAACAGAAGGCCCCGTGTATTACTGAGGACAGGTATAAGTGTGTACTCTCTAATTTAAAAGGGGAAGAAAGATCATCTTTTTTCCAGGATGAGCTCACCTGGCCGCAGATGTTTGATAGATCTCTAATGCTCATCTTGTGACAGTGTATCCCATGTATCTCAGTACTTAATTTCCATCTTAAAAAAAAAAAAAAAAGTCAAAGGCAACTTGATCGAATCCCACATATCAGCCTGTATCTTGTGTATCTCAAGGACAACGGAGTTTAGTATTCACTGTGTTACCACCTCCATTGATTCCCCAGCCTTCAGCATTTGAATTTTCCGTGACACCCAGGTCCGTAACCACCTCTCCTGTGCTGTAACACGTATTCTGGCTGTGTCCAACGCTTGCTTTGTAAAAATTCAAAGTTCAGAACTTGCACCTCGGCTGATGCAGCCAGAACAACCTGTGTTGCCTCCTCACCTTCCTGTCCTTCCTATTGCCTATAAAATGGAGTTGATAAAGGCCTCAGAAGTTTATTAATGTTACCTTCCTTATTCTGTCTTTTCCACTTGCCATTTCTCCTGCATTTTCTATCCCTACCCGCAGGGATAACCCTTCCCACCCTGCCTGCCCTGACATGAGGATGCGTTGGGACCACGGCGTCCCAGGGGACCACCCACCTATTCCTGGTTAACGAGGGCTGATGGCATAGCTGGGTTTATTCAATGTAAAAAAGTGATTCTGTATGGTTGGGGTCAAGTTCCCTGCTGATGGGTGTAAGTGGAGCTCTGACAGGTTACACCTGGGGCTGTGGCTTTCTTTTCTGTGTGTTTATTCCCTTTGGAAACAGGTACATCCCCCAGTTCTGTGGTCTTTGGGGCATCAGGTGTGCTGAGATGCCCTTAGTGTGTGGTCATTTCTCAGGGCAAGGCATAATGAAGAGTTGAATATGAAACAATAAGATACAGGTTGATCTCATGGACAGCTGAAAGCTAATAAATTCTTCTGTTGTCTTGAATTTAATGACAGCTCATAAGAGCCTAGACGGCATCACCACTAGTTCTGACTTGCTAGTGCCTTGCTGCTACAGAGACAAGATTAAGTGCCCAGAGTTGTTTCCCGTGCTGATCCCGACAAGATGGAGTCCTAATAGGTAGGATCAAGGCCAAATCCCATTTAATAAAAAAATGGTAGGAATAAATCAAAAGTTAAAGGGAAACTGTCAACTCAAATTTGGCTGCAAGTTATTATTTTTATAGAAATAAAATCCAGCACTAATAGAGATGTTTTAGTGATTTTTAAAGAAGGTAATTTTGTGGTAGAATTTGAATGCACAGAAACGATATTGACAATAAAAATTATTTAAATGACTTTTTGTGGTTTTGTAGTTTGACAGAAAATCTCAGAGTATTAGCGATGTGAAGGAAATTATCTTTTTTAAGGTGCGTATACCACTACTACGGTGAAGGATTTTCAAAATTAGGAAAGGCTATCTTGATGTCTTGGCTCCCCAGCAAGTCTGTGGCAACTGGGAGCTCCCTGCCTGTTCCAGTGCTTGAAAACATTTCCTGCAGTAGAATGTCAGTGTCCTCGGTGAAGTGATTGGTGCGGGGTTCTGGAAGTTGGCACAAAAAAAATTAATTTTCCATCTGCCTGCAGCAACCACGATGGCATCAGCCCTCAGGGAGTTACAGCTTGTTTTCACTTTGTTAGCTGAATTGGGTATGTGGAAATGGAGAAATGACTTGACTTCTTCAAGCCTTGCGGAGGATGCGCGGGAGAGCTGCAGAAGTCAGTCTGAGACCGGGTGGGTGCTGTGCGGGGCCACAGAGCAGAGGGGCTGAGGTCCGCTGAAAGGCAGCTTTCCATCTTTAGGAATTTTTTTGTGATACGGTAAACTGTGAAGGGCGTTAGATCCACGAAGAAATGGAAGAAATTTCAAATATAGTTTTTCCCACCTGTGATAAATGTGTTTTGCTAGAGAATCAAATTGTTATTAAAAAAGCCCCCAGACCCTCTGCGTACTTTCTCAGGAAGACTCTTCNGCTGAAAGGCAGCTTTCCATCTTTAGGAATTTTTTTGTGATATGGTAAACTGTGAAGGGCGTTAGATCCACGAAGAAATGGAAGAAATTTCAAATATAGTTCTTCCCACCTGTGATAAATGTGTTTTGCTAGAGAATCAAATTGTTATTAAAAAAGCCCCCAGACCCTCTGCGTACTTTCTCAGGAAGACTCTTCTTACATTTCAGAAGAAAATAAATACCTCTAAGCACAAAAGCACTGAGGAATAAGGCGGATAACTCTGCCATAAAATGTCCTGCTCGAAACAAGCAAAGCTTCTGCTGTTCTTTCTAAGAAATCCATCTGTTAGTGAAATAATAATTGTTTATTCAAATGTGCATTATATGGCTATGTTTATGATGAATGCACATACGTGAAATAAAGCCCATGTTTGTTTCTGAGCATGCATCTCTGCTGTCCTGTAACCCTGCACTTAGTATTTAAATATGTTACAACTCTTTCCTGATTATCATAGCCCAGCAGTTGATCCTGGCTCAAAACTCCTAGCAGCCCCAGTGAAAACGCCCCATGCAGAATTAGAGCATGGCACCGCAGCCTGGCTTTGGAGCAGATTTGGGACTCC
>VZTQ01013745.1:330885-699477 GCA_013400755.1 Pelecanoides urinatrix
CTTGGGAGAAGAGACCGACCCCCCCTCGCTCCAACCTCCCTTCAGGCAGTTGCAGAGCGCGATGAGGTCTCCCCTCAGCCTCCTCTTCTCCAGGCTGAACACCCCCAGTTCCCTCAGCCGCTCCCCATCAGACTTGTGCTCCAGGCCCTTCCCCAGCTCCGCTGCCCTTCTCTGGACACGCTCCAGCCCCTCAATGTCCTTCTTGTCGTGAGGGGCCCTTCTTGTAGTGAGTGAGCCTTTAGGGAAAGTGTCTCTGGGCTTAGTGAATTACCTCGGATACTTATCGCAGGGAAGGGGCATGTTCAGGCTAAATGACAGCCTGTCACTGCACGGAACAAAATACTCTTATAAGCTACAGCAATTTTAAAAATAGAAACCAGGGAGAAAATGGACTTGAAGGTACATAGCACTCAGACCAGCGGGAATTGGTCCTAATGGGCCTTGGGCTGTGCTAGGGGTGGAGGGCTGTGGGCTCAGCCAGGGCAGCTAGCNAGAAAATAAATACCTCTAAGCACAAAAGCACTGAGGAATAAGGCGGATAACTCTGCCATAAAATGTCCTGCTCGAAACAAGCAAAGCTTCTGCTGTTCTTTCTAAGAAATCCATCTGTTAGTGAAATAATAATTGTTTATTCAAATGTGCATTATATGGCTATGTTTATGATGAATGCACATACGTGAAATAAAGCCCATGTTTGTTTCTGAGCATGCATCTCTGCTGTCCTGTAACCCTGCACTTAGTATTTAAATATGTTACAACTCTTTCCTGATTATCATAGCCCAGCAGTTGATCCTGGCTCAAAACTCCTAGCAGCCCCAGTGAAAACGCCCCATGCAGAATTAGAGCATGGCACCGCAGCCTGGCTTTGGAGCAGATTTGGGACCTCTCGTGCGGGTAATAGGGCACGTTCGCATGTTGGCTGGCGAGTAAATGCTGCTGCAGCGAGGTAGCCGAGGTGTATCATTCATGCTCTAAACTATGAACAAAGTTGTAACAGTTTATCAAAAATATGAACTGTTCCATGGGGCGAACTAGCTGATTTGTGGTACCTCTATGTGGCAAATTATTAAATACATTTCTATGCAGTGGTTTATTTATACATATTGCTTTGTTTTTCCTTTTGCTACTTTTTCAAATTGAATTTTTTAGCAATAAATGTGTGTGCTTCTCCCTCTTCCCTCCCTCTGCTGTTCCTCACTCAGCTCCTAAGCAGTCTGGAAAATTGGTCTGACAGTTGATCCTAATCTCCAGGGTGAATTTTAGATAAGATGCTATTGGGTTCATGAAATGAAGTTTTTTTCTCAGGCCATTGTAAAGGTATGAGCTAGCAAAACTAGCAAACCGTTCTTTTTGTGTTTCCAACTGTTTTTTGTAGAGCATGTTAAATCTTATCACTTAAATTATAATAAATTTGGCACACGTTAAAAATAACAAAAAAAAATGAGGTATAGTTTAAACACACAGCTAGGAGAAAACACAATCTTTCTCAATTGAACTGTGTTTGTACTGTTCATGAATCTTTTTGTTGTATTTGTTGACTGAGATTATTTTTTTTAATGTGCCAAATTAAAAATGCCAGTTACTTAATGAAATAAAACTGCACTGAGGTTTGTGCTGCTTTACCTCTCATTACACCTGGTATCCTGAAAGTTTCTCAGTGGTCCTGTGGTTTGCTAAGAGGCGAGATAGAGTCTGGGCTATAGCACTGGTTTGCTGCGGCGTTACCTGGGGAGGGTGGAAATGCACCCTGCGGTTTGGAGAGGTTGGGGATTGTTAAAGCCGGTAAATGGAAATAAAGTACATTTCCAGTTCCTCCCATTTTCATTTTATCCCAGCCTATGTCTGAAAACCAAATTGTTATATTGATTGTTACTGTAAAACCTAATAAGACATTTGGTTTTTAACTGGTGATGGTCTTTTGGGGAGTGTTTCGATGGTAAAAATTGAAGTCACAGTGAATTATCAGACCCTTTGTTTGTCATCCTTCTTACCGCACCTGTGCTCTTTGAGTGATAATACTCGCAGGGTCTCTGTTTGCAGGGTCAATTCCTTGGTTTGCTTTGGGATGGCTAAATCCATGTTGTCTTCGGTTGACCAGTGGGTAGCGTGGGGATGCTTTGGCCCTCCTGTATTGGGAATGTTTTCTCATGGTCCATGGTGTTCCCCTGGTGACACTGGGACAGTAGATGGTACAGGACCTAGTGACTCCCTTGAAAACCTACAGCAATTTTAAAAATAGAAACCAGGGAGAAAATGGACTTGAAGGTACATAGCACTCAGACCAGCGGGAATTGGTCCTAATGGGCCTTGGGCTGTGCTAGGGGTGGAGGGCTGTGGGCTCAGCCAGGGCAGCTAGCTGCTAACTGCTCCCGTATGTCTCCCCTTACCAAATTTATTTTTATTCCTAATTTGGACAAAGAACTCCCTCAGACTTGAACTTTTCCTTGTTTGGCTGCTGCGAGGGGCTGCTGGCGGCTGGGCCGGGTGCGATGGGGGAATCAACTGCAGAAACACGGCTGCTCTGTAGGACTTGCTTTACTCTGTAAAAACTTGCATCATATGAAATCTGTTGGGCCTAGATTAGATAATATCTGATTTCAAAAAGTAATACATGACCTGGCTCCCGAGCCTAGCAGATGAGCACTTGGTGTAAGTGTAGGAAAGATGGAGATGTGATTTTATCTACTTTCCAAGTGAGCCCCCGGCAGCCCCGGGGACCCTCGTACCCAGGGACCGACCAGGTAACTCCCCCATCGCCCGGGAATCCCCCATGGGTGCTCAGACCGGTCTCGCTGCTGCTTTCTGCAGCAGATCCATAGCACGGCCGGCCGGGTGAGCCGTCTGCCTATTCCTTGTGCTCGGGGGTGGAGGAGCTCTCTGGAGCTTCTCAACGTGGCAAGTTTATTGTCAGAACAGCAAAAAAAGGAAGAAGAAAAATTTGTGCTCTCCAGGTTGTTTCCCCCCCGCCTCAACTCTCTCCCAGTGCTCACATAAATTAAAACGTGATACAACTGGAACCTTCTTCCTTAGCAGGTGGCACCGTGTAGTATGTGCTCTTAAACCTGAACCCATTGGCAGATGCCAAACCCACAAAGCACTTCACCTTTTTTTTTAAGGCACACTGCTCGTCTTAATTTCAGGCATCACAGATATATGAGAAATATTTGGAAGACACTGTTTGGGTTTTTTTGACCTATAAAATATACCCTGTCATAGAAATCAGGGTGTAACTCAGCAGAATTTGTGTGTAGTGTATAAATCCTTCACCATGAGGACTATCCTAAGTACATGTGTCTGGAAAGCTGTGCAGCAAGGTTTTGACCTCAACTGGGGCTTCTAACTGCCAGTGTAATACTAAAAATACAAATTATTGTAATGACAGTGCATAAAGAGCTGGTTTTTTGGCTGGAGTGAATTTGTCAGCAGAATTGCAGAGATTGCCCTTACCTTAGGATTTGGCTCATTGTCCTTTAGAGATGAACACAAAATCTACCCATAAATGACCAACTCAACATTTTCTTCCTCAGCTTTTAAAAGAGAGCGATCCTGCCAATAGTCGTATCAGACTAATGAAGTGAAGTGTCTTCTCATGCAAAAGAAAATCCTGTCCACTTTTAACATGGATTAATCTCTGACTGCCAGGATTGCTGACTTTTCAACATAGGGTTTCTTGGCTTCAGAATCCGACTTGTTCAGGAGAACAAGGCGCGTTAGTTTGGCAATTAAGTATTATTACGTTTATTGGTTTTGTCAGATGGATGTGCTGGTATTGTCAACAGCTTCGACTTAATGGTAGATGGAAAGAGTTGTGGTGAAATCTGGTTTCTGCATTGGCTAATACTTGTGTCTAAAGTAGCTTTGGGCATGAACCAAGGGCCGT
Source organism: Pelecanoides urinatrix (assembly GCA_013400755.1). Classification (NCBI taxonomy): domain Eukaryota; kingdom Metazoa; phylum Chordata; class Aves; order Procellariiformes; family Procellariidae; genus Pelecanoides; species Pelecanoides urinatrix. The sequence goes on from VZTQ01013745.1 coordinate 334,766, forward strand.
ATGGATGAACACAGAGTTGTGAGTCGTAACCCCAGCCTGCATGAGGATTAGTGCCTTTTTCTTGGCAGTACAAAGGGAATCAATGATATCTTTAACTTCTGTGTAAGAAACCTTATCCCTGAAGTGTCAGAAGTAAAACTCTGCTTTTGCAACTTCAAAAATGCAGGGGCTTGTTACTGGAGCTCTGTTAGGACCAGCTCACTGATGTCAGCTTGAACTGCCGAGCGCTAAGCACTGTGAAAACCCAGCCCACCGAGATTTTGGGTATTGCTAGGATGGATCCTATGAGGAGGCAAATGTGTTCTAGCATTGGTTTTTTTCCTTCGTGTGAAAATGAACTTCTCAGGTTAATTAGTTGATTTTTTTCCCCCACCGCTTTGCACTTTATCATTATGTATCTCCAAATGGGTTTGTAGATTCACACCTTGTTGACAAGAACATCATTCTGGGGAGCAGTGATCACAGCTTGGCTGGCAATGTGTCTAGCCAACAGCATCTCTGAGGTCCTGGTGAGACAGCAGCACTGCACTGCAAAAAGCAATAGAGCTAGCTAGAGAAAAGGTGAAATGTGATCATATGCTTTATTTAAGATGTGATCACACTCTTCAGATTTTGGGGACTGGCATTTTTTGTAAAAAAGAAAAAACATTTAAAACTTCAGATTTTTGTTAAGAACTTAAAGACATAAGCCTGCCCAAAAGGCTTAAAACTCAAAAACAGTGTGAAGTTTTAACACAATTATTTTAATGGCAGTGTAGATTCTCACAGTAACTCAGGGCTACAGGAGCTAGGATTATCAAAAAGTCACGCAAATACAGTTGCAACGGCAGTAAAATTACAAAGCTCTAACTATGCTGTAAGATGCGTTGTAAGGACATTTCTCAAGACTTTCTCCAGTACAGGAAAGAACCTAAACTTGAAAAAAATGTATGTTTATGGGCAATTTTAAAATTTTCATTCAGTAGATTTCAGCATTTTGACAAATAAAGGCAAACATGTTAAAAATAAAGAGATCTCATGCTGTCCAATTTAAAAATACTCACTAGTACAAAAAGCCGTTGAAATTTGATTAAAATCTTACATGGTAAAGAATTGTACTCGTGTGGTGTATGAAATAGAGTGCGTAAAGATCATTCACGTGTGCTGGAGTCCCATCGGTGTCCTCAGCTGTGGAGCCTTGTGGACCTACCGTGTTGATGGTTTTGCACTTTTCGACTCTCTCTTTCCTATTTCTTTCACTAGTCCAGCACTTCGGCTGGTTACTTTGGCATCCCAAGTGCTTGATCCTCTTCAAATAGTTAATCCTCTCAGTACATTTATTCATCTCTGGCATTATGATGATAAGGTATTGATGAGAAAACTTGGAAGATTAAGGCTTGAATTGAGTAAGAGTAGGACTAACCTTAATTAATGCGTGTTACTGTTTCTTATATGACAGTTCATCTGCTCTTAATTAATGTTGTTCAAAGTACATTGTAGATATGTGATTATAGACTTATTTTAAAAAGCAATGGTGAGTAGCTGCCATGATCCAACAAAAAGTAAACTTCGATGGCAAGAGAAAAAAGGTAGTCACCAGTATGGCTAAGCCATCTGCAGATGACTACTGGCTGTAGCTGACCTCTCTGTCTCTGAATTAAACGGAAATTGAACCGAGCAGCCCAGTGAATCTTTTTCAATTTTGCCAGTTTTTATTGATTCCTGTAATTGTCCTAATGAGACACTGCATTGAAGTTGTCTAGTCTCTCCCACCCACCATTTCTTCTCTAGCTTTTCTGAAAATCTGTTTTTTACATGGGCTGTTCTCGTACGCAGTTCTTTACATTAACAGTTTTAAAATGACAGTTCTTCTATATCTTTTTTAAAATGTTCTCTGGGGAATTATGCTTCAAACAGGGAAATTGTATGTTTCATTATCAAAAAGGTTTCAGGCTTTATCAGACTCTTTTTGTTGTAGTTGTCATGGAGGTTTTTATTATTATTGTTAAATTGAATAATGGGGAGGAACCTGTTCTTAAGTCTTTGTACAAGAACTAAAATTTAAATCCAGATGTATCTGCTCTGTTTGTAGAAGTGCCTTTTTAATGTTAACTGCATTTAGTTACAATCATTGGAAGTGCAGCTTTGTTACTTTATCTGAATTAGATAGCAAGGGCTTTTGCAACTGTAATAAGGGAAGATTGAACCCGACTTTTAAATGTAGATTGAATATCTGGTAGTGATGTTTTAGGGACTGGTGTTCCTTGGTAATCAGAAGAAACGCTCCCTTAACCTCCCGGGGCTGCCACGGGACCCCAGCAGGGATGAAGTCTTTTGGTAGCGGCATGGAAAGAGATGCTTCAAAAAGACCTGGAGGTGGATTTTCTTTGGAGTAAGTGCAAAACACTTCCTTTGGGTGGGGAGTGAGATGCTCCCCGGGCAGAGCAGGTCAGACATGTCACCGTGTTCATGGTCCTTAACAAGGACAGGCTGAGCAGATGTTACTGGCTCTGCTCATTCTCCTAAACTGCAGTAGCTCCGTCATTTGAGCCAAATAACTGTGGACCGCTTTCCTCTGGCTTTACCTGGTTAATACAGGCAGCAGGGCCGGTGCCGGAGCATCCTCACCCGCGGCTCACTGATGCTGTCGCCAGTTAGTGTCACCTCTAGGGAAGCGTGCGCTGCACCAGCGGCTCGGCTGGAGTATCGTCAAGCTGGAAAAATCAGCATACTGGAGACGGGATGCCAGTTATTATTCTGCATGAACTCAGTATTATTCATAGCCATCAAACATCCCTGGGACGGCACCAGCTCCCGATTTCCTGGGGCTGGGACGGAATCTGAATAAGCAATGAAGAGATTAAAAGCTGGGATCTGAGCGAGCTCTTGCAGCTGGGAGTCACCGCAGCAAGAAAAGCAGAGGCAGCGGAGTGTGGCCTTTTTGAAATGTGGGTCAAATTCAGCAAATAGTTTTGAAATAGTTTTGTCTAAAAAAAGAAAATAGAGGAATAGTTTGAAAATGTAAAAAAACCCAAAAAATTCATTTCCACATATTCAGGCTACCCCAGACTTTAGGAAGCTCCCAGTTCAGAGAAAGCATGATATGTAAATACTGTATATAATGCTTACTGACTATCACACTCATGATGCCTATGAAATGCATCATTTTTTCCTTCAGATGCTGAAATTTGTTGACAATCAGGAATAAGAAGAGTCCCCCAGGATTGTTTCAGTGTGACACTATGGGAACTTTCCTTGTAATTACCCCAGTAAGGCAAATTGCAGTAGGCATTTTAAAATAACAAGTTTAGATACTGACCTTTTTCAAAGGCTTTGATGAAAGATGTGAAAAATTGGAATTCATTACAATATTTCTAATTTCGTGACATTAAAATGGGAAAGACTTTCTCAATGTGCATCTTCTCAAATAGTTATCGTCAAATGTCCTAGTTTAACAAAGGTCCCTTGACTCTATGCATGCCAATGAACTTAACTATTGAATTTATAAATCACTGTTAATACATGCTCTACAAAAGGAAAGGATTTCTTTCTGTGTATACATTGCTGTCACACAATTCATTACTGTGGTGTAAATGCCTGAATGAGTTTGGTTTAAAGGTGCATAAATACATTTAAATGGATTTAAAATTAGGACTATTAAAATAACTACACAAATCCCGTAAGAGCATTTTGGGGCAAAACTGAATTCAGGACACACATAAAAATATATATTAAAAAAAAAAAAAAAAAAAAAAAGATTATGTATCATTCCAACATTGTCGTTACTTGTTTTTTATTTAAAGTCATAAGAAAGCACAAAAAAAATTCTTAAAGCAATTTCTAAGACCATAGGGAAGGTAAACAAAGGCATCTGAATGCTGTTTACTCTTGAGAAGAACAGGCAGAATTCTGGTTTGGTGCCAGTTTGTTTGTTTTTCTGTGGGGTTGTTTGGGGGGGTTTGTCATTGACTTGAAAGACCCTAACCAAAACCATTCTTCAAGGCTTTGTTTAAAGACACAAAGAGACAGTCCCTGCTCTAAAGAATTTACCATCTAAGCAGAAAAAAACAAAGGGGTTGGAGGAAAGATGCATTATCTCCCTCTTGCAGATGGAAAACTGAGAGGCATAACAGATTAAGTGAATTGCCTCTGATCGTTTAAGACAATCTGAGCACCGTGCAGTGAACTTCGATAGTGTAAGTCCCCGAGAGAGCCGCGGCCACAAAATCATCCCTCCCCATCCGGACGGTGGGGGAGAAGGGAGCGTTCTCCGATGGGACGCGATTTCGTGTCCTTCTTCCTTGCTTCTAGGGCTCGATATTCACGCGCTGTTTTCCTTGGCATCCTCCACGCTGCTCCTAGCATCTCTAAGGCAAAAGTCTTCCCTTTGGAGGAATAGTGGGTTGTGACAACTCTGGTTTGTTTTCCCAGCGTGTTGAGATTTCTTACCGTCAGGTGAATGTGTTGACAGCAAGCCGGGTGATAAAGATTAACAGTGGGTGGAAAGGATAGTTCTTCAGTACCTGTTGCTGTTTACTGATAAAACTGGGTATAAAACTGAAAGGATCAAAATATCAATTTAGGCAGGAGTTAATGCCATTTGCTTCAGAAAAGAAAAAAGGGAAGGAAAAAAAGTAATGCCGCAGAGCAGCAATACAGCGTGTCCGAGGAGGGAGCAAGGCAGAGCAGATGGGAAGTGGAGATGAATTAAGGAGACAGTGACACAGATGGCATCAATCAGGAGGTGAACGAGGAAGATGATAAATGAGGGAGGAGCTGGCTGTGGGGAGGGGAGCGGGGCAGGAGAAGATCAGCAGAAGAAGAGCAGCATGGGGGAGAGAGAGCATGTTCTTGTCAGGTGGGTGATATTCCAAACTGACTTGGGTAATTGCTGTTGTTGCAAGATGAATATTCAGATACTGTAATATACTGTATTTATAGGATATGTTTTTCTAAAGGAATATCAGAAGACAATCTCAGTGAAAAAGACTCTTTAGCTTTCTTCTCCAGAGAGATTTCCAGTGCTCTTAAAACAAGAGGTTGAAAGTTCCCAAAGAAAGTTCCTCTCTTGCCATGAAGTATCTGAGACCCGAATTTCTCCCCAGTAATTCCTCTCTGTCATCTGGCTCTTAAGACCCCGCAAAGCTGTGTGTTAAACAGCCCCTTGGATGGGCAGAAGAAACTTTTATTCAGTGCAGTAGTCACCTTCTTGCACACTGACGTGCAGCTCTGCCAGGACCTTGTTCTGGGCCTTGGGAGCTGAATGGAAGTTTTGGCATTAATGAATCCAGGTTAGTAGCAGCAACAGAAATTCAGGTACCGCTTATTTTTTTAGTGGCGTATGAAGTGTATCATGTATACCTTAGAGAAGGTTTTCACTTGAGAGGAGGAAAAGGAGCACTTTAGAATTCATGCTGTGAATTTTCTACAAAGAATGACTTTAAATGCACTTTTTGTAATGCATGACTTTATTTATTTTAAAAAAGGCCGCATTATTAAATTTGGTTTTGTCTGTGCAAACAAACATGAATTATTTTGCTAGCTCAAGTGTCTTCTCAGTCACTCATAAATAAGAAAATGACTTGAAAGTACAATTGATCAAAAATGATGTATTGAGTTTTTCCCTACAAGGAGGCCATTGAATTGGGAGTTCTGTCAGGTCATGAATTGCTCACTCATCCACAGAAAGCCTTTCTCCTTCAAAACTGCATTTCATAATAATATCTTTGTTTTCTGCAAATGATGCAATAATTCAGATAAATCTGTGCTCATTGAGGAAAAATAGAAATGAATTGTGTGTGACATGTAATGAATTTCCAGCCTATTCAGAGGGAAGAGGTAAACAGGTCTGGCAGCTGGCTCGTGGTTTCTCCCTGATGAATAAGGGTCTGTCCGGTGGGTGCTGGGCAGGCGGATGAGAAATCTTTCCAAGTGCATTAAAAATGAACTGAGGTGGTCCCGGAGAAGAACATCTGGGATGCCCTTGTCCTTTGTGCTGGCTTTTCTCTTTCAACCACCCGGCGGGTTAGGATGATGCAGCGGGGGAAGGAAGGGACTTGCACGCTTGCAGGTTTGGGGGATTTCCATCTTCAAAGTGAGTTCGATTCAAATTTTGTTGAAAACCACTTACGTTTGCCTAAGAAATAGTATCAGGTTATCTTTTCCCAGAATATTCTTTTTAATTTTTACAAGATGTGTAGGGAATGGGCTTGGGATTGCCTGTGTCAGCCAACATGGGTTGGGTCTGTGTTGACTTGGCAACTTTCAAAGACGGCAGGCGACCGTGGAATGCCCTGGCTTCTGTGCGTTTCTGCCAGCTAAAATTTTGGCCTAAGAAATACCCTGGCAGTATTTAAAAGACTTGTAGATGTGGCACTTGGGGACATGGTTTAGTGGTGGACTTGGCAGTGTTGGCAGTGTTAGGTTTACGGTTGGACTCGATCTTAAAGGTCTCTTCCAACCTAAATGATTCTGTGATTCTATAAGAAAGCACTTATAGATACATTGCCTTGAGCAGTAAATTATCTAAATATTGTTGCAAATCAGTTCCACACAAAAAGGACAGATTTCCAGTCTGGACTGTAATAGCTGCAGCCACAGCGATGCCAAGCCAGTGCGTGTTGCCACCTCCTTGTCTGCGTCGGCTGTTTTTCGCACCCTGCTGTTGTAGTTTGTCTTCTGCATTGTCTGAGGGTGCCGGAGGCCTGGAATTAGGAGCACCAAGAGAATTTTGACGAGATCAGGTATGCAGTTATAAGTAGATTATGAAACGTTGGCTGTAAAACGGCAGTTTAATAAATGGGTCGAACTTATGCCAGTTCAGGGAGCCAAGACAGACGTATTCCCGTTCAGAGAGCCCAGCAGCAGTGCCATTTAACCTACATGTTACTGGTGTTAGGACAGATGCACTGAAATTAATTTGATCTGTTTGACCTACATAGTTACATGGGATGGAAATAATAAGAAATAAACAAGAAGATGAGACTGTATTAGAGCAAATCCTATTTATGTCCTATTTTTTTTCCTGCCTAGTGAATACTAATGTACAAATCAAAGGGATATACTTAAAAGTGTTTTAAATAACCATCCTTGTGAGGCTGGTGAGAAGGGAAAGGCTTATCTTTATGCAATACAAAAGATCGAGGTGATCTTTACATGCAGTAGGGGAAAATGAGGAGCGAAGAAACGCAGTAAACTCCTCTTTCCTGAAGAAAGGAGCAAACCCTCCTGGCAGCTGTTCCAGACCCGGAGCAGTTCCAGACCTGCACAGCAGAAAAATACGCCTCAAGCTGGCTTTTAGTCAGCACGGAAAGACGTGGTTACCCAACTCTAAGCTATATTTTAAAACAGCGTGAAAGAGAAATAATTCTCAGGGTAACGGGGCATTCTTAAAAACCCAAGATAATCGGAGGTGCAGTTGGGTATGTATTTGTAAGCACGGTGTTCGTTACCCCTGTCCATAGGTGGTGGGCAGTGCGTGCCCCCGGGGGGCGGCAGCTGGGAGATGTCCCCCCTCCTCGGGGGGCTGGCAGGCTGTCCCCCGGCCCGGGCAGCACTGCAGGCGGGGGGCTCCCGGGGAGGTGCCGACTTAATGCTAGGCATCGCTTCGCTGGATTTAGATATGAATTTGGAAAATTCAGGGATGTCCTGGTTTCGGCTGGGATGGGGTTGATTTTCTTCCTATGAACTGGTNTGTACTGTCTGGCATACATCGTGCGTGCATGCTTGGGGAGGAAGGCACCCTCATCAGTCAAAGTGGGAAAGAAGGAATGTATTCGGGGGCAAAGCCAGCCTGGATGCTGCGTGGTCATCTGGGATGTCCCCAGCCGTGCGCCGGCATGCGTGCCAGGCTCCGCTTCCATGCGGATGTGTGAGAGAGGAAGAGGAGAAATGCTTGGTCTTCCTTATCTAGATGGGAGTGAAGGGAAGGGAGAATGAGCCAGAGGACTCGGATTGAGCTGTCCCCACTGAAACAACAAAATCTATGAGGGCTCAGCTGCTAGGCTGGCTTGGTTGGTTTTTGGGTTTTTTTTTGTAAAGTTAAAACTGTATTTCTTGGAAAGAGCAAGGAAATGACTGCTAGAAAAGTACAGCCACAGTGTGTTTGAGGATACTGTTATGTAACTGAATTTTGGAGAACCAAAGGGAGGAGGGATTAATGATGCTCTTTGAATGTTGTTATCTGCTGAGGATGCTGGGGTTTGAGAACCAAGCAGCTGAATACAGAAATAAAAAGTTCTAATGAAAGGGATGTATTAAGGAAGAGAAATGGATCAGAAATGTCATGACTTACAGACAATAGTAGGACAAAATCTTACACACAATTAAGCTAATGAGTCCAGGGTGGACCTCTAACAAGAAGGGCAGCGGTGAGAGGGTCTCGCCAAGTGCCGTCGAGCACAGAGAAGCTCCTGCTCAGGAGGTGTTATCCTGTGAAGAGGAATGGCCTCCCAGGCTTGTAGCACCCGTAGCATCTGATTTACTGATTTCTCTTGCTCTAAGGGAGAAAAAAGTTAAAAATCCAATTTCAGTGTTCCCGGCTTCATTTACTTCCCAGGTTTCTGTGGTGGTGAGACTTACTCAGCATCACGGTTCCCATGCTGGGATGTGCGTATGAGCTCATGCCCTTATACAACTCAGATTTCTTACCCCCTCCCCGTTTCTGCGGTCAGATCTGCTCGCTCCCTTCCCCGGGTGCCCTCTCCCGCCCCGGTGCCCCCACTTGCTTTCCAGATCCCACAGCCATACTTCTGCTGCTTTTGTTCCCCCACCCTTTCTCCCCCTCAGTCCACTGCAATAAGGAAAGGTTACTAAGATGTTGTCTCTTAAGGATATCTGTTTATGTTTGAAGAAGACTGTGGCTAAATGTTTTCTAGAGACTTCAGGCTTTTCTGGCTTCACAAGAAGGCAGTTTTCATTGTATACAGACAACCTCCACCACAAGATTTTTCAAATCTCTCAGGTTTCAAAGCTAACTGCACCAGTCTAAAATCATGCCATTAAATATCAATTATCATAAATCATCACAAGATGCTGCTCAGATTAAATATGCTCCTACTGGGTCTTTCTCTCTGGAAATACAACCAAGTGAAGAAATGTTAAAATGAAATGAGCTGGATAGTCCATGGCTTTTCTTTTCTTTTTTTTTTTTTTGCTAACTTGATGTCTTGGCTGAGTTTCTTGTGACTGTTTACATTAAAAAAAAATCTTGTAAACTTTATTGGCTGAAACATTCTTATCTAAACTTACACTGTTGCATGTTCCCAGGCACGTCTCCCTTTGGCACGGAGGTGGGGTGTTCCAGTGGGATGGGCTCAGACTAAAAGCACACGCAGACTAAAGGGAATCAATTAATTCTGGCTCACATTATTAAAGCTGTATTAGCTCTTTGTGTGGAAGTCTCCTGCAGAACTGACTGTAGTTTGATTTAGTTTAGTTCACCCGGACATGGATTAAGCCTACTTCAGCCTTATTCTGAGTAAGTGTTTACAGGCAGGCTGATTTGAGGTGATTTGGTTTCTGAATGGACAGAATTAATATTTGAATTGTTGCCCTGTGGGCAAATCCTACTGACTTCCAGATCACAGCAGAAGAATTGCTGATATGGGTCTGTGTTTTTAAGCTTTGCAAAACAGTTCTAATGTCTTCAAATGTGAAAGAAATTCACGTTAAGAGGTGAAGGAGAGCAAAGGAGGGAGACATTAATCTTCGTTTTTTTTTTTCTTTACTGGTGACTGTTTCACCCATGTCTAGTAGTGGAAGCAATGATGAATACGCGTAATGTTTTCCAACTAATTTCTGGGTCATTTCTCCAATTGCTTTTGAAAATGACTAAGCAGTATTTAATCTGTTTTTACAGATACACAAATCAGAAATTATGCTTTCCCTGAAGCAAGGCTGGGCACAGATCCCAGGTTGCTGGACTTCTCAACTGGTGCTAACCACTGAAAACCCAGTGCCCGCAGTGGTGATGCACTGTTGGATGCTCGGGTGCGCTGCCTGGGGAGCGTTGCCTTGCTGGAGCGCTGGGACACACAGTGGCTGTGCTGTAATCTATAGGCACATCTTTACAGGAGCGTTATCTACTAGTTGAGGTCTTGTTCGTAATCTTGACAAAACTTATTGCCGCAGTCCATTCTTTTCCCATCAAAAGTTGTCACTAGGGAAGTGGGATATGTCAGTGTCCTGGTTTCGGCTGGGATAGAGTTAAAATCCTTCCTAGTGCTGTGTTTTGGATTTAGTATGAAAGAATGTTGATAACACCCTGATGTTTTCAGTTGTTGCTAAGCACCCTGCTAGTCAAGGACATTCAGCTCCCCTGCTCTGCCAGGTGCACAAGAGGCTGGGAGGGAGCACAGCCAGGACAGCTGGCCCAGCTGGCCAATGGGGTATTCCATACCATGTGATGTCATGCTCAGTATATAAATGGTAGGCGTGGTCCAGGAAGTAGCGATCGCTGCTTGGTTATCGGACAGCACAGGTAGTGAGCAATTCATTGTGCATAACGCACTTGTATATTCTATCATTATCATTATTATTATTACTATTATTATTATTTTCCCTTTTCTGTTCTATTCAACTGTCTTTATCTCAACCCATGAGTTTTTTTCTCACTCTTACCCTTCCGATTCTCTCCCCGTCCCACTGGGTTAAACCACGACAGTCAGATGATTCCTCCTTTATTTCTCTTTAGCTTCTTCTACTGTGAAATGGGAAAAATGGTGACAGGCTTCTTCACCCCATCCCAGGTGCTTGGAAGTCTCGTGATGGAAAGATGTACTTTGGATCAGGGATGCTATTTTTTTTGCTATGTTATTTGCATACACTGGTAGTGTAGAAGGTCATGCTTGTAGAGCAAGTTCAAAGTCAGCAGTTCAGTTCAAGCTATTTTTCAATAGGAATTGGTATAAAATGTAATGTATCTTAATAACTAAGATGACGTTGGCACTTAGTGGCAGACTAGAGTCTGCACCCAAGTTGTACTGGTATCTTGGAGATAGATGCTTGGAGAACGTGGAGTTGCCTGCTCTCTCATTCCCCTGACTATGTGCTACCAAAAGACCGTGCCATGGGGCTACCGGGCTTCTGGCACAGCTCCGGGTTAGCAGTGCCTTCCCTGCTCACTTAAAGCACTCCGCTCTCTTGGTTTGCCTTTTCTTTAAATAACAAGCGCCCGATCCAGATGCTATGTTGTGGAAGCTTTAGCAACATCTGCCACTTTGGCAGCCTTCTCAGACAGTTGTGTCAATGGTTTCTGAACAGATTGGGTTTCACAATGGCTGATTTCATCTATTGGGCACTATTTTTCTTTCTGACTCATCTTTGAATAACTTTGTGCCAGTCTGAATTGATTGTAAACCCTTGTACCGTCCATATAAACAAATCTGTGCTTGTAGCGAAACAGGGCATCGACCTAAGAACTATGCGTGCTGTTCACGCCCCGCAACAGACATTTTTGCAGTGTCTTGATTACAGATGTACATCCAATTAAAAGTAATTTCTAAGGCAAATGTTACTCAGTGATTAAAAAGCAACAACAAATATATATATATAAAAGAAACCCACACATTCTGTTTTATTATTAATGCGTTAATAATGCAGTACCACATCTTACTCAGAAGACGTGGCTGTAATGTTCAACAGACTTCAGTGGTAGGCAGCAGCACTGTTCAAACTTCAAACTGAGCGACGAAAAGAAGGGGATTGGACCTCCTCAGCTTGCATTTTACTCTGCCTGACTAAGTATTATGGTCTTTATTTTGCATTAGTAGCTTACTGTTATTCTGCACCACAGCTCCCTAGGGCAAATCTGTCTTAGAGCATAAGAGGTCAGATGTTCCTCAGTTTGGATCTATATCACTGCCTCCGATTCAAGCAATATTTAAAGCAGATAGGAAGGGCAAATGGTTGGTGAATGAAGTCTAGGGTTGTATTTACACTTGACTGAAGCCTGTGAGTTTATATCAGGCTGAAGGGTCTGATCCAGATGCCAGTGAAACCGGGAGATGCCAGACTCCTCGGCCGGGCTTTGGTTCGCTCTGATCGTCTGTTACAAAAACAAAATACAGGCAGCAGCAGCCGATACTGCTCGAATAGCAGAGTTGCACTTTTTGTCATGAACACCCATTCTCTTGGGTGTTCAGCTGCCTGGTGTGTTCTGTGTGCAAATTGTAGCACCCTTTTAACAGCTACCGGTAACTGGAAAAGAAAATATGGTGGGAAATATTACAGACAAACCAGCTGAATGAAAGGAGGGCACATCTGCATGTGTTTCACTTAGATAAGAGCTTTAATGAGAGGCCAGTGTTCGTATTGGTTTGAGCAAGTTTGAAGTGAGAAAGCTTCTTTCATCTCTACCAATCATGTAGTGATTGTTTAATTCATTGATCAATCATTCCAGTTATCTGTTATCTTCTGGAGGTAAAAATAATTCAGGAAAATAAAATGAATCCTTGATCCCAAGATGGCACCATTTCAGGCTCAGATATATCCAAAGTAGAGCTGGGAGGTTTGTGAACAGATCGCTGTTCCGCTTTAATGATCTTTGATGTGTTAGCACTTTCTCTGCTTTGCACGTGAGTTTAAATAACCTTACCAGCTCTCACTTTGGGGCTTTTGGAGATGGATGGAAATTGCCCATTACTTGCTGTAACGGTGCAGGTGTTGGCAGGTCCAGGCAGGCAGGAGACTCCTGGGGCGATCGCAGCAACCCTCTGAGGAACCTCCATCTGCTGACGGGGCAATAGAGATGGAGCATTTCTCCTGCCGTTGTCCTGGAAAACAATTTTGCTTTAGTTTTTCCAAGGCAGGACTTACCACTCAGCTTCTGTTTGGATCATTTCACACTCAGGCATCCCTTCTTTTCAGAGAAGCCATAACTTTTATGAACTACTTCTGTGGGTGATGCAGAGTATCACAGCTAAGTTATCTTCTTTCCCAAGTTACATGGGAAACCAGAGTTCAGCCAGTTTTGTGATGCATCCCTGGTTTTTTCCCCACATCCCGTGAGATTTATGTCAGAAGACTGATTTGAGGAAATCTGCTGCATTACAAGCTTTACGCTGCTCCACAGGTCAGACTAGATAAGTGTAATATCTCCTGAAACTCTGTTTCTTCTTCCCTTAATCTTTATAGTCCTGTTTTTCATGAAACCTGATATTTCTATACGGGTGAATCCATTTCTGGAAGTTAATACGTTTGTTTAATACGTAGGGGTGCGGATTTCTGATGTCTGATACGATGTCACAGAAACACAACTGGATGCCTTTTGAATCTCATTTAAACTAACAGATATGAGTGTTTGGTTTCACAGACACATAAGCTTAAGAACTGTCTCGGTAATATCCTTTAATTCTTTCTTATGATCAGGCTCATGCTACTGATGTTATACAGATGCTGACTAATTTGCAGTATTGTCTGAAGGAAAGATAAAAGTCGCAGAACACGATCTGCAAGCATTCATGAGTGTATACGCACCGATTTTATTTTTTGTTCCCTCTTTCATATTTGTGTAGATGACTTTAAAAAAAAAAAAATTAGGACATGTGTTTTGCTTGCTGTAAATGTAAATATAAATCCTCATCAGCAACTGTGTAATCCAGCAATGATCTCTCTTAAATTGAAACAAGTAATAAATTTTGTGAATAGAGCTGAGGATTGATAGTGTCATCCTTGCAGGCAGTTTATATGTAAAGAGTTTTATATTGACTATGCAAATCAACACTGAAATAACACCAGAAGGGAGCAAAAGATAAAAGAGACGTTAAACCTACATGTGAATACTTGCAAATCAGCTACCCAAGCTGCCAGCAGCCGCCTCCTGCTTCCCACCAGGAGCGAGCCGCTGCCTGGTCCCAAAGCCAGTTGTGGCTGACGGAGGGGCTGAGCATCGCGCTGGGGTTTTCCCTTTGCTTGGGCAGTTAGCAAAAACTCAGGAGCTTCCAGAGGCAGCTCCATAAAGATGGGATATAGGTCCGTTATGTCCTTAATGTAATGCTTATTTATCCAAAATGTCCTGAAAGGCCTTCTCAGCTGGTAGAACCAAACACAGACTAAAGGAAGCCGTTTCTTTGTACAGCTGCTGCCGTACCTCGGTTGCTAAAGAGTCCTTCTTCCTGCCACTTCATGCTTGCAAACACACGTGGCTTTCTCTTATCTCCAGCACATGCAGATTGCAGCCACCAGCCGTGTCCCCATGCCTTTGTGCTCCGGGAAGCACACTGGGCTTTGCAATTTATCTCTGATCTTCCCTACGACTTGGCGTTTCAGAGAATAGACCCGAGTCCCAAGCTGTTCTTCTGATAAAAGAATTTAATCATGCCTCTGTGTCTGCAGGATTAATTGGTGCAGGCTTTGGCTTGAAGAAGATCTGTGCTTGACTTGGGATCCAGCCCTCGCCTGCTGCATCTATTAACATGTCTCAGCGTAGTATAAATCACTCTGTTGTTTAAAATTTTGCTTATGGTTGAAAAACAAGTGATATAGCATAAAACATACATGTGGGTTGGTCCCCTGATGATCCTTCAAGTAAATTAATCTGAAAAATAATGAAAAATACTTGAAAAAACCCCAAAACATCTACATCCCAAAGCACATCTTAACGAGTCTTTCTCAAGCACAAACAACAGAAATAAAACTCCACCCTCTCCTCTTTTTACAAGAAAAGCAACATCAAAGAAGAGGAGAAATTGTCAACGTAATTACAGAAAGCAGTGACATTCTTCTCCTAGAGGAGTCTTACGGATTTGGTGTTTTAGAGCATGGTCCCCGTTGAGGCTTGTGTGTGCGTGTGTCTCTGCGTGTACTCTTGCCGCTCCCTGGAGCTGTTCACGCGTTTTTAATTGCCGAGTCCATGAGATGGGTTTACGAAGAGAAGTGATGGCATTTGCAGCGAGGATTAGTCCTGTTGTTACTTGAAGGGCCCTGCTGTACCTGACCTGAAGCTCTTGCCAGGCGGGTGTCCTCCATGACCAACAAACGGAGATGAGCTGTTATTTCGGGCAGGAGCGGAGCGTGCTGTAAATGAAATCAAAGTGAACGTTGCAAATTACAGAGCTCCTGAATATCAGAATCTGGGTTACTCAATGTTTCAATAATAATTTTTTTTTTAATTGGATTGGAAATTTTTTGATCCCTATAGTGCTACATCAGAGGACTTCTTCTGGGTTATTAGCATGCTGTTTGAGGATGGAGTCTGTGGTATTTAGTAGCAGATCACCAATATTCTGAAACCAGAATGTCTTTTCGGAATTCGGTGTCGTCTTTTCGGAATTCGGTGTCGTCTTTTCGGCATTCGGTGTCTTTTCGGAATTACTTTGTGGGCTTCGTCTTTGGTCCTGGTGTAACCAGGAGGGTGCCTCGCGTTCAGCTGAGGATGGGCTCAGTGCTGGGGACTCTGGAGCACAGGAGCAGCGTCGGCCTCTTCCACACACCCTCACCCTCCTTTAATAAGGCCTGACAGTAGGAAAGGGACCTGGCATCCACTGTGCTAGAACAACCCTTGGGTTTAACGCCAGTTTCTTAATAGCTCAAGAATGGCATAAACACTTGGATACCCGCCGGCGGGGAGGCAATGTCACGGAACCCCCAGCCTGTGTGCCAGGCCAGCTGAAATGGTGGCCTTTAGGTGACAAAGGGGATGCTGGTGGGGGGCAGTGGGACCTGACCACTGCCCATCGGCACGGGTGTCAGCCGCAAGAGCAGTCGCTCACCCCGTGGTGGTTTTCAGCTGCTGTCAGAGGCGTAGGGTGACGCACACCTCCCATTTCTCCAGCTCTCCTGTGCAAGGGTCGCGGGTTGGTTTGGGCAAGCATCAAACCAGTGAGGCTCCAGCAAAGGCGGGGACACACGAGCAGGCTCCTCCGCTCGGTCCTGAAAGCCTTTGGCAGGTTAGTTCACCCCAAAGTGCCCACGTTACAGGTATGAAATTCACCCAAGGTGCTGTGAAAAACCTCCGGTGAACCGGATAAATTGTACCGTGGTACTGAACCTAAAACATCTCCCGGGCTTGGCTGGGTTTATTGTGGAAGTAATCCTTCTGCAGTCGGCAGGATTATTTGTGGAGTTAGCTGCTGTTCAGAGTAAATAAGTTATGAAATCTGGCCTGATGTTATCAAAGAGGATATTTCAAAGTCATATTTATAGATTCACAAGTATTATCTGAATGAACCTGTCGGTCTGCATCCCACTCGTGCCGCAAGCCTTTGCCACTGGAGTGATAAAGGCAAGGCAGAAAAAGTACCAAGCAGAAAATTTGCAGGTAAATGAAGATTTATTAACAGAAGTGTGATTTTTCAATAGGTCTTTTTGTATGTTGGAAATGTGCTACTAGTGCTGTGATTGAAATGTCCCCTAGGAAGAAAAAGCTGACTTTAATGGGACCAAAATTACATGGTGAAACCTTCGTTTCTTGCCATGTTTCTGTGGTGCCCAGCAGCAGGATCTCACTTATTTCGGTGTTGCTTGTGCTGCCCTCCTTTTTCGCATGTGGAGAGCTCTTAACCGAAGCACAAGTGCCAACACGGGGGTAGGTCACTCTACCCAGAGTGAGTAAATCAGATGTTAGATCTTCGTTTCTCAGATGTTTTCACTAGAAGAAGCGTAATTAATCAGTCCCAGCAGAATGACTGAAAGGCAGTTTTCCAGGCTGAATAACTGAAATGGTTTCTGTGGGACAAGCCTCCTAAAGCAAAATATTTAAAAACCCAGTGCCTTTAAGTGAGAACGTCACACCAAACGTGGTAATATTTCTACCCTTAGTCCCACTTCTGCCTGTGAACTAGAGATGCTTGTATGTCCTCATCCATCAGCTGACAGCTTCTTGCTTATAGAACTGGTGATGATTGGACATCAGACCACTTAAATTTCCTTAGTGGCTGGGTTGGAAGCCTCTAGCATTTTTCATCACTCTACCTTCATCTTCCTCACTCTTTTTCTCAATTAGACTGATATTGAATCTCATTGTAGTGCATAAAACTATACCAAAGTGGACATCACATGAGATAGAATTTGTACTAATGCTTGGTAAATGTGGTGTGTGTTTGGGGACGCAAGAAGAGAGAGTGGAGTTGCAATAGGAGTAGCTGTAATCCCAGAGTAACTCAGGTGGGAAGGGAGGTCTCCGGTCCAGCCTCTGCTCCCAGCGGGGCTCTGGGCCAGGCCACGTTGCTCAGGGCTCTATCCAGCCTGGTCCTGAAAACCTCTGAGGATGGTTGCACAGCGGCTCTGAGCAGCCTGTTCCACAGCTTGGCTGTCCTGGTGGAGAAAAGGTTTTCTGTAATGGCTCTATATAGGCTCTATATAGCTTTATACATGTGTGTATGTACCTATAGCGTTTCTATGGCGTAGTCTGATATATAGTTTTTCCTTTCAAGCTTTCCTTTCAGGAGAGCTGATGGAAGGGTTATTTCTAGACTTAGGTGGATTTTGCATCAAGCCTATAAGCATTAGGCCGTTTCTTTACTATGCGTGACTGTATGCCAACGTACAGAGGGCAAACAGGGTTGCAGGGTCACCAGACCACCCTGAGATAGCTGGAAGAAAGAGTCAGCAATTAAAATACTTACTGGCAAAGGGCTAAAGTATATAGGAAAACTGAATGGCTGTGGGAAAAATAAAAGTTAGTGGAAAGTAATTTGGCAACTTAATCTGAAGGTTGGCAGGAATCCAAGTGGATAATAATTTGATTTCAGCTGCTTTTGTGTACTTAGTCATTCAGATACCCTGCAGAAAGTCACACCGAGCTCAGCTGGCTTGAGATAAAGCCAGCAGCTCGTGTCTCGAGCTGGTCAGTCCGGGGTGTATGAAGGGCCAAGCTTCAAGCAGTTCATCAGGGGGACAAACTAAGGTTTGATGGCATTTGCACTTAGGTATTGATATCAAATCTTGCTTTGCAGGGATGTTTGATTTCCTGTCATCATCTTCTTGTAACAACTTTCAGCTTAGGCAGCCTAAGTATGTGTCTCCTCCCCCTCATCTCTGTATTTCCAGCACAATTCGTTACAGCCGCTGTGACAGTTAGACAGGCATCATCTCTCTCTGTGTGAGTGGTATCCCCATTAAGATAATGAGAAAAGTCTGACCTAGCACTCAACATTTCTACACATAACACAAACTTAATGAAACTACCAGCTATTTCTGTGCCTTCTGAATATGGTAAATTCTCTCGCAGTGTAATTAAATCGCTAGGCTGCAATTGTTTTGCCCTTTCTTCACATTCGTGTCAGCATCGTTGTTCAAAAGCTTGTTGCCGTTGTGATACCTTTAAATGTTTACTAGTTATGGAGATTGCCTGATCCAGGGTGTGCTGGTCTCCCGGTGCTGAGGATGTGCACATCCTCTGGACTGCTCAGCTAAGCCTCATTTTTGTGTTCATCCGTTGTGGCGTGTTGAGGTGTTATTCTTACCTGGTGAGAAACACCAGAGTGGGGCACTGGTAGTGAAGAAAAATACCATTATTATATATAAATTGTGTCTTTAAAAGTAGTTTTCAAGTATTAATGCAGTTAAGGCTCTTCCCATGCAATTTCAAGAGTTTCTTTACCATGTGTGGGCAGTTTATGGCTGGAAATTTATTTTCATTATATAATTGTTCATTCTAACAAGTCCTGTATACATGGACTCTGAAGACTCCAGTTTAAAAAAAAAAAAAAAATCACTCTTCAGCTTCTGACATAGGATTTCGAAGTCATCAGAAGTTCTTCAAAGTGCCTATGGGATCTATACTGGTAGGACATTTAGGTGCATCCCCTTCCGTCTGCATGGACAGGCACCTGCAGGTCACTCGGAAATGCCGTGGAAGGAAATACCAGTTTCAGCTAACAGCAGCAGAGGTTGGTGAATCTTGGGTGCTTGGGAAAACGGGCAAACACCTAATGACGTGCCTGAATGGCTGTGCTCCCCCCGCGGCAGCTGAGCTATCGGCAGTTCTCGGTATACGTTGCTGTAGCCATCTGGGATCAGACTCTGGACATATGGCTGAGAAAGTCTTTGGTGCTCCGAATTGTTTATTAAATGTTTTATGCCCCCTCTGTCTGTCTGTCCAATCTAATGTCATTAGCAAGATGAGGAGGGAGTGAGTTGCAAGAAATAATCTCTCCCTTCTCCTAATGCACCTCTTTGTGCTTTATATGCCTCTCTCGCATTTCTATTTCCTTGGCATCAAATTGCCCTTCAAAATGGTGAGTGATATTCTGTAGTGAGGGAAATGTGGCTGTTGATAGCTGACAATAAAGTGTCAGGAGTGAGATATTAACCCCATTGTAATGTATTATCTAATTAGTGTAACTCGCTGCAAACTTTAACTGTCTCAGATGCCCTGCTCTCAAATGAGCCCCAAATCAGTGCTTATCTCAGCAGTAAACTTATTTATCATAAATATACCAGGGACTCGCCTGAAGTCTGCCTGTGTGACTCACCCATCTATTTGGGATATGGAGCATAAGTCTCTGCATTTCTTAGTTTTAACTGTGCTTTGTCAGCCATGCTGTCGGATTTGAAGATTGGAAAATGCTTTTATGCAATGTATTTAATTTTTGAGGGGGCAGAGTTTGCAGATTTCAGCAACTAATTACTCTAGTTGGTTTAAATTAATAACAGGAAGATCTGCCGTTATGACCGTAGCAGTGGAAATAAATTACTTGCACTGCCCCCAGAAGCAGAATGCTTTTCCTGACGAGCCAGGATAATGCCTGTGCAGCTCAGAAGAGTGCAGTCATTTTATTCTCTGGGATTCCAACTTCTGAAGCAGGGAAGAGGGAAAGTGGCATTGCCTTTCTCATGGGTCTAAAGATTAAACCTTTCTTTAAGACCTGAGGCAGCTCTTCCAGAATGCAGGGCAGTGCAAAAGCTCCCCGTAAGTAGCTTAGCCTTTAATACTAGATGGAAAGATGATAACAGTAACCGGTGACCAAAGCTGCTACTGGTTTTCAGGGCTGTATTTACCATCTCCCCTCACACCACTCACAGGGTTTCTCATGTATATTATATTTCTGTGGAATTTCAAAAAGCGGGGTATGCATTTTAAATATTATGTTTTAATTAATGCCCCCACACCCATCAATTGAACTTGAAATTTTGTAAAGATATTTTTCTTGTGCTGAAAAGCAAATGCTCCAAGCAGAAGAGTTTTTTCCTGACATTCAGTGCAGTTACAACAGTGTCCGCTGGTGTCCATAACGTACGCTAACAAGAATGACAAGGAGTGCTCCCAACACTCAGCTGACTTGCAGCCTATGCAAACAATCCAGGAATTACAGTAAACTTCCTAAATCCATTTCTTGAGGCGGGATTTAATTGGTGGTGGCACCTGATTTCCCCAAATGGTAGGAAATATAAACTAAAAAAACCCAGAAATGCGCTGAGGGGCACGCACCCAACCCTGATAACTTCTCTTGTGCTTGACGTGAAGAGCCATCCCGTATTTTGCATTTTTAGGGATGTTTCTTTAAACTTGCGTTGCAGAGCTCCATAACTGACAGCAATCCTTCAGAAGCCCGTTCAGTTAATGAGGAGAGAATGTGGAGGGAACCCAATTTCCCTTCGGTAAGTCCATACTCGGTGTTCCCGCTCTGCTTCTTGTCCTTCAGGCTTCAGGAAATGTTCTTCAGCAGGGTTTGCTCTATAATCTCACCCGGACTTAGGTGAGACCAGCCGGCCTGCAGAAGCCTAGATCCTTCTCCTTGTCCCTTTTGAGGGTGGGCATGACATCTATCCCAGTCATCAATGCCCTCTCCAGTAACTGCAACCTTTCTGTGCTGGACAATTAATGAAAATTGTCACTTATCCTTTCCCTTAAGAATCGGGAATCTTGATACCTTTAGCAGTAAAAGAAAATAATTATTTTCCAGCATAACCATTCAGATTTAAACTGTGTCCTTCTCTTTTGCAGTCCTCAGCCAGTTGGAGTAGTACATTTCCAAGGTTTTTTGACAGAAATGGATCAAAGCCCATTTTATTGGGCTTCTCTCTTTGAAGATTTCCCTTCCTAACCAAGATAATTTCCATTCCATGTTTTCAGTGTTGCAGAAAAATCTCAGATTCTTCTTATGTCTGAGGGCAATCGAAAGCAAGAAACTTTTAGGAGCGCTTTAAAGAGATTGGAAAAATAAGGACTGATGCTCTCCATGTAACCCTTGAACCGGTGCGCAGGACACCAAGAAACAGTGCAGGTGTCCTCCCTGTATAAGACACTGGTATTATTTTAGCTACAGTTCACAGAAATTTTGGTTTCAACGCCTCTCTCCTATTTGGACTCACTTCTAAGGTTGTGCTAATTCTGAACTTCCAGTCTTTTTTTTTTTTAGGAGAAGTAGGAATGTACAATTTATAATTTTCAAAATTTATTTAATGTAGGTTTCTGTAGCCTATTATCTAAGTTCAAGAACATTAAAAAGTTCTGGACTGAGACACATCTTTGGTCAAGAGTTACAAATGAGCAACGTTAAACAATTTTCCCATGACTGCTAAGCAAGCCTTGCCACCTCCACAGGCAGGTAAATAGAGCCGTGTTGTGGATGTTCTGTCACCGTTGGTCTTTGAGCTGGCAGGCTCCAAGATTGTGACTCACATTTTTTTTACATCTATAGCGTCTTGTTTGTTCAGATCTTGGTCCATCCCGAGTAAGGACTTTAGCAGCCCATACGCTTCTGAGCATACAGCACATACACGTTATCAGTTCATCCCTTGCTACTGGCCCTTAGCGGCTGGGTTTCAGTTACATGCACCTGTTGATCAGTCAAGGCATTACTTAGTGATTCTTTCATTTAGTATTTTACTTGATCAGTTTGTTTTGTGTTCTGTACCAGAGAGGAAGCCACTTAAGAAATTTAAGTGGGAGCCATTAGCTAACACTGTGAAAGAGTTATTGTTATGAATCAGATCATTCATTTAGGTTATCATTACTGTGTTGGATATATACCCACTTAAAATTTTGCAGACAGCATAGAAATATGCTGTCTATCTGATGTGCTAAAAATAAAGCTGTGACAGTCTCTCAGTGGTGTTTGCAGTGTCGGTCCTGCAGCCGAAGAGCTGGTGAGCCTCTCCTCTGGCAGGAGGCAGCGGTAGCACAAGCTGGTTCAGCACCAGTACCCTTAAGTCAGGTAGATGCTCACAGCAGCTTCTGTGAGGAAAAGCAGACAAGCTCTCTGGTCAAATATTTTTGCCAATATTTTTTTACAAATGGAGAAAAAAAAATCTTTTATACTTTAAAATCAGGGGAGAGTCAGGTGAAGCAGAAGACAAAGCACAAGATGCAGCTCTTAAAGGAAAAGTTTGTAAGTAAGGATGTTTCTGATCCAGGAATCAAAAAGAATAAGAATCCATTCTTCCTTCTAACTGAAAAGCTGCATAAGAGTCAATGAACGTCAAAAATCATTGTATTCTTCCTGGCTGCTCTGGTTCTTGAAATGCTTGCTGATGAATTGGAGATTATTTTTTGGCCATCCTGAATTTCTTGCACTGTGGACATCCATACTGATGATAAACTGTCACATAATTTTTTCCTAGTTGTCAAGTGCTTGAGGCAACAGTCATAGACTCATCCAATACATCATTCTTTGTAATCTGGAAGGCCAGAAAATTGCACAGACAGATAGCCAGCACGTAAGAGGTTGAATGGCTGCTTCTCCCTCACATTTTGTGGACCAGATTTCCATTCCATCAATTGTCACATCCCCTCCATGCACGGGTAGGGTTTCTGCATTTTGCAAGCTCGACCAGCTGGCTGGATGCTCCTCGCTCTAAACCTCCTTGATTTAAGAAAAGCAGTTCTGTGTCCTTCAAATTAACAAAGTGCAAAGCGAGTAATGATGTATTTTAATATGCTAGAGGTGTACGCCTGTTGCTGTTAACAGCTCATGACACATGTTTTAGATAGTTCAAACCCAGTGGTGCTGGGTTTACACGCTCTGCGGAAGAAGAGGGCAGCGCTGAAGTGATGTGGCCTTTGTTATTTTTGTCATCTCTGTTAAGGCAAGGCGCTTCAGCTTTGGATGGAGTATTTAAATGCTGACAGTTGTAGCTTTAGTGACTTCACATTTCAATCAATAGCAAACCAATATAGCAAGAAAGTATTTTAGACTCCAAGTTTTTGCTGTTACCTTTCATATGATCACAGTAGTCATTCAAGGCTCCTCGGCTGCTCTCTGAAGAACAGATGTATTTACTGGAGTGTCTCCTGCTAAATCTCAGCTCAAAGGAGTTGAAGTTACCTTCTGCAGAACTTTCCCTCTGAATCATGTATTTTTCTATGTGTGTGCGTAAGGTGGGGGTTGTAAATTGTTCTCTCTTGGACTTCAGTATGGAGGTAGCTACATTTTTTTTTTTTAAATTTTGTGGGGAAATGATCTTTATATGTGAATTTCCTCGTATCTTGTAGTTATTTAGTGTTGGCAAAGCACTTTGAGATCCCTCTGCTGAAGAGACTATTAGATCTAAAATGCATTATTGCTCACTTTTGTAAATGACAGAACTATAAAGTGCTACCTTGGCAGAAAAAGCATTTTGAAATATTAGATTTATTGAAAATTGTTGTGTGTCCTACTAGTAAGTCAATTCTAGCAATGAAGTCCGTAGGCCAAATATCTGTTTGCATTATCATTACTGCAGGCTGAGTGCTAGATAGATCTGCGTTGCCTGTAAAAGCAATCTCCTGGTGGCTGAGATTAACTGTAAGTCCTCTGCTCTCTAGCGTTGTGAACAGCTCTCTTAATTTAAGAAAGGTTTTTTCGTTGTTGAAGATACAAATCGAATTGTATTGGGCATTCGTAATGCGTCTGTCTGCTCTTGGTAAGCTCTCTTCACTTTCCGAGCGACTGGAAGTTTAACGTGTTGATGAAGCTGCTGCAGGATGGGAGAGTTTCACTCGAGGACCAGCGCTCCACCAAGAGGGACTCAGTCCAGCACTAGAGTCCCTTTTCTCATTCTTCCTCCTTTTTCTGTCTTTTGCCTAATGACTGTCTCAAATCAGCCTCGTTAAATAATCTGTTACTCCAAAGGAGAATTGTTGTCTCTGTTCATAGTGGGCAGCCATTGACTAGTGGTTGGGTCTTACCAGCTGGTTTCGGATCCTGGGAACATTTTTGCCACATGGAGCAATTTCAGAATCAGCTTTCAGCTGTAACGCTGTCAGCTGGTCTTTGTGAGAAGGGTTTTAGGCAAGCAATTTTAATTCTAGTCAGGAACCTTTCTAATTATTTCCATAATGTGCTGGTGTTACATCCAAGAGTCACAATATCAAATACACAAAATACTCCTTCTATATTGCGTTGGTAGGATTTCAGATTAGATGTAATTTAGACCATCCTGTTTAAAAAATAATTTTTGAAAATAACTTCATTGATTTAGAATAATGTTACAAAAAAGTGACTTCTCGCTTTCCAGAATAACTTACGCTGTTGGAGGCAGTATACTCGAACTGTCTCCGACATTGTATACTCTGGAATATCTCTTATTTCTAGATGAAATCAAAGAAATCAACGACTAGAAAGTAAGGAGCGGTGCAAGGTGCCAGCTGGCTTTTTCCCCTAGAAGTTGGTTAGAAGCTATTAAAATATTAGGGCACTCTACTAATTTAGTTTTTGTTATTTAATAGAAAAATCTGGGAGGAGGACTGGCTGATTTCCGAAGTGACAGAAAGGACTAACGGTTGGGTTGGTTCTTCCCCTTGCTGTCAGGCAATTGTGTGTCCGCTGCAGCCAGAGACTGCGAGGGAGAATGGAGGTTGCGGGACACGAGCGCTGATTCTCCAGGAAAGCTGACAGTAGCTGTTGTGTAATACGTCCTGATCTCATGCACGTCACAAGTCCCTGTGTCACTTCCATTTATGTTCAGTGCTTGTTGTTTCACACTGAATTAATATGCAGAGAGCTTTAGATTTCATGAACTATTTCTCCCCACTCCCTTGAACCCTTTCATGAGGGTGTTGGCTGCGCCAGCCATACCTTGGACTTGGGGTTCGAAACATCTCGTTTTTTTCTTTTGAAGTGTCAGAGTGCGCCTTGCGATACACACGGGCTTGTGAGCCAGGCAGCCAGGGCAGGAAAGATAATCCCTATCCGTGGCTGCGTTTGGTACAGGATTACTGACAAATGGACACATTCTTGGCAGCTTTTACCTATGTCAACGCATTGCAGGGCTGCAAAGCTGCCCCAGGGCAGGCAGGCTGGGTCCCTGCTGCTCCATCAGCCCCTCCTCGCCCCTGCCCGGGGTGGGCTGCGCTGCGCTGCTGGCAACACCTTTGCTGCTGTCTTGCTGACGTACAGCCAGTCTGTCGTCCTCCGATGGCTTTTCGGAGTCTTTCACCAAATAGCTTCAGCTAAATGTGTGTGAGGCTGCTGCAGTGTGTTTGAGGCAGACCTGGCTCTCCGCAGCCCACGGACCGGCGTGGAGAGGTGATGGAGCGACGACCGCGCGCGCTGACGAGCAGCAGAGAGGCAGGTCTGCTGGGACTCCAGCTGGTTTGGAAAACCTAATGGGAAACTGGAAGAATTGCTCTCCAAACCATGTTAAGGAGAGAAGGGGGGGGGGGGGGGAAATTATATTTTTTTTTTTATTTTTATATATATATAAAAATAAAAAAAAAAATATATATACACACACACTTATATATGTATGTGTGTGTGTATATATATAATTTTTTTTTCCTCCTGAAGCTGTCAGTGGCTTTCACGTCATGTACTCTAATGTTCCACTTGGGTTGGTGTCCTATATTTTTCGTATATGTGCTTTGTCTCACAGTAGTGTTTTGCCTCACAATAAGCGCCTCATCACCATGAACTATGTACTCTTCAAGACTATAACGAGTTACTTCTCAAGGTGTCCACAGTCTGCTATTGCAGACTATCAGGGAGCTACCCGGAGCGCCAGGCTGTGGAAGGATATGAATGACCATAACAACAAAGTGTTACGTATTTGTTCAGGTGCATACTTGGTTCTGTAAGCTATTCATGTGCTACTTAACTTCTTTTTCCTCGTCATTCCTCCATTCCCAGTCTCTGCACTCAGCCTTGGCTTAAGCAGCCCACGACCAGAAGAAGGCTGGGCAAGGCAGGGTGTCCAGCGGCGTATCAGAAGACGTGCCTTACGCAAGCCTTCTTTAGCAAGCTCATCCTTCCATGTGCCTCAGGCTGTGATGTAAAAAATCTTACTGTAGGGCCTGCTGTGTGAGCAGAGGAACAGGAACAGACAGGGATGGAGGAGGACTTGCCGAGCTAGTTCTCAGCTTCAGGACTTTAATGCACACCCTTGAAGACCGTGGGATTTTTACTTGTTTATTGACTTCCATGAGAATAGACCAGGTGTTCACATATATTTGATTTAGTCGTGCCATTTCCTAAGACTGGTAGAGACCTTCCAACTTGAAACACAGCTTGCTCTGGCTGTCAAGACTTGTGGCAGCTCCCTTGACTAAAATTATGCTGAAAGAAAAAAATGAAATTTATTGCATATTTAATTGGAATTTCACTGCTCTTGTCCATCTGATAATGAATTGGTCTTTGGCACAAGAAAAAAAAAATACAAAAGATTCTCTTGCAGAACCCAGTTATTGCTGATGGTAATTATAGGCTGTATATTCAGCTAATAGGAGTTTGAACGGTGTTTCCAAGTGCATAGCTTGATAAAAGTGTTTTGTACGCTTGGGGAAAGAGCCTTGAGTTAATTTCTGGACCTCGAGGTCTCCCAGGGTTTTGCAGGGTTTTGGCTAGAAAATCATCGTGGTCAGCACCTGGAGGTGTTGGAGAGGGTGTGACTGTGCCCCATGGACACTGCGGGGGGACGGGGACCTTCTGGGGTTGGCTGCCCCGTTCGCAGGTGGTGGAGAAGGTCTTTGCTTGGGTCTCGGTCCTGTAAGTTTTGTAGCAGATGCAGCCACAGGAATCTGTGCTGAAGACAACTGACACAATATGAACCTTAAGCAGAGTCAGCTGCTGTTTACAAAGAACTTAATGCCAGTGGTTAGAATATTCAAGCAAGATCTGGAATAAAAATTTTGGTAATAGTAATGTGAATTATAAATCCCCTTGTATGCCAGTTTCAACTTACTGTCTTTTTTTGTTTGAAATGACCTGATTTTTCCAGAAAGCCTCTTTCTTGCTTTCCATACATATAAAAATTTAACCTGGTGTGTTTGGAGAGACTAGATGTTCCTAGCAGTGTCTGCGTGATGTCCTATCTGTTTCCCAACGCAGCAGTGGGCATGTTGATGAGAAAAAGAATAGAGAGGTAAAACTACAGGGACTGCCTGGGATCTAATAAATCATGTAATTCATCTGTTCTTCGGGAGGATGAAGGTGCGGCTTGTTCTTGCCGTCCTATGCGCAAATGTGGAAGGGAAAAGCAAGGAGCCTGAGGAAAGCAACTGGATTTTGGTTCAAATCCCTGTCCTCTCTTCTCCCTCAGGAATGACCATCTTTTACTTGAGCTTGGTGTTGGTCCAGTTTCGATCTCCCTCTATCTGTTTGTTAAAATCACATTATTGAATGAGCCCTTGATGTCATGTTGTCCTTCTCAGATGGATGAGAAGCTTTTCTGTTCCTGATACTCCAACACAATAGCCTGCATTCTGCAGGGAGAAGAAAAAAATAGTCCCCTAGGAACTTCTTACTTATTAAAAAAACAATTGCAGGGAAAGAGAACCACTGAAAACAGTAATCATTCATTGCTTTGACAGAGCTCCCCTTGTTTGGGGACTGCAGTACATCCTTACACTAAAGGCATTGTCATCTGCAAGAATAATGTAGTTTTTCTAACCCCCAGAAAAGAAACAATTACTGCAGAACAGCTATTATACACACACTTAAGCAGCCCAGAAGGCCTTGGCAAAATAAGGACAGCTAAGATTCAGCAGTCGTGTTTCTATAGAAGCAGAACGCCGGAGCCTTCCCCGCGTGGCAGCCTCGGGGGTAGGAGGGCGCTGGGCAGGCAGCCGGCGCGGGGGGGATCTGTGGTAACGGGGTGGATGGGGCCGCCCCAAAACTGGTGCCTCCCGCTTCTGAAGAGCCACTCTGGCTTTCTCTCTAGGCTTAAAATCTTTTCCAACCTCTTTGTTTCTCCTTAATTTCCAGGAGGTGGGGCTTGTTTTGATGGTGTGGTGATGAGGTTCACAGATTATTCCTTAAAACACTCGTGTCAGACGAATTGCAAGGGCTGTGCAGGGCAGAGCTGAACGTGCATTGCTACCAAAGAGCTGCTGCCACTGCAGTCGCAGCCTAAACATCTCAAGAAAGAAATGCTCTGACACTCTGATACAGCCTTAGTCCGTATCCAAAAGTGATTTAGGGCTGAGGGAGCAGGAAATCGCTGTTTCTGTGCGGGCAGTTGACCATTCTGCTCTCCCGTCAAACCACTTGGACCCCCGCCCCAATCTGTTGCCCTGGGTTTTAGCACTGATTTGTGTTCAGACACAGAGATTACTCAAAAAACGTAAACACGGACAAGGTCAGAGATTTTTCCCTCTCATATTGGAAGTTGTTTCTGTCAAGTTTTTTTGGTCAAGGTCCCAGGACCTGAAGAAGACTAAAGCATGCGGGAAAGTGGAGATGGTAACATATTCTTCCTCTACAATTAATTTAAAAAACTATCTCCTTTTCCACCCCCCGCCACCCCAAGAAATTTTCTGTGTATTATTAATGAATGCAAGGTGAACATATACTTGAACAATAATAGGAATGATTTCCAGCCCTGAATTAAATTAAACGTATGAAAGCTGCCTTATTTTGGAACGTAATTCAGTGGTAATTATATCATGCAGGCAAAGCATCAGTTGCTTCCTCCTGATCTCCTTTCTCAGCTGTAGCACTCCGATGGAAAGCTAATGCACTTAAGGGGTTACGCAGGAAAAGTTTTCTGAATGTGACCACAGTACTTCCAGCGGAGCAACACAATCTCCCCCGCACTGTTCTGACCAATTTAAATTGTTACTCTGAAAGGATCCTCAAATTCCATTTCTAAATAATTGTTTACAACCAGTGGCTGCTGCTTACCCAGATACAAGCTCCTATTTTCCCTGTTCAAATTGCATTGCAAAATAATCACTTGGTATCATGCTGTTGGCAGTAATGGAGGGAGCCGTCTCCCTCGCAGGTGCCATGCACGCCAAGAGCAAGGGCATCCTCTGGTCAGCTCAGAAGAGGGCAGAACTGCTGCTGATTTTATTTAATTACCTTGATTGCAGGTCCAGGACTGGCTGGACATTCAACCCAAATGATTCAGGCACTTGCACAGTGCAGGGTTACAATGTCAGGCGTCCTCGGAGGTGCAAGTTTCGTTCATGGGCAGTGGTCAAAAGTAACAATAAAACTTGCAGGAGATAAGTGTCCCGCACCCAATGGCATTGAAACCCACACTTTATTTGGCTTATATGTTTGTAGGGAGCTGTATTTATCTTCTTTTGCTACCAGCCAGTCTCTCCTCAGGGACGCAAAGGGCATCCTTGCCACTACATGGAAATCGGATGCTCTAGTGGTGCCGCATGTGTATCACCAAGCTAAATTTTATAACTTGGCCAAATGAGATTTGAGGCGATTTTTAAACATTTTTATAGATAAATGTAAATGTGTTTTTTCCTGTTGGCTTTCACTACTGCGTGGACTGTAAGTCCATTCTCATCAGTAGAGGGTAGTAACTTCATGTTGTACTGACAATGAAATTATTTTTAACATTCTTCTAGTTCTGTAAGAGAAAGATTTTCCAGGCTTAGCTAGTAGCTTTGTATAATCTTTTCTGATATTTAGATCCTCTGTAGTCACAAAACAAGGAAAAGAGTAATTATGATCAAGTCAGGGGGTTAGTTTAATTTATCCTTGAGCGAAGCTGCTTCAGAAGCAGTAGCTGACCAGCAGTAATCGAAAGGAGGTTGAACTATCTTGTGATTATTTTACAGAACAGACTATGTAAAGAGTTGGAAAGTGCTTCACATCTGTGGCTAATGCTGAATCCTTTCAGCTGGTTAATTCTGGCCTGGATCTGAGCTCGGTGGATCTTCCTGCACGGCATGTCGTGCATGGTTATGTGATAGCATGCTGTGCGTGATTCCCTTCTGTCCCGCCACTTCCCCGACGGGGGAATTTTGTTGTAGGTGCTCGTGGCTGCGTGTTGTCCCCGCGATATTTAATAGGCGCAGAGTGTCTGCTGAGGCCGGCACAGGGGCGAGCTCCATCTGCCGAGCTCCACGATGCGGCCGTGGATCGCATTTTACCTGTATCCAAAACCCGGCATTGCCGGCAGCACAGGGCATGGGGCGAGGGCTCCGGTCTTGTTTGTGTCGCCCGAGAGCAGATCACTAAAGGAGTCAGTCACTAACATCTGACGAAGGTGAATTTCTGACTCTTCTTGCTCTTCTCTTCCATCTGAGAAGCAGGAAAAAAAGCATCAGAACAGGCTGGGCTTCATCTAATTAACAGCCATTTGCTCTTACAGCCTCAGGAGCTGACTCCAGAGTTTTAAGTGTGTTAAACATTCAAAAGCGATGAGTTATGGTAGGTATAGGGGCGTGTACTGTGATTGCTCTATCGAACAGCTTGAAAAATTTACACCAATCTTGCCCTATGATTCATCGATTTAAATCAATTTTCAAAGGAACATCTGCAAGAATTAAAGCATTATAAAAATGAATGAGTAATTTTTCTCAATCCATTGTTGATATGACTGGAAAAGGGTGGATGATTTACTCCCTGACAATCTATAATTCTACTTGTTAATAGGCTGTGTGAAATCCTTCATATTTATGACAAGGGATTACAGGACTCTCCAGTGAATTAGCACAAACCCCAAATGACTCTACTGCAACTGGCAGCACAGATGAGGATTTATAAGGATCTGATCAAGGAATTTTCTGGAAAGATTTGCAATGACACACTTAAGTTTGTGCATATTTCCCTAAGCTTCTGTTTAAAAATAAAGATTATATAAATTAAGTGACAGTTATTGCATCATAATAATGTGAAGGATGTAGTAATGCTAATATGGAATTCAAACTGAAGAATGGTGCAACGCCTTTTAGTAAATTAATAAGGCCAACTGTGTTAATTAAGGCCAACTGTAACTGTAGTCATTTGTTAGGCAAACTCAAAGGAGGATACAGAAGTTTGTCCAATAGGCAGTTGTCACCAGTGAGTTAATTATGCATAATGGCAAAAGGAGCGCATCTTTCAAGAATAACAGATCATCAAGGGAGACTTTGATATATGATTAAAACCAAAAGAGTTTGAGAAAATTAGCAGATGCCTAAGAAGGGAAAAAAACAATGATCAAAAAGTAGAGGCTAGCAAAACCAGATAGCTCTAGGAAAGTCTGCAGACTTGATGTATTGCCTGGCCCCAAAATGGGCAAAACCAACTAAGAGGCAGAAGAAAGATGCTGAGAGAACCAGATGAAGGCTGGATGGAGACTGTGCAGTAACAGCCTTACCAGGGCAAACAAGAGGGGCAGAGTGTGAAAAGCATAGAATCATAGAATCATTAAGGTTGGAAGAGACCTCTAAGGTCATCGAGTCCAACCGTCAACCCAACCCCCCCATGCCCACTAAACCATGTCCCATGCCCTGCATGGGGCAGGCTTCTAAAAATTAACAATTTGTAGTGAGAGAGCAGGGAAAATGGTGATAAATTATTAGTTCGAAAAAGCAAAAAGTCGAATGAACATATCTACGTGCAAATGACCTGTACGTGCTGGTAAGGAAATAGGCTCCTCATGGTCCCAACAATTTCCCAGCAGCCTTGTTAATTTGGTTTGTCTGGAGCAGGGCAAGAGGGGATAATCTGAAACCTTTCAAATGGATTGAAATGGGTTCTCTTCTTGAAGGGATCTGCTGTCAGAATTGGATTGGTGAAAGCGTCCACAGACAGTTGCCACTATCCAGAGATAGTTTGATGTGTTTATAATGTAGTTTTCTAGAAACTTAAACTTATCTGAAATGCTGTCAGATCGGCCTTGTTGCTGCACCGTGGTCAGACATAAGGCTTCTGCTTACGTCTCGAGACCTGCATCTTGAGTTTTGGGATGGTCCAAGGACCAGGGATGAGCCCCGAGGACTGGATAGCATCCTCCCACCTGCTCCCGACAGCGCTGTCCTGGTCCCTGCCCTGACACGGACACAACCTGTGCTGCAAGCTGGGATCAGCGATGGTGCAGGTCCCGTGTAGCAGCCGGGGAGAGCCGTGCAAGGCGGGATCTCTCCATCCGCACGCACGGTGAGATCCCTTTATCCTGGTGCAATGCCCAGAGGGGGTTCGGTATGGCTGGAGGTTGATCCTTGCACCTCCTGATGCCGTTAGAATCTCTGTTCCTGCTTTAGCAGTCATGGCTGGTTGTACTGGAAATGTGGCGGTGGTTCCTGTGTACCTCGCTTGTACAAAGGAGTAATTTAATTAGCCAGCTGTAGAGCATATAGGATGGAGAGTCTTCATAAAATAGCAATGGTGCTGTAAAGTAATTAGAGAATTTGCTGATGTCCTAAACTGCAGAAGCACAATTAAGAGTTTTTGAGTTGTAGGAAAAAAAAAAACCCACCAGATTAAATTGTGCACCACTAATATTTAATTTGAGACCCTTTAGTTTTAGTTACAATGCACTCAATGTTATTTTGTAGCTTCATTGCCATCTTTGTCATCAGGGGATAAAGATGAGAAGAATATATACAGCTTTAAATGAAGAGAGGAGTACAACAAATTGCATGTATTTGACTCAGTTTTGCTTAGAAAGTGTTTACAATAATTTTCCAGGATGTTGCGATTGTGAACAGAATTTAGTCCAAAGAAATGTCGTGTCTGTCCGTCTCACACATGCACACACGCGCGCGCGCTCGCTTTCTCTCCTTCACTCTCTTTGTGAGGATGACGGGAGGAGGTGGTAGCATCTGCTCAGGGGTTTTAAATACAGAGGAAGGCATTTGTCTGCTCTGTTTTATTAATGCCCTTTTTGTGAATGTCTGGTTCAATGAGGAGCAATTATTCTGGATGTTCAGAAGTTGAAGACTTCCAGGGCATTTTGAAAATCACCACCACTGCAGATGAAAGAAGTGTCTTTGTGCCAAAAGAACCTCGTCTCGTTGCAAGGGAAAGGCCGGTGTGAGGCAAAGCAGATGTTGTGTGTTTTATTGCGTTATGTTGTTTTACGAGGCAGTGACAAATGGCTGTGCCAACCCAGGCTCTTTGACACTGCACATGTGTGGTGAAAACCATTAGCTAAAAAGTCTCAGTGTTGACATGGGCCGTGCCTCTGAAATTACTGGGGACGCTCCTGGTGATTAAAAGGGTGGAGACCTGAGGCCAAGAAGTCCCCCGGGAGCTGCAGCTCCTGCAGGGTCCGTGATAACCGCCGGAATCGGGCAGGTGCGTTTTAGATTGGTTTGCACCATCACCCTGGAAATGTTTGTTCCTTAAATTCCAGGTAACACTGAAAATAGAAGGTCATTCTTCAGAGATTTCTCTGGTGAATATGATGCTTGCTGACATCATCTACTAAGTGTGTGCACGTTTAGTTGAGGGAAGGGAGAAGGGGAGAAGATACCTGCCTCATCTGAGTAGTTTGAAAAGCTGCAGCCACTTTGGTTAACAAGAAAGCTTTTTCCAAACTACAGCCGAGTTTGACACCATTGGAATGAAGCCTCGCACCCACAGGACAAAACGCTTTATAGGTGGGGGGAAGAAATTCGCTCAGCGAAAACAGAGCAGGGAGGGCAACGGGGAACAGGGAGCGTCGCTGCCTCCCCGTGATCTCGCCTGCCTGTGCTGGGTGCAGGACGGCCGCCTGCTCCGGGGGCTTGGGCTGGGCTCGTCGGCCTTGTGCGGTGTCCGAATGGAGGAATCTCACACCCAGTTTATTCCACTTGCTACCCAAATAGCCGTTCTTGCAGCAGGACGGTATTCGGATTTGAGATGGTCCATGTCGCGATCAGGCTGGCGATGGAAACTCAGGGGCAGCATCAACCGTGCAGCGCCTGTCGTTACTCCTGAATTACGGCTGCGGATCGCCGTACCCATGGCAAGCCTTCCGCTGCGCTAATGGACATTGATGTAAAACTCCGTTGTATTAGAACAAGTGTGAAAAATCAGCTTTCTGGAGGAAAAAAAATCACATTCAAGTTTCATGTTATTGCTTTTTATGGAAAAAGAAGTCCATAAACCTAGATGTATTCCTGGAGCAAGCAGCATCTTTAGGCTACTTTGTATTTGGTTTGATGCAGTCAAAGTGATGTCGTTTGGCAGGAGAAGAGTCCAGCCTTGCAGAAACGAAGCCGCTTTCCTGTGGTCACCGGCGGAGGCTCTGCTTGCCCAGGGGCCACGGGAAAGGCAGCGCTGGCACAGCCTGTGCCCAGACCCACGGCGGAGGGGGCACAAGCCCGGGGGACATCGCAACCAGCCCCACATCTTCCCCCCGTGCTGGGGACAGCCCAAGGGGTCCTTGGGGCACTTGGGAGGGGCACGGCCGGGGAGCGCAGGGATGCCGGGAGCATCCCCGGGAGACCCCTGGGCTTCCTACGGGGGGGAAAGGGCTGGGTGCAAGGCAGGGAGATTTTTGCTTGTCGCTGAGGTTTCTTTCCTGGAAAGCACTGAAGTTTCTGCCTGT
The DNA here is from genome assembly GCA_013400755.1 of Pelecanoides urinatrix. Taxonomy (NCBI): domain Eukaryota; kingdom Metazoa; phylum Chordata; class Aves; order Procellariiformes; family Procellariidae; genus Pelecanoides; species Pelecanoides urinatrix. The sequence continues at coordinate 369,311 of VZTQ01013745.1, forward strand.
GTGACTCATTCTTTCACAAACCTGCTCTGCCCATTGTAAAATTGGAGATTGTCTTTCTTTTGTTAGTGTAGTGCCATGATTTTTTTTTTTCTTTTTAGTGAAGGTTTCGATTTTTGCTGAGCAAAAACTAAGTTTATGGTGTTTGTAAGGAAGCTCAGATTTGTACAGAAGCACAGGACTTCAGAGGGACACCAGAAACGGCACTCCCAGTGCCGAGTTCCCACCAGTAAAATACAGGTGCTCGTGCACTTACTACCTGCACTCAGGGAGAAAACCACTTCATTCCTAGTTTCCTATCAGCTGTGTTTTACTTCATTATGATCTGACTTGCTTGTGAACCTCCTAGGACTAGACTGTTACAGTCCCTTACAAGGGTTTAATCTTAACTGTAGCGTAAGAAACTTCAAAACTTTTTTAATCTCCTAAATTGATAGAGCATCACTTTGTATCCTGATGAATGTTCCTTTAGTATTTAGGATGTGATGCAGAATGCATTTAAATGCTTTCACTGGGTTTGGGGGAGATGTGGGCTCCTTGCAGGAAAAAAAAATACCTAGGGGAATAAAGATGGGGGTATTCTAGCAGAATGTATAGGTTTTAGTAAAAGAAAGGACAAGGATTTTGCACATTTATTGTGTGAATTGCAATCTATTATAAGAATTGAAGGTAATAAAATACCAATGGTAATCACTATGTATAAATTCCCTGCCTTAATTTTGTGCATAATGGGCAATACATGGCAGTACCAATTATTCTGTATTCTCCATTTGCAGAGGTAGCACTGAAGATAATGCTGATGTTCCTTATTGCAAATTCTATTATCTCTAAAAAGAAACAGTTAATTAACCCCATAAAACCATTAGTAGATCATTTTCAGTATTTAGGAGACATCTGGGTTCTGGGAGAGATACTTTTGCCAGTAGAAGCCAGCAAGATTAGCTTCAGGTTGCTCAAAAATGGTGGTTTCATATGAGCAAATAATAAATTACAAAGTAAATAATGTGTTAATGACCAGCATTAGGTAGGAAAGTTACTCTTGAAAGGTGAGTCATGGCCAGAAATCTCAAAAAGTGCAATACAGCGTAGTCATGTGGTACCGTGGCATCCGTGACGATATTGCTGTAGTTTACTAAATTTTCTTGCAAGTTACTGCCCCTTCAGAATAACATATTCTTTTGGTGGAAGAACATCTTTGGGTCAACATAAATGATAGAAGTGCTGCATATTTAATGTTTTTCAACAGTGTGGAGTGTGAAGGCTCCTTATACTTATTCACTCGAAAGAAAGAAGCATTTTATGTTCAACGTAACTTTAATTTTACATAAACAAATGCCATATCTCAAGGGTTAATTCACATCAAACAACAAAGAAGAGAATTTCATAATTATTTCTTTTGGCAAGGAATAAAAATTCCCAAAAACCAAATATGCCAAAGCAGAGAAAGGCAAACTGTAAAAATACAGTGGGCAAGGCTGATTTTATGAGTAAAATAGAGATAATGGACACTGTATATTTCTTTAAGATTGTACTTACAGTTCTTCCAAAGAGCAATTTTAAAATAATATAGTTGGCTGGGGGTTTCTGTGTTGCAACACGGGTGCAATAGCTCGTGGGTTTCCCAGGAAGCTGCCCCAGTGAGCCCAGTTCCCCCCAAACAGCCTGTGTGCCACCATTGTGCGCCCCGCGCCTCCAGCCTTCCTCCCCTCATCCTCTTAGCCCCTGTTCTGATCCCATTATATTTTTCTTCCACATGGCAAGTACGGCATTCGAGATGTCAATATGAACTGATTTTTCTTTTTTCTTTTTTTTCTAAAGCTGCCATCGACTATTTATAAATGATTACATAGATGCTGGAGGAAATTAATCTGCTAACCAGATAAAGAGAGTAATATGTGGCTCATTTACTCCTCTCTTTTCCTGGCTTTCTCCAAAATCAATTGGACTCTGCCTACTGATGCCTGCTTAATTCCCAGACATTTCTGAGTGGATCAGATATGTCATTCAGAAGTTATTACAGTTCATCTAAAAAAAAGATGCAATTTCTCAAGGTTAGGCGATCATTAACGCCTGACTTGACTTAAACTTTTTGTAGCAGAAAATGATCTTTTTCTAAGGAAAACTTACTGTATCTAATGCATTGTAGGGAAATAGGATTAATTTCTGTAAAATTGAAAAGAGATCTTAAATCTGTAAGTGAACCTTCTAACTTGTGCGTAGTACCTGCTCTCTCTAAAGAATTCTAAATCTGTGGATTTTAGAATAATACATAGAATAGTGGGGTTTTTATCAACTACATCCCTTTAAATTTTTCCGGTTTTGCACTTAATACTGATGATCCTCCTCTTGGGACCAGCTCTCCTGGTGTCTTCCTCCTTCCCTTCCAGTCTCGGCATCTGTCACTAAAGCTTTGGGCCACTCCTGGTTTGTTACTTCTTGATATCAATGGGCAGTTTAATTAAGTTTTAGTGTTAGTAACTTCTCCTGGGGGAAGAGTCTTGACTCTGCGTGTTCAGCCTTGACCTCTCTGTGTGTATTCAATCTTTCGTCTTCCTCTGCCCCATCAGCTTTTGTTCATGAATAATCTGCCAGATTTAACAGAACAAGAACTAAACATCCAAAACCGGTTGCTCCAACAAATCCAACCGTCTATCCCCTGCTCAAAGCCATTCAATGATCTTTCCTTATTTCCTAACTTTACGTTGGTTTTTGCCTCAAAGTTATTCTCAATTTAACTGTGACCTATTCTTGTCTCCTTTCAGTTTTCCATTTCCCTCTCTTCCCTCCAGTGCCCCAATCTGTTCCCTCCGGTTTTCTCCTCCTCCCACCCTTGCTATGATCGTGCCGAGCAATGTCACATCGAAGGATGTGCAAGTCAAGATTTTCAAGTTCAGCAAATCACAATTCAAAATTATCAGTAATTATTAATATTCACAAAAAGTATTTAAATCACGCATTTACAAGGAACCGTTCTGTCCTGTGAGACAACAGGGCGATAAGAAGGGAAAAAAGAGGCAGAAATGAGAGCATGGGAATAACATTCAGGTCAACATAAAGCTTTCTGTTTCTTATAATATCTGTTACAATATCTGCCTGTTTTCTACCCATCTGCAGAGACAAATACCAGGGAGTGGAGCTGGGAATAGGACATGCGGATCCTATCCATCTGCTCCAAGTCATTATAAAACTCTCCCTCCTACACAGGGAGAAGAAAAAAAATGATAAAGGACTCACGAAGGAAAAACACCCTGAGCGTGAGCATTCCGCAGGCAGGTCAGTGCCTTCGGTGCCTGTCTCCCCTATGGACACAGCACCACAAGTTCTCGCCTTGGTCATATGTTGGGCCCCTAGAAGAGAAGGACTCATGGAGCGCTTTAGAAACCGGCAGCAAAATTACGAAATAGTTCCCCCCAGCTTGCCGTGAGGCAAGGCGACGCCTCCGTCGCTTCCCTGCGGCAGATGAGAGCAGGGACGCACACGATACGATACCCTGCATCTGCAGGAGCTCATCGCAGCCTTGCATCGCACGGGGTTTTCAAAATCACTGTCGATGGTTAAAGTCGACTGAACCGGTCCTGCAGTCAGGCGTGCGCGGTCCAGTGACTTAATGATGGCCGAGGCTGGCCACTTAGTAGACGTTGTGCTTTGCATACTGATATCGTATCTTCCAACCACTGTACCTAACACGGCATGTAAGCAAATGTCTCTTAGGTTGTGGTGGGTTTTTTTTTCCCTCTGATGCAAGCATAATTAATTCTAGTGATCTTTCTACCTCATTGGTTTGGGAATTTTTTTTTAGCTAGTAAATCCCCTGATGTATGACTTGTGACTTTTATTGATGTTTTCAGAGTATCTAATGTAGTGGGGACTCACTGAGCTGTAGATAGCATCATATTTTTATCAGCAATAATAATGTTGTTTGTTTATTGAAAAGCTGCCTTCCGTAGCCAAACTAGAGATTACTTCCACTACATTTTTGGGGGAGAATTTTTACTTTATATGGGCTTTAATCTATAGACTTTGTCTTTAGAACGCTGGCCTATATGTTCTATTCATTTTGTGTTGAAAGAGCCCTTTAAAATGAAAATATTAAAAAATGAGTATCAGAAGCAGTAGAAAAAAGAACGAATGTTACCAAAAAGCAATAGCCATCTGGATGTTTCTACTCTACCACCTGTGTACGGTTTATATGGCCTATTCATTAGAGAAAGACCCTGCTTCTGTCTTTTCCCACTTCAAGATGATGGTAAAAAACTGTTTAAATCCAATGCTTATTTTACTGCACAAAGCTTAGAAATAAATTACTATTTTAGTGTTCATGCGTGAAATGCTCTATATCTTACAACGTCAAAGAAGGAAATATCCGTGTAGGGGAATAACTGAGTTGTATCGAGCATCTGTTAGAGTCCCTCTGATGTGAAAAGCATATGGAAATGCACCAGATAGGTCATGTTTTCCATTTAAAAAAAAATTCTCCCTGCATATTTTTGCTCTCCGATTGCATGGTGAAGAGCAAGAGGCAGCAACACGGGAGGAGGGCTGAAAGGGCAAGACTAGGCTGGGTTGAGGTAGCGAAGGAGGAATTCTGGAGCAGCAGAAGGCGGAAGGTATGGAAAAGCAAAGCGTCCTGCTGTGAGAGGAGGTGAGCCCAGCAAATTGGGAAGAGGGAGAGCTGAGGTCGGAGCAGTGCGGCGTCCGGAGCCGTTTTGGAAGAGCAGCACGAGCCAGGGGACGGGGGCAGGGGCGGATGCTGTGGGCTTGGGGAGCGGTGTCACCCTGTCGAGGGATGGGTTTTCTTTCCTCTGTTCTTGCTGTGGTTTTATACTATAAAGGTGACTTCCTAGTGTTTTGACCACAGAAGTAACTAGCAGCTTTAGGTCTTTAGAAGTATTTCTTTGTTCTCCAGAGCGGATATGAGAGCACATCCCAAAGCGTGCAGCCCCGTGGAGCAGTTACCTGTTTGCTGCCCGGCGGTGATCATAGAATCATAGAATCACAGAATCATTAAGGTTGGAAAAGACCTCTAAGGTCACCGAGTCCAACCGTCAACCCAACCCCCCCATGCCCACTAAACCATGTCCCCAAGCGCCTCATCTACACGTCTTTTAAATCCCCCCAGGGATGGGGACTCCACCACTGATGTGTGGGCATAGCTTAGCTGTTCCGCCGTTGCTTTGCTTTTCTCGTCGGTCTCTCCGGCTGTCGGTCCGTGTCTCAGGGCTCCTGCGAGCACCGAGAGCCATCGGCACCTCCAAATCGCCGTGTTGCACTCCGGGAGGATGGCTGGGCAAGCCCTGCCTGCTGGGCAGCTCAGCAGAGCCCTCCTGCTTTTTGAGACAAACGGGGCCAAATGACTTGTCCTCGCTTGTGCAGCTTGAGGGCGATCAAGGTATAGAGTAAAAATAAGATAAAAATAAAATAAAAATCATGCTTTTTTCCGTGAGCCAGGAAGGAAGGGGGAAGCTGAGATTTAAAGCATCCCATGTCAGGTTTCAGTAGTTGTACTCTGATCTGGGGATGGGCCATATAACACTGCATTTAAAAACTGACAATTGAAGTGAAGTTACAAAAAAAAGAGAAAACCCACATGTTCATGTTCTCAGACTTTGATATCCTTCCCTCTCTGACCTATTCCGGAAGTATTTTCATTTAAACTGACAAGAATGTATATCCACTGTGATGGGACTTGGCACCAACAAGGAGTCCAGCCTGTGATTTTCTCTAGTATTAATGAAGCATGATTAAGATTTACCAGAAACCTTGTCATTGCAGGAATCCTTCACAAGGGAGATGTCTTATGTGTTTACTGGTGGGTACTTATGAGAAATACTTGGAAATTAGAATGACGCTTATGTTAGAACAGTGTTACACTTGTACCCATGCTCTTCTGAGATACAAGTGAGGTCAGGTTTGTGGAGAAATAACCTCATTTACAAAATTGTATGCATAGAAGATATTTCCTCCTCTTTAAACTGAGACTCTGTTTTTAACTTTCCACATCGTATTATCTAGAAAGTAAAGAATTGTTTGGCTGGCATTCGGTCAGCAAACTGCTTCCCTGGGTTGTACCTCCCTCTCAGCAGCATTACAAACACACATTAGGTTATGCAAATTTCAGGGAAAATCCTCTCCCTGCTTGAATTGTCTCGAGCAGTGGAACAGTGCTGGTATCAGTGGGTTTAGCTCAACCCCAGAAATGGTTGAAAGACAAAGCAGCTTTGGGAAAAAAGGGCATTTCCCCCTTTCCCCCCCCACCCTCCCCTCCTTTTTAATCAGGAGAAAGAAACCCAACCTGTCAATTTTAATGTGTCAGGTTTCGGAAGACAGATTGGATGCAGGGGCAGAAGTGGCGGCTGCCTTTGGACAACTGTCTGAAGGAGTTGGCTGCCAGCTGCAGTCAATCACGAAGTTCAATGGAGGTTTTCAACTCATGAACGTGCAGGAGCAGGTGACGGCAGCTAGGTTATGTCCCTGTCAAATTAGAGAGCCCAGAATACTGATAAGCCATCAAGTCATTAAAGCCCATTTCAAATGGAGTCACTTCAAATGAATGGAAATTAATGGAAAGGGATAATGGAAGTCATTGGCTTCAACAGAGATATAATGTATTTAGTTTACATGTGTCTTAATGGAAATTGATGATCCTCATTTTGAATTTAATGGAATTCCTGCAGTCTTATTGCAATGTAATAGAAAATAATATTCTGTAATTGAAAATCAATTCAGATAATTCCCATTAATAATTAACACTTCTATCTCGGAATCGTCTAACATCTATAATTTAGTGCAAGGGGAAGAAGTACATCTGACAGTGAGGTGAGGCTCAGTTCTGGATTTCAGGTGTGCAGTCTGCTGAGAAAATACGGAGCTGAGCTGATCTTCCCTGGGCTGGGAGCAAGCAACTCCCTGGATGTGAACTGAAGTGACTGGGCTCCATGGTGTAGTCACTTCGAGAGGTTTTCCTGCTCACATCTGACCTCTTGCCCTACGGTGTTAAGTAAAATAAAGCGCGTTTGCATGCGATGTGCATTTAGGTGCCAGATCAGGAAAAACCCCGTCAGAGCTGCTCTACCTCAGTGCTTCATGCCAGCAGAATTTGAGCACAGCTTGCATGGACTGAATTAAACATGGGTTTAGGTTAAGGTACCGCTTCCTGCCCTTACTCTGCAAAAATCCCAGTGCTACCATCGGGCAGACTCTTGCTGCATCTTGTGCCCAGCTCTATCCTTCTCCATTCAGTCTTTCTCGGGGGGACCGAGGACCCAGGCTGCCGCTGAAGGTGGCGGGGTGAGCCAAGGTCATAGCCATCACCTTCCCATGCTCTAGCACCGAGGATCAGGAAAGAACGAGGACTTACTCTTCCTGTTGTTTCATTTATCTGACTTTGAAAGGACGATGTTCATCGCCTATAGCGGGTGGGTTTCTTGTAGGGCGCAGGCATTTCATCCTCGGCTAGATGTCTGCAAGAGACGTGCCTCTGACTTGCCTCATTTTTTCCATTGACTGTTGGGGGAACCTTGCCCACCCACGGGTGTCTACACTAGGCATATCTAGCACTAGTCAAGATAAAGGCCCTCCCGTTCCCTATCTGTATTTCTGCATCTCCTAGCAGCTGTTTTAAGCGTTTAAAGCAATTTGCTTTCTCTAGGGACATGGAAGCGGCAACATGCACCACATGCCTTTCTCTCTGCTTGCCAATAAACACGACAGCGATGCAGTCTCCACCACCTCTGCAGTCCATGGGAATTTGGTAGAAGGTGACTTTTACTTGCGATTTGGTTGCCTTGTAAACTTGCTGGCGGGGGAAAAGCCTTTCTGGCCTCATGCTGAGGTCCACTGTTGCACTTGATTCCTATTCTGAAAACTGTATGTGATAAAAATAACAGAATCCTTCCATTTCCCACTGTTTATTCTTTTCAGATAATATGGCTGGGGCAGGGGATGTATATCATGGTCCAGATTGAAAACATAGCTCTGTTTGGAGCATTACGCAAAGCCCAGTGAAGCCCTGGGCGTTTGCTTTGTAGGAGGCGAGAGCACAGCACTTTGCTGGATTTGGCTGGTAATTTCCCAATTCGGAGAACAATTGTGCTCCCAAAGAGAATGGCAGTACAAACTGCATTTCAGCTGATAAGCGGTGGCACTATATTGCAAGGATTTTAATTGAGAAACTTTTTCGTTCAGGGGACTTGTACTTTAGCAGCATTTAATAGTACAAGCACCCATGTTCCATTTCATTTTCAAACCACCAATTCTAAATAATTCAAAAATAATTCCCCTGAATGCAACTTTTGTCGGTTTTTACAATGAGATTATTAAGCAGTGTCACTTGAACAGTAGAGCCCTTCCTAATTATACATTCAGGTCCATAGAAATCCGCCTCTCTTTTTGATTACTCTCTGACATTTGATCTACAGAATTTTATGGCTACCACTCATTGTTTTTTCTTTTTTTTTTTTTTTCCCATGTTTCCTCCATTAAACTGATATACTGAATTGCTTCCCTCTTAGAAACTTTTGGTGTTCTTGACTTTTAGAATGGCTATAGAGCAAAATCTTTCTGCTTTTACACTTGAGCTTGAGAGGGAGGCTTAAATATTGTGTGTAGGTCTACTTTAGCAACCAAGTCTAGATAACTTTTCATTCCTCTAAAAATTAAGTTGGTTACGTCGTTTAGGCTGCTCTACTCAGGGGAAGAAATATTGATCCTGGTTCTCAGGAGACAGGGATCTGTTCCTGGATTACCTGTGTTTACCAATGATGGTAACAGGTATTAAAGTTTATAAATGATGAAAAAAGCTAACGACGATTATAGTTTTACTTAGTGAATTTTAACTTCTTCACGAGAAAAAAATAATCTGGTTCACAACTGAGTGAAGCGTGTAAAACTATCATCGCTCTTTCTAGTGGGCTCTGGCTCAGCAGGGAGGCTGCTTTGGCCGCGATCCATCAGGGCACGCCACGGGAGAGCTGCTTTGCTCTGATACCGGCTCCAAGAAAGGACTCGGGCGTTTCAGATCAGTGTCCCACAACTAACGCGTAGGCTCGGGGGTGAAATCCTTGGTGGCTGGGGTCCCCGCCGCGTTCCCGGGGGCAGTTTGGACCGCGGGGCAGGACGGGGCACACTTGTGTGCCAAGCTTTGTATCCAATGACTGCTTCATACACAAGCGGCTTGTGGGACCAGAATAGGACTTCATATTTCTCCAGCGAGGTGAGCATACCGTTTTCCAGTCTTAACGTTCCTTTTGCGTGCTCCGTTGCCAGCGCATCCGCAGTTATTTTCTGCGAGTGGCACAAGTTTAAGGCAGGCGTGGAAGATGCTGAGTGCCCCGCGGCCCCTCCACACAGGGAGCTCCAGCCACGGCTCCGTTGCGTGGGAGGGCTCGGCTCCAGCAGCTCCGGGGACTTCACAACTGAAACCCAGAAACGTGTCTCCAGGATTAGGCGGTAGCTGAAAGAAGATTTTCAGGCATGCAGTTTTAGATGTTGGTACCTAAATACCACTGTTGTTTTGTTTTGGTTTCTTTTAAGGGACTCAGCCTGGAATTTTACAAGAGCTTGCTATTGAGCTTACTGGTATCAGGGAATTATTTATGAATTCCAAGTTAAATGTTTCTTCTGGATCCCCAGACAGTTATTTCACACACACCTTCCTCCCGTTTTGAACAGCAAATGGCATCAATTTCATCATGAAACCTCAATTTCAGCAGGTACTGCTTAGCATAGTTAGTTGTTTTTAAATAAATAAGGTGCATTATCTGTTTGATCAGCATGAAGAAGGAAATGATTTTAATCAATGAGATAATTCGAGGTTTCTGGCCCCAGCTGATGTGGATAATTTTGTCAGTCTGATATGTGTGCCCTGTTTTACATTGTTTTACCACTTGTTTAATTCAAAGGCACCCAGACATAGAGAACATTTATGCCTGTGTGTGCTTAATATAGTCTCTGCGTAACACAGCATCGTGTGGAGGATCCTTAAAGTAGGACAGCATCAAACACTGGAGGGAATGTGACGCGCTTGCTACAGACTAGCATCCATATAACATCTCTTTAAATGCTTATCTGAAAATATAAAATAAACCATTCTGAGTAGAAAACTGACATTGCCTGAAAAACATGGGTGGGGCGGGGGGAGCAGAGAATAATTGAAATAAAAGCATAGCGTTTGTTTTGAGATATTCCCCACAGTAAAAGGAAGAGTAGCTGTAGAAACTTCAGAGGGAAATGGTTCAGTAGGAAGTTTCAAAGACTCTGTTATATGGTAAAGTTATAAACTTTTTTTCCCTCGAGGATGCTGTTGAGCTCGCTGTGTATTGTATCATCCCTTATTATTTCTCTGTTGCGCGTTATAACTATATAGCTGCGTGCAAGTCTTTGCACCCACACTCATGTTTTCAGGTCTTTGCACCCACACTGGTATTTTCTGTAGTAAGTGTGGTCAATGCAACGTATCTTGATGTGTCTCCTAATCTTTACATACCACATATTCATGTTACATATTTATGAACATTGAAGATGATTTCTAAACCCACACATCTCTGCATTGCCTTTCATCTTGGGTCGTCTCTTCCACTAGCAGTGCATGCAGGCGAGGAAGAGGGATTTATGAGTCTCTTAAAACCTATTTCTCCATGGTAGAAACAATAACCAGAGAGGCAGGATCCAACCCGCTACAAGGAAATGAAGTCAGACGTGTGCTCTTCCGATCTCCATGGTAGAAACAATAACCAGAGAGGCAGGATCCAACCCGCTACAAGGAAATGAAGTCAGCTTCTCTTCTTTCCCCTGTCCCCACCGTGTAGCTGCTTCTTTCAGTAGAATTAAATAATCTGCAGAAGCAAATGGAAACACGGCTGTTCTTAAAGCTTTGCAAGTACCAGCGGACACGGTCCCTATAGCGGTGGGGTAAAGCATTGCTAGTCCCTGGTGCAGAAGATGGCTCTTCCCCTGGGAAGCTGTGGCCCACGGGAGGCTGCGATGACAACTGGGAGGCTGCGATGACAACTGGGAGGCTGCTGGTTCTCGGTCTGTACTTAGGCTGCGTCCTCTCCTCCGTTGGCCCTAATGGGAGCCGAGGAGCCGCCAGTGCTTTGTCTTCACTCGAGCAAACCCTGGAGCGCAGTTTACAGCTCAAAAGCTTGTTTTGAGGGGCTTCGCAAGGTTGTATTTAGATGCATGCACCGCATATCTGAACACTGCTGTGGATGATTACAGGGGGTCGATGGGGGCCTCTGCAACAGAAATTTTAAAAGGGAGAAACTGGGAGTGTCATGAGAACACCGACCTTGTGAGCTGGTGTGTCCTGTGGTACCCATGACAGGGATATTGTGTTCTCTGTCACTTTTTAGAACAAATTAATGCCTCAGGCAAGGAGTACAGTAGAAAGCAAATTGATTTAATTTTAAGTGAGCTGTTTTTTATAGGGTTTTTAGGTATACATTGTCTGGCAAAACGCTGTTTCGATGAAAAGTGCCATTTCTGATACTATTCTTTCTGAAGTGAATTCAGGTAAAGAAAAACCTTCATTATCATGTGAGTTAGTAATAGCTTTTCCTCTGTAAGTTGGGCTGAGCTGAAGTGTATAATAATACTGCTACACGGGAATTATTTTCCCTGGGTAGGGAAAATAAGGTATTCTCCTATTTATATCCTTTTGTTTTGTGCAAGCTCCAAAGTGCAATAAGGAGTCAGTAATTCCAGATGAGCTCGTTACTGAGCATACCCTGACCTGCTGTATGTGCTGGTGCAATGAGTAAGGAAGGAGGACCACAGTCTGCCCTGCACAGGGCTGCTTTGTGCTGGCAACGGGCAACGAACACACTGAATCGGGGCCGCTTCCCCCCAGCACTACCCGGGGGGCTGATGGGCAGGTGAAGGGGAAGAACTGAAGTCTTGGCTTTATCTCTGGCTGCTGCGTGCAGCAAAGCTTGGAGGTTAATAATAATAATAATAACAGTTGTTGTTATCATTATAATATCTGCTAGAGAAGTAGTAACCACAGCCTTCCCCATCCTTCACCCCACAGCGAACCTTTTCCCGTGGGCTGTCGCTGGTTGTGTGCTTCCCACCCTGACCGCAGCAATGCCGAACGCCCAGTTGGAAAAATTAAAGTTGTTATTTCTTGCTAGAGAGTCGTCTTTCCCTTTAATTATAATGACGGGACTTTTACACTCATGATCAGAAATTCAGATGCGATGCACGAGTTACTTGTTTACTTGAGGCAGCGGCGGCTGCAGAGCGAGCTGCTTGGGAGGCGGCGTTTTAAGCGCTGACACTGATGAGGCAAAGCAGGACAGAAAACCATCCTGGAAGATAAATGTAGGAGAAAAAAGGTCTTTTGGAGACGCTTTCTCTGAAGTGCATCCATTTGCCAAAACAGAATCAGCCAGAAGAAACTTATGATCGAAGCGTGTGTGTGCGAAGACAAGGAAGGTAGGAGTGGGAGATTAAATGTATCAGGCGCTGTGCGAAAGGAGCGATGAAGGGCTCTGAAGTTGGATGAAACCAGCAAAGCGAAGGCGCTAAGGTAAATGAAAAGATGAAACAGGCAGCTAACATGGAGGAAAAAAAAGGGCTCACTGGCATACTTTTTGGGGAAAAGCAGGACGGCCAATTTTAGACTCGTTTAAAAGCAGGCACATAAAAGTACTATGTAAACCCTGCAAATATTCATGTAGAATACAGGAAGAAATAATGATTAGCTGCAAACAGTAAATGAGCAAGATCGTGAGACGGTAGGTGCAGCTGCGCTGCGGAGTGCCAGCATCAGTAGATAAGTGTGATACATGGAGGAGACAGACAAAAACCATGGAGAGGAGTTCACCTGCTAAAGGACAAGAATTTGTGAATAAACGGGCCCCTCCAGGCCAGCGAGGAACAGCTCCGCCATCGGTGGATTGCTCTGGTTTAGGAGAATACCTGTCAATGCAGCATTATAACACCACCTTTATGCAGGTGCTCTGAGCACCCAGTCTGGCAAAGGAAAGCGAAATCGCAGTTTTGCACGTGACCAAGAGGTGTAAAACCTGGGTAGGTCAGTAATAATGATCTTAATCCTGGTACTGTTGCATAAGGTGATGGAATGCCGTATTGTGGCAAGTTACAAAGAATAACATGCTGACACCATAAATAAATACCTCTGGTAATCGGCAGCGTACAGCTAGCTCACCGGGGGAGATTTTTTCAATTTAATCTTAAGAAGTATATTTATATCTAGTTTTTTTCATGAATCAGGTCCCTCATCACTGATGTCTTCCTATGGTGTTAGGCAATTCCAGCCAGCGTTACATTACTATAACAAGGGTTGGAGGCAGTTGTTGTTAAAAACAGCATAAAACAGCTGGAGGAAAGTGATGGGGGCTGGGCGAGGGCACGGGACGCTGCTGGGAGGGAAGCAGCTCCAGCAAAGCTGGCCTCCTCTAACGCGGGTCTTAAGTTATGCCAATGGCTTGTCTCGGTCTTTCGGATTTAAAATAACAACACAAATGTTCTTTCTTCACAGCTATAAGAAATGTGATTAAGAAAGGGTAGATCAGAAATACCGAAGTTTTATACTGTATAACTTTCGTGTCCAGAGAAGGACAACGGAGCTGGGGAAGGGCCTGGAGCACAAGTCTGATGGGGAGCGGCTGAGGGAACTGGGGGTGTTCAGCCTGGAGAAGAGGAGGCTGAGGGGAGACCTCATCGCGCTCTGCAACTGCCTGAAGGGAGGTTGGAGCGAGGGGGGGTCGGTCTCTTCTCCCAAGTAACAGCGACAGGACGAGAGGAAACGGCCTCAAGTTGTGCCAGGGGAGGTTTAGGTTGGACATGAGGAGAAATTTCTTTCCTGCAAGAGTGGTCAGGCCTTGGCCCAGGCTGCCCAGGGCAGTGGTGGAGTCCCCATCCCTGGAGGGATTTAAAAGACGTGTAGATGAGGCGCTTGGGGACATGGTTTAGTGGGCATGGGGGGGTTGGGTTGACGGTTGGACTCGATGATCTTAGAAGTCTTTTCCAACCTTAGTGATTCTGTGATTCTATGATTTCCTGCCATGAAAGTATTTAAATCACATTTTGTTGCCTGTGATGAATCCGTCACCCCAGGAGGAGCAGATCTCCTCAGATCACCTCTGGGAATATTCAAAAAGCTCTGCCACAGGCCCATATATTTCAATCTTCTCTGACTCGCTAGGCAGACATTGCCGGGTACGGGAGCTAAGTGGGTAAAAGATTAGCTATGTATTTATTCCCTCCACCCTGCGTACTCCCGGGAGGAGTATCGCTGCCTGAACACAGTCGAAGTGACTGGAAACGAATCTAATAACGGATCCACTGATTTCATTAACTTTTTCCTTGGTGATGGAGAAAAATGTGTGATTTGTAACGAACAGTTTTATGTGCTCACCCCATCATCGTGTCTTCGCCGCCTCCTCGTGCCCCCGGACTTCCAGCATGGCCCAGGGGCTGTGGGACGCGCTTGCCGCGTGTGGGAGAGGGCTGGTCCTCGGCTAAGCCGCTGTTCGGGTGCTGTTCATCTGCGAACGCTGGCAGTATTGCCTGTCTTCATGGACTAATCCATAAAAGCACCAAGGCAAAATGCTATAATTTTCCCAGCAATCTGCTCATCGATTGCTGTGTGTTGCACCAGGATTGAGGCGCGGAGGGGTGCGCGCGCTGGAGGGGCAGGGACGTGCAGCCCAGGGACCTTCCCAGCAGCGAGGAAAAACACCTTCCGTCGAATCTGTAGGAGAAATTGTTGTCTTACTTCACTCTCATCTAAGAGATCTCATTAGAGATGAATGTGGCCTGCATCCCGAAGTATGTAACCCTCGTATTTTTACTTTAAAACTTAAATTAGTCACTCTTGAACATCTTCAAGTAGAGTGATGACTCATCAGCTGTTGAACTGGTTAAAGCTTTTGGAAAAAAATGTACTTGTTGAGGAATGATTTTTAAAATGCATTCTTTACAACGTAATTATCATGTTTGATATATTTCCCACTTTCCGTGGAAAGTGTCATGCCTTTCTAAACTAATCCCATCTTATTTGAAAGTCTTATAAAAATACCATCAAAATGGGTACAAAAACCTGTGACCAGAAATCTTCGGTGTGTTCTGTTTTGTAGATGAAAAAGGCTTGTAGCTATTTATCATCATTTTTATATTGGAAAAAAGTTATTGTGGGAAATGAAATTAGGAGAGGGTGCAAATTAAAGAGATGTTTTGGTCAAAGGGTTTTGAAATCAAAATGTCCCATTTTTATGAATAAAGCTGTGGGCATTCATCCCGCTGAGATGCTGCTGACGTGTCGAAGCCCTCTCCTCCTCCACCCCCGCTCCCTCTCGCGAGGGTCTCCGTCGGGCTGACAGCACGTGTTTTCTTAGTGCTTTGGGTAAGATTCACCCACAGGCTTAAAACTTGCATTTGGAAACCTTTTCATACCTTTTTTTTTTTTGCCTTTGCAAAGGTAGCTGTTCATTTGAGACTGAAGAATATTTTTGAAAGGATTCAAGGGGGATAATAAAACAGGAAGGAGCTTTGCTGTGATATATCAACCTATAGTCTGTAAATCAGTGAAAAACTTTATTTAATGGTTTGAAAACTAAATGGATTCAATCTAATTAACTCTATAAGCTGTAAAAGATATTTATGAGAATTAAATTTTCACATGTATTCCCTGAAGGCAAGATAAAGTTGCTTCTCTCTTAAACAAAGAGTGCATCCCCTGTTTGTTTGCCCCCCAACTCAAAACTAATTTTTTAGGGGGAAGAAGGAACAGAGCGGAGGCAGCTGTCGTTAGATTTTCTCCGATTCCAGCGTTCCTCTGCACCTTAGTGTTACGTAGTTTTCGGGAGAACGGTTTAAGCTATTTCTCATCTGAATTGGAGATCCTGACTTTTCAGGAAAGCAGATTTAAATGTGTGCGTCTTCTTGCTGACATGCACCTGTAGCCGCCTCCTCCCAGTTTTGCCCATCTCCGCAGTATCAGAGCAACTCCCTGTCTTTCGGTGAGCTCCTGCCTGCAGCGGCACGGCGCGGGCTCTGCCGTTCCGCCTGGTTTTGCAGACGGTTTTTGCAGACCAAAAGTCCGACGGGCAGATTTTTAAAGTATTTCCTTATATATCTCAGTGACCTGTTGCACAAGAGCTCTGCGCTCCTGCTGCAGGGCTTGGCACACGCCGGCGTCTCAGGTGCTCGGAGCAGAGGTGGGGATCAGGCTCAGCTGCAGAAGAAGGTTTCCTTACCTCTTCTCAGCTTTCTCCCTCTCAGCCTTTCAAACGCAAACCAGCTGGTGAGCGCGGGATAGCAGTTACCAAGCGGGGGACCCCAGCCGCACCCCGGGCATCTCCCGTCCCGTCTCCCCACGGCTGGCCGTAGGCACCCCCCGCTAAGCCTCGGCACCGTCCTCGTACAGCAGCAGGGCAGGCTCTGCCACCGATGTAACGCCTGGGTCGAGACCAGAGGGAGAGTCTGATCCCCTCAAATCTGTTAGATTTTCCTCCTTTGTCGTTTGCTCTCATGCATGAATTCCTGTCCTTTGATCCTGCTTGGTTTGGGTTTGTGGAAGTTTATTCAAAACACTTTGTTGTTGTTGGAAAATACTCTAATGAATTCCTTCAGTGCTTCAAGATCCATAAATGAGAAACATTGCTCAATAACACAATTATTTTATTGTCCAAGTTTCAGAGTAAAAGCTTCATTAGCAAAAAAAAAGACCATATGAATTGATGTAGTTAAATATTTACTGTAAAATACAGGGTTTGTCAAGGAAAAACCCCAACATTTCAGAATGAGCTTTTCCTTTGGGGTGTAGCACTGCAGATCAGTAAGGATGGGCGTGTGTGCGGTGCAAGACAGGAGTGGGGTGCAAGGACAGCTCTCCGGTTTGTCCTCACAAGCAGTGGAGCGGGGACACTAAGGAGACCCATGAGGGGTTGTGTTGGACCCACCAGGTTGGGTCTTTCTGGGAAGAGCCATGGGGTTTTTGNTCTTCTTCTATAGAATGTGGAGTTGCTTAGTCCCTTCTTCCTAAGGCCTGAGATGGGCAGCCGTGGTGTCCAAAGGGACGGGGTAGACGCGATGCTGTGGTGCTTTGTGAGCTGGGCTCTTTTTCGGGGCCCTTGGAGTCATTAGGCTCTTATTTTGTGGCTACAGCCTGAGCTGTGTCTTGCAGTGCATAACGCTCGCAAGTACGTATGTTGATATAATATGCAGACATAATGTATTTATAGTCTTTGTCACTCTACAGTCAAGCATCTGTTCTCAACCATGACATAATTTATCCTTTGATGGAGATTTGGGTGAGTTTGTTCCGAATCAGTGAGCAGATAGCCAAGATCTCGGTCACATTATGTGCCAGCGTATTTTCTGCATTTTACCTTTGGGGAGCGCAGCAGCCTGTGCAAAACCCAGCGCAGCAGCTCTGCTCTCGCGGGTGCCGACGTCTGCTTTTTGTTATATTCGCCCGACACCAGCTGCGGTCCTGCCTTGCTGCCCTTACAAACGAAATTACATTTCATGTCTTGGAAACACAGTGTGGGGGCCTCTTTCTAAATGGTTTCTTATCCTTTATTTATTTCCGTTTTCTCTTCCTAAGTGCGCGTTGTTCCAGTTAGGTGACCCACACGTGCGTGCGCTGTAGAAACTCCCCGTTTCCATTTGCCACCGCAGGGCAGCCCCGTCGCAGGAGATCGCTCAGTGCATTGCTTTTGTTTTGAAAACGGTGGGATCAGTTTTCTTAATTAAGCCTTCAGCCGCGCCGGGTCCCGGAGCTGGGCAGTTGGAGCCGCTCGGGCAGGTGCCTCTGGAGAGCCAGGGCTGGGCGGGAGGGTTGGCACGAAGGAGGAGGAGGAGCAGAAGGGAGCCTGGGTTTTGACTCAATAGAGAGACCAGCTGCTTCTGGAATCTGGAGCGAAGTGGGAAATGGAGCAGGGGCAAGTGATGCTGTTCAGCTGCCAGTCCCGGTTCCCGTGGCAAGTGGCTCATCGTGCCTTTGCTTTGGTTCTCCATTTCCGACCCAGTTGGTAGAAATAGGGGATAAATGCATGGAAAGGACGTGCAGTGATGCCATGATGATGGAACCTTGCAGGGAACAGTGCCCAAGGGAAAGTCTGTGCACAGGTAATTGTTCTATACACAATTAAAGAAAGAACAACTTGGGTATAACGGGGTAAAGGACAAGACACATGATTGCGCCCATCTTTTAATACCAATCATCTATTTTGGCACCGTTCTCTGTTGAGGGGTATCTCATGTCGGGGAGCTGTGGATTGGCTCCAGTGCAGAAACAGCCAGTGATCCGGGATCTGCTGATGTTCCCATCAGAAGCGGTTTGACTTCAGTATGAACATCGGCCGGTCAAACAGCAGCAATGTACTTTATCAAAACTTTTAGTCCTGAGGGAATGCGTAGGTCCCAGAGAGCAGCTCGGCTTTAAGAAGCGATCTGGCAAGAGCCAGCCATCGGCCCGGGAACTGCCGCCGGCGGGCACGTCTGCCCTGTTTTACAACAAACCAGACAAAACTTCTCCCAGTTTTCCATTTACCTCGCCAGCTATTCAACTTCAGCGTCTTTCAATTGCCTCCTGTACGCGGTAGAAGAATAAGGCATTTATTAAGAACTGCAGCAGGACCGGAGCGAGCCGCTCTGCGGGGTGATCTCTCGAGCACGAATGAGTAAGACAGCGCCTGTCCCAATAAACGTCAGTGGAAAACACATCACACCAGTGTAAAATCGCAGAAGCGCTTGCGTAACCAGTGCCTTGGTTTTTCCATTGCGCAGCATCCTTGTTGATGAACTAGAGGTCATGACGGGGTTGCTGCTTCAAGGGAGAAAAATAATTACTGAATGTTTTACAGCTCTGCAGTGATCAGATCACCGGGGAGGTGGCGTTCCTGTCCTCAGCCGGCCACTTCAGAGTGGCTCACCCGTCATGGTATTTTTCTAGTAGCTTTAATGCAGATAGAGATGATCTGTATCAAGTTTGCCTGTTGGAGGAAAAAAATTACTCCTCCTTTCCTGGGTGCAGAAAACTGAGTTATAGATAAAAAAAAAAAAGAAAATGCTCAGAGCGAGAAAAAAATAACATTGCCACAATTTTCAGGGAAAAGTCGATGAGAAAGGCCTCCCAGATTTGTGAATCCATCCAGTCCCTTCACCCATGCCAGAAATCTGTAGCACATATTCTTTTTTTACCAGTTTTACTGCTTAATCTACTGCTGGCTGAGGCTACTAGAGACTAGTTGGATGCGAAAAGTGAGGTAGCACAAATTTTCAGCATTCCCACAATTAGAACCGGGAAAAGCATCACCTTCTTAAGGCATTGCTGCGCTGCACTTCCCCCCCGCACACCCTTCCGTCTTGGTTTGCTTTGAAAACATACGTGGTAATACACGTAATACCCTTCCCCAGTTGTTCAGGCATTGAATTTTTCGGGCTGCACACCTCGCCCAGGACTGTCAGAGTGCTGAGCAGCCACTTCCACTTCGAGAGTTCTGTTCCTTGTTTCAAGTGTTGTCTAAAGGATTCAGCTGGGGGAAATGTGCAGTTCTTTGCATTTCTCTGAGCTCTCCTCGCTGAATCTCTCATCTCGGTTATTCACCTCAGGTTGCTTTTGGATTTTCTTTGAGTTTTGCAATTAAATATATATCAAACGCCCCTTATTCTGATGTATCCTAAAGCTTGTGTGTGTTCAAGCATTCCTGCTTTCCCTGGTGTAGCTGGCGGAGTCAAGGCACTGGTTTTGTAAACCGATCAGTTGTTGGCTTTGCGCGGGTGACTCTCCCTGCTGCAGAACATTTATAGTCTGTCTTCCGCATTTTTCAGCATCAGTGCCCAGCTCTGCACACAAGTACGGGATGAGGAGGGTGGAGAGTGACTTAAACATAAGGGCCGCAGCCCTGCTCCTGCGGGATGGGTGGGATCTGCCCCTCACCCCGGAGTGAAGGCGACTGATGGATGGACAGAGCAGAGACCGGCCACTGCCACCCAGGGAGCTCCGTATCTATTCCCAGACGGCTCGTTGGTCTCCCCTCTTCCCCCAGGAATAACGGGATAGTAGCGTCCCGGGCTGTGTGTGCTGTTAACTTTTCAAATTGCATTTCTATTTTTACTCAGCTTTCCCGTAGCTACGACACCAGCTCAGTCAGGGACAGCCGCTGGCTTTCTGTACGTCACGTAGGGCGCCGGAACCAAACACTGGATATAACCGTAGCTGTGGGTTTGGTACAGTCAAGTAGCTGAGCACATGTTTAATTTTGCGTGATTCGTTGCAGTGAACTTCAGTGTGATTCTTATGTGTTTAAACCCTGATTTCTCAAGGTGCTTCAAGTGTGTCTGAGTACTTGGGGTGTTAGTTGTGGTTCTGGTACTTCAGTGGTAACGGTAATTTTTGAAAGAATAGTTCAGCCACCATATGAACAGAATCATTTTGATAACAACAATTTTTATAGAATCATAGAATCACAGAATCACTGAGGTTGGAAAAGGCCTCTAAGGTCATCGAGCCCAACCGCCAACCCAACCCCCCCATGGCCACTAAACCATGTCCCCAAGCGCCTCATCTCCACGTCTTTTAAATCCCTCCAGGGATGGGGACGCCACCACTGCCCTGGGCAGCCTGGGCCAAGGCCTCAACACTCTGTCAGGAAAGACATTTTTCCTAATGTCCAACCTAAACCTCCCTTGGCGCAACTTGAGGCCTTTTCCTTTGATATATTTGAATTATTTTTAAATGTCTGCTTACTCTAAATCTGGGCTGGAGATGACTGAATCTGAAGCTGGCGTCTAGTGGTACTTATGGGGGCAAGTGGATCCTCATACCTCGCTGAGTTCCGAGGGAGATTGTAGTGTGAGATTGTCATAAAAGAGGTTTATTGGATTATTAAATTTATTGAGCAGAGAGAATTGGTACCAAATGGAGGTTTTTGGCAACTCACCTTGCTAACTTTTTTCATTCCTTTGTTTGTACAACAGCAAAGTATGTGTTTGCAAACGCATCTAATTTCTTATCCTGCAATGAGAATTTAGGGACAGATTGTCCCTGATCCTTGATCTGATGAGGGAGCCAAACATTGAGCCTGAGGAGAAAACTGCTGTTTAACTTACACAATGTGTTTATTTCCCGTGAGACAGTACATTATATTAAGGTAAAGATGGTACAGAATCACAGTCATGATGCAAGTTTGTGGACAGCAAAAGCTGACTTGCACATTCCTTATATTGAAACCATAAAATTTAATGATGAGCATCAGCTCACTTCCACTGCCGTTTCCCGAAGCAGGTGAGATACCAGGCGAGATCCGAGCCCCTTCTGAGATGTCCCAGAACCTGTGACTGGGTTTAACCTGGGGCTGCAGCAGAACAGCAGAGATGCCGCTGCTCGGAAAGCTCCCGCTGGGATCTCCCACCTTGGACCAGGAGACTTGAATAAATCTCTGCTGAAGTGGCCTCTGTGGGTGCCCTTTTGCTCGGTTCAGAAGCGCAGCCGCTGCCTTCCCTTTGCCGTGGGGGGGATGCCCCGCGCCCCCTGCGCCTGTTCCCCGCGCCAGCCGGGAACCTGCCTTCACCGGCAGTTTTGAAGGCAGCACGTAGAACAGGACACCTTGGCAAAACCTTCCTGCAGTCTGCTTTGTTGTGAATAACCCAGCTTTTATGGTCTTCACATCAACCATGTATTTCGTTTGAAGTAGTTCTTTTGTTTAAAAAATGCGGTTTAGTGATAAGTAGATTGTTCTCATTTTCTCCTAATGATCGAGTACAATAATATTGTTAAATTTGCTTTCTCACTTCTGCAACATCATTTTGAAATCAGATCTGAAAGCATCTTTTTCCTTGCCTTCAAACCTTTATTTTCCCTTCCTTTAGATACTTGGTTTTTATTAACTGTATCATTTAATTACGTGTAAGGCATTTTCCGATAGAACTTTTGTGAAGGAGGGTTTTTACAGCAGCTCTGTCTTGTACTGTAAATGAAATATGATTTTCTCTTCTCGAAGCTTAATTCAGCATTTAAATGCCTCATTCACACTTCTTTCACAATTAGCTGCTGCATACAGCCTCTGATTTCATAAGATAGGTATCCCTGTACCCTCAGGGCTCGGATAAGGGACGTTGTTTTCCGTTCCGGGCTCTCCCCTCGCAGTGCGGGGTGCGGGCGTCCGCCAGACAGATCAGCCGTGCCTCCCTCCTGACACTCTGAAACGACGGGGTTTGGCTATAAATGCCATATTTCACTTGGTTTGCTGAATAAACCAGTGTCAGGGACTAGGAAAGGTGGTGAATCCATGGCTCTGGTAGGACCCTGCGAGAGAATCATAGAATCATTAAGGTTGGAAAAGACCTCTAAGGTCACCGAGTCCAACCGTCAACCCAACCCCCCCTATTCCCACTAAACCACGTCCCTGAGCTCCTTATCTATACGTCTTTTAAATACCTCCAGGGATGGGGACTCCACCACTGCCCTGGGCAGCCTGTGCCAAGGCCTGACCACTCTTTCAGTAAAGAATTCTTTCCTAACATCCAGCCTAAACCTCCCTTGGCGCAACTTGAGGCTGTTTCCTCTCGTCCTATCGCTGGTTACTTGGGAGAAGAGACCAACCCCCCCTCGCTCCAACCTCCCTTCAGATAGTTGTAGAGCGCGAGAGACGGAATAAATTTCCCAAGTGTTCTTGGGCAGGAGGCTTGGCTCTGCCCTGCAAGGGGGGTCAGCCCCCCGCCTCCGCCGAGCCTACTGGCACGGGGCCGGGGCCGGGAGCGGGGCTGGGACCTGCCCGCTGCCACTCGCCAGTCGTCACCGAGCTCTTCTGAGGCCGGGGGACGGTCCCCACGTCAGCCCCCGAGGCTGGCTGGGGCTGGGGTGGCACGGCTCCTGCAGCTGGCGAATGCTCAGTGCTCCTGTCGCCCCTAAAAAACAATGATTAAATAATAATTTACTTAATGAGAGTTACTCCGGTGGCTGCAGTGGGCTTGCAATCAGGTGTGAGGGTGTTTTTTCAGGTCTGGGTGGGTGCTGAAGGCAACAAGGGTTTGACGTCCTGGTGCTCCAGAGCATCCCACTGGGGAGATCCAGCTCCTGCATCCCGTCGGGCGGCAAGGCGACCGGGCGCAGCGGCACAGGGGCGTGGGAAAGGAATCTTCCTGTGTTTTCTGACCATTGTTCATTTTCCTGCTTATTTTCTGCTCTAGCTTTCTCTGTGATCCTTTAAAAAAAAGAGCAAACGCTTTTTAATAGTTTCAGCAGTTAAAATCACTCTATTATCTGAAGAGAAAGCAGTCATAGACATTTCATGTTCTCAGGTGGCGTGTCTGCTGGAAGAGCTCCCTGCGAGGGCTGGTTGCTATAGAGGTCCTCAGAGAGTGGCGTATTTGAGGAGAAACTTGCAGGGGTTCCTAATTGTGTGTGAACTCTCGTCCAGCCAGGCCCTTGCACAGCCTGTATGTCCTAATTTGCACCAAACCACTCCAACTCGAAGCGGTCCCACTCCTGAAGACGCTCTGTGTGAAGGTGGATAATTTCATCCTCTTCAGCATCAGAGGTACAGTCTGAAACCAGTTACAGATTAAGTTCAGCTTGTGTTTAAGCTGTAGGGGGGATAACGAATTAGTTTATATATGTGCTTGAAAAAATAGCAACGCTTGAAAAATCTTAAAATAAAGTTAGCTATTTGAATGATAGGTTTGCATTTAAAAATGGGGAGGATTATGAGTTTGATTTATATTTATTACAGCATACAAGAAGCTAGATCAATGCTACGCTGCACCCTCATTATAAACATGAGCCAGCTTTGAAGCTCTGTTTTGAATTATATATGTAACTTCCTACTGAATGGTAGGTAATAATCACAAAGATGAAGAGAAAACAAACAAGAAAATGGGGTCAGTTAAATAAATATGTGGCCTATATACTGAGTAGGTAGTTGTGAATGTGGAGCTGGAAGTCTGTGTGACCGATACCTCTGATAATTAAATATTAATGGGTGTATGTATATACACGTCGTGCCAGCAGCTTCAGAGGTGGTTAAGGATCTGTAAATCCAAGAGCTCCTCGGGAGTAAAGCAGCCTCACCGCGAAGAGTCCGGACAGGGCTGGAGGCAGACGGGTGCTGCTGGGGATGTAGAAACAACCTGTGAGGACCTGGGGGCCCTTGGGCCGTTTGGCAATGGATGTGGCGGAGGAGCAGACAATGGAGCTACAGGCAGCTGGGGAGGTGGAGAGGGGGATGGTGGCAGCAGGTCATCGGAGAGCGGGTGGGATTTTGTTGGCAGGGGAGTGAGGATGTGGCGTGGATTTGGAGGGAGGATGCATGGAGGACACCAGGAACCGCCAGGACCTGTGGGGCTCAGTCGGTGCCTGTGCCCAGAGCCACCCAAATAGCCGTGACAGCCTGAAAGTCAAGTGCTCTTTCCTCCAGCAGTCTTGGTGAACGCTACGGGCTCAGGAGTCCGAAGTGCTCCTTTGCGGAGAAGAGGGCAGGAAGGTCTGACAGCTCCCTTCTTCTCCATCGGTGCAAAAGGTGGAAGAGGCATTGTTTAAAGCATCTGTTTCAGTATTTCTGAAGCTGTTGCTGGATTCATTCCAGATGAATCTAAATTGGAAGGTGTTGCAAGTGCCAGATGGAGCAGCGATATGTAGCAGAGGAATATGAAAGGCTTAGAAATATAAGCAATATCTTTAAAGATAAACCCAGAAAAAGAAAAGCTTAACAGTCCTTGAGGGGAAGAGACCAAAGACCTGGCCCTTGGTGGGAAAGAGGGACATAAAAGGAGCCATGACAAAAGATACAGTTAGCTATAGAGCAGGTCGGAACATTTTCAGTACCCTTTTTTGGTCTAAATATGGCTGGTTTACTGTTGTTGAACACTTTGGTTCTATTTTATCCTATTAGTACTGCTGCAGCTTTGATGAATAGGAGTGAGAAACAAATTCATTTTTCTACCTCAGCCATGGCCCTGGCCTGGGAAGCTCTGCTCCGCGTCCTCTCCCCTCCACGCACTGCCAGCCGCTCCTCCCTGCCTCTTCCAAATCAGGCAGCTTAGGGACTGGGGCATCTCTCCAGAATTTCGCCTAGTGCTCCAACGGCTGGGCTGGCAATTTGCATTTGAGAACTGGTAGTTGGATATAACTCCATATGAGAAGATGCAAATGATTTTTGTCTTTTTGGATAACAAGAAAATTGCAATTTTTGTGAAAGACTGTCATTGTTCTTTATGTTAGCTGTTGTAAATTGGACCTGCGAATGCACGTGATAGCTGGGGGTTTGTGCATTGCCACCCTGAGATGAGCACAACTGATAATGTTGCTTCTTGGACATGTGCTTGTTTGGTCGGGTTCATGAAAATGAGAGAAACTCAAGCTCCATCTCATCCTTATCCTTGGCTACCACTGACGCCGCCTCCTACGATGCTTCTGCATAACGCCATTTCTGCTGGAACTGATGTCCTTTGTATTTGGGGTGGCATAAACAATATTTGTGAGAGGCACTTCATTTAAAAAAAAGAAAAATAAAAAGCAGGAAGCAGATAAAAACTGCTGCTTGAAGGGTACAACAAGGCTCTGAAGTGGTCTTTTCACATTCAAAACAAAACAAGTGTGGTAAAGAACCCTTTGCAGTATTTTTTTGCTCCTTTTTGACTGTGTATGTATGTGACATGCCACAATTTCATTAAATTATTAGTACAGAGGATGAGAAAGGCTCGTGTGAATAGCTGAAGTACATCACTTGTTTTTGATACTTTCCAATCTTGCACAGAAACACATTTGGCAAAGGACCTGTGCGAACAGTTCATCACTCTCAGTGAAGTCAGTCACTTGGTGTCAAGGCATTGTGAGTGTTTTTCTCCGACGGTTGTCTCGAGGCAGCGCTGAACGCCTGCGGTGTCGGAGGGAGCCTTGCTGGGTCCGTATTTCAGAAAATAAAAGGATATTTAGCAATTTTCCACTTCTCTCTGCTGGGCAGAGGGGCGTCAAAAAGTGGCTTGTGGCCACCAGGCAGCTGCCCCAGCAGAGAGCTGCTGGGTGCCCAGGGGCTTGTTCTTGGGCTTCCAATGTTGCAGAGGCTTCCTCGTCCTTCGCGAATACTGAACTTCAGATGTATTTTAGGATATACTTCATGTTTATCCAAGTTCAATGTGATAGAGCAAATGCCACTTGAAATAGTACTGTATACTCTGAAAATACGGTTTGCATTTATTTGAGATGAACAAGATGGTCTCATCTCATCAGCATTGCTTTGGGCAGCATCCACAGGGGTTGTTATCCAAGAGTAGAAGAACACTGCATAGAAATGTTTACGATGATGGTTACTGTAATAGACAAATCTGATTTTTAGCAAGTGCGGTAGATTTACATTAAAATCCCGAATTATGTACTTGAGTGCATATCACAACAGAATCTGGCTCTAATTCAATATTCATCCTGGATGAAAGTCATTAATAGTAATTATCTCTAGGAACAATTTTCATGAGGCTATTCCAATTTTCAGTGAGTGTCCCTTCTGGAAAAAAACTCCTTCTGGAATATACAGAGACTGTTTTTCACCCAAATATTTGCTACATTCCTCTTTGTTGGTATTACCATAGAAATCATGGCGCTGTCATAGAAACTACATTTTCATTTTTACTTTCTTTTTATATTGTATGTAATACCATGTCCACTATTTGCACATGAATTTGTCAATACTGCCAAGGGAATAAATGGGTTGTGATTCAGACAGTAATTGTAAAACATGATATTGTGGCTGCATTTACAGAGAGTAAAGAGAAACTCGATGTCCCGTCGTGCTGCTCTGGAATGTCAGCAAAGCTTCAATGCAGCAACTGGGCTTTGGCCACAGGCATGACCCATCCGCAATCAGTTCACGAGTGTTTTTAACTCCATCTGCAGTGCTCATCTTGATCGAAAATTATTATGGTCTGACCAGCAGGTGGAAGCAGAGAAAAAAACCTCTCAAAGAGTCTTGCAGGTTTCCATGCTGTTCACAGAGTGGTTGTTTTCTTCTAAAATTGCAAACTGTTAGGGGATATAAAATACTGTATAATTTTGGTGAGTCTTGCATCTGGTCCATAACAGCCTGATCTAAGTGCTTTTTAAAACAGCTTCCTCTGTCGTTGATCGTTACCAGTGGGGTTTTTCCTTTCTTTCATTTCCCCCTACTTTTATGCATCATAAGCAACAGGAAAGCAAATTTGTGCTTAGACCCTATGTTTTGCGTTGCTATTTATTAAATTGAATTGCCGTTTCCCTGAAATATAAAAGATCTTTGTTAAGCATCTGGCACAACGTTAGATACATGGGTTCAATATTTAGTCGTCTACCATGGTAAAAAAATTGGGAGTATCAAGACCAGATTTAGTTGTTCAGGACCCTGTGATATCGCTCTTAAAGCTATTTTTTAGTAAATGGATACTCGTCTTCTAGGAAGTGCTGTTGCCTTGTCCAGTCCGCTGCTCCCCATCTCCCCCTGGAAATAAATTTAAAAAATGAATTGCATCGTATGATGTAGTGCGAGGGTTTGCGGAGGGAGCTGCCCGAGCCCCCAGGCTCACGGCCAGCACAGGGTCCCCGCCGGCGGGGACGGCTGCTAGGGCTCCCGGGGACGCGCACGGTGCTTTGGACGGCAGAGCCCTGCCCGGGGCTGGGACACCTGGCTGTGGTCACCGGGGCTGACGTGGCTTTGAGTCATGGTTGTGGTGCGCGGTCAGAACTGGAAATGAATCTCCGCAGCCCATATTGCCTTCACATCAGCTTGTTTTCTTTGCTGAGAATTAAATTTTTGACGCTCCAATTTGTATGTCAGGTGATGTCTCGTAGTGCTGTGAATCTCATAAATTATGCATATATATAGGTACTAGCTATTTAAATCATGGTGGACAGTTGTAAAGCAATGGCAGTCTTCAGTTTGGAAATAGAAGTAATAATTTACTGTTATTCTGAATCAGTATAACTTGATAATGCAATCTAAATGCATATCATGATTCTTTTCCCTATGAAATGGTTTGATTCCTTTGTAATTTCAGTAGATTTTAGCTTTATAATTTCCAAGTATTGGCAGTGTTTGCAGAGAGGGGGAAAAAAACATTACGAAAGGAAATAAATACAAAAATGTAATGCTATATGCATAATAAAAGTGCATTTAAGCACTAACATGTCATATAATCAATCAGCCGTTTCATATACTGATGTCTTTCTGAGATCAAACGCTTTAAAGGCGGGTATCAATGTGAAATCTAGAAAGAGAATAAAGATCCCAAATCGGAATCAGTTCATTGGTTTAATGGGTCTTTCTGTCTTTCTCCGTGTTAAATGCTCCATGCATGAGAATTTAGGAAGAGGAGATGACAACCGTTCAACCTGTGGTGAAGGAAGCTCTGTGTCTGTTTTATAACAGAAAGGCAGTCTGCTTTAATGTTTTGGGTAAAGAGCCGGCATAACTGCTCGACACAAGCAGAAAGGCGATGACCCGTGCTGTTTAAGCTGGAATAAAGTATCAGGCATAGATCCTACCATTCTGATTAATGGCTATAAAAGCTTCTTGGAAAACTGGATGGGATATTTTTTCCTAGTGAACGATGAAGACTTTTTTTATTCTTAAAATATTTACAGATTTTTATTATTATTTTATATAGGGGGAAAAAAGTTTCTAACCTTGTTAGTGTCATCTGTGGTATGATAGAGCTCTGCTAACAGTTGTTCTTGCTCTCTTAATAAGCGTGATCTTCATATCAATCCTCAGTTTATGAATTGTAATAGAGCTGCTGTAACAGTAGTAATTGGTGAAATTAGTTTGGATGGTTGCATTAATATTCATGCATCCCTGCAATAGCACTGAGCTAATTAGTATCTCTTCCTTCTCTATTACGGTGGCAAAATGGGACAGAATAAATCTCAGAGGTTAACTTCTGTGTTGAACACGGCCACAAGTCTGAGATGCAGAATGTTTCTGGCGGCACGTGCTGGAGCCACACCGTTACTGGAAATGAGAATTGCTGACGCATTTGGCTTGTGGGGGAGCCCTGCAAGCTCGTGGATATGAGAAGGATGTGGTGGTTTGCTTCTGGGGAAACATGAAGTCACGTTGTTCGCTGTAATTATTCCACAGTAAGCAGGAGAGAGCGGCCGGGAATCTGCAGGGAATACTCCTCCGCATTGGCCTAGATATGGAATAGGTGGTCTGAAAGATTTTTTTTCATCTCTAATTTCCATAGTCCTAGAAGATACCAATGAAAGAACTGAAATTTTCCTGCCCGTTTAATGAGTTTTGCTGTAATGTTTTTTTTCTTCCCATTGAGAGCTGTAAAACAACACAGCGAGGTTGCTTCCTTCTTTCAGGGGACAACAGAAGGGGGACGGAGTCATCGCTGTTTCACTTACCGCATTACTTAGTATTTTGTTGCTTTGTTCCGCTGTGTTTTGTAACGCATCTGTAGGTGCGGAGCTCCGAAGCAGAGGGTTTGGGGAAGAGTGGCATGTTCTACACAAAACCTGTAGGTCCTTAGGGGAGGTTCAAATGGTGCCCCCCTCTTGAGGAACCCACGGCAATAGCGTCTCATCTCCGACTGCTGAGCCCCAGAGCACCGTGCCGTGCCCCGGGGCGGGAGGGCAGCCCCGCCGTGCCCTCGGCACGGCTCGGAACGTGCTCCCGCCTGTCGCGTCCACGTTCCCGATGGTTGGGGTTGTGTCTGGGGTACCTTCGGGAGGCTGTAGGGATGAAGAGGAACTCGTCAAGAGATCTGCAAGGCTCTTGCCATCTTGTTAAGGACAAAAATTGTTGAGAGGGATGGTAAAAGAGCAATTTCAGATGATCCCCCAATCTGTTTCTCCAACCTGGGAAAAAATAGAAGGTAGCAGTGGGGGAAGGAAGCGATGTGAAGCCGTGCTGTGCCGGGCACCTTTCTTTAGAGTGCTAAATTGATTTGCCGTTTCCCTGTGCTTTGGATACTCGGAGCAGCAGAAAGCCCTCTGATCCGAACCTGGTGTGCAGTGTGTCAGACATGCTGTCCTGAGTGATTAAAAAAAATGCAGTACCAAGGTTGCAGTGACTGTTTCCTTGAGTCTGGATCTCTGCGCTAATTAATTTGAGCTCTGTATAGGATTGCTCTCAATCATGCAGTGCTCCTGCCTCCCTCTGCCCGCTTTCCCATCCCGCCTGGGGTAAGGCACCGCAGTCCGGGGTTCTGCTGGAGCCGGGGCTGGGCTGGGGGAAACAGAGTCCCCAGGGACCTACGAGGACCCACAGGCTCTGGGACTCGTACAACCACAGAGACAATCTTTACTACTCTTTTTTTTTGGACACAAAGGGGAAGCTATGTGCTTCACTCAGCCTCTTTCACAAAGAAATGAATAAATAAAATAAAGCCATAAATGAATCGAGCATTTCTCTCAAAAACTTGAAAGGAAGAAATAAGGAGAAAACGCTATTAGTTCTATTTTTAAAGACTTGTGAGCTGCCTGGATACCATGGTGACGGAATTGGTGTAAGCACCTAGGTAGATACAAACCTCCTGCATGTCTGGAATAATGTAAATGGACCAGGACAGCATGCAAGTGGGGAGTTTTTCAGTTTATCTAGTTTCTCTTCAGCTTTCTGTTATTAAACATGGTGATTCCCAAGCTGCCAGCATGGATGTTAAAATCTTTTGGCATTTCTTGCTATGAAAAAGTCCTCAGGAAGACAAAGCCCAGAGATAGAGCAGCTCCACGCACCTACTTCAAGTGCATGAGTGCTGGGGGGCACTGGGGAGCGGCACAAACCGCGCAGCCGAGGGCTTTGCCCCGTGCCCAAACACGCACTAACGAGAGCGTCTAAGCGGTAGGTGTTGTACGAGTGGAGGGTGGCTGCCAACCATTTTGAGAAGCTCCTCGGCAGCTCCAGAAAATCACAGAAAACCGCAGTAAGCAGCTGGGTGAGGAACGCGGAGGGGAGTTTCGGGGGCTCGCTGAGGTCCCCCAGCCCGGGCAGGTGGCAGCACCCTCGGCGAGGGGAGCGGGGCTGGCTGCCGGGGTCCGGGGCGCACGGCAGAGCTGCCGCCCCCCCCTCCTCCGACCGACAGCTCCGTTCCCGAGCTATTAACAATAATGTTCCTGCCGTTTAGTGCCTGCCAGTGAACTGTCAGCCAGCAGCAATGCATGACTAAGGATACTCCCAGAGCACCGTTATTTGCGGGGGGGGGAGGCAGAGAAGAAAAGAAAGAGGCTTAAGTCACTCAGTTGTGACCGTATAATGACTCTGTATACAAATTAGATGGATTCACATAGTGCTTATCTAAATGAGGTTGCCATTTTACAATGCTAATTTTCCTGTTGGTTGCTTGTGATACCAGAACGCAGCATTTCAAAAATTCCTGTGCTGCTTTTTTCCGTGCTCCGAAAATGTGGTGTGATGCAGTGCCTCGGTAAACTGCAGGGTTAGCATAACCTGCTGAGCTTCGGCGACGAAACGCTGGCTTGATCCTTTTGAACTGCTTGTAAGGTTGATAACTGTGACTGCAGTAATTAGTAGCAAGTCTACAGATCTTGATGAAGTATGCACAAGGGGCTTGTTCCTTTGTGCTGTTCTTTTACCCTCCAGAGGAATAAATAACTGGAGGGAAAGGAATTAAAAAAAAAAAAAGTAAAGAAGAAGAAGGAAATAAAGCCCCTATGCTTATTTCAAAAGCTGACACCTAGGGATCTGATAGTAACTTGCAAATCTAAGTGTAAAGAGGCAGCATTTAAAAACCTACCAGCATCCTGCTAAAAATGCTGTTGTGCCACGGAGCCAGAGCCGGAGGTGCACAAAGGAACGGGAGTCATGGGCCGAGTGTTTGAAAAAATATCTGGAGTTTTATTTGTCATCGTGTTTTATTATGGCTTATCACACAGAAATAAGACAGCCCCAGTTTGCTTCTTGTCTGGGAAAGCTCACGTTGTGAACACTGACACCTACCATTCATGTAGGTACTTTTGTCGTTCAAAATTCTCGCAATATTTTCAAGTGGAGAGTAAAGACCCCTTCCCCTTTCCCTTCGCCATCTTCTCCCCTCTCTTCTTTCCCTCCTCGTTCCCCCCCTCCTCTCTCCTTCTCTCCCCTCTCTCATTTTGTGGAATTGGGGCTGGAAGGGCCGATCCCTTCTTGCAGTGAGCTCAACAGCCGAGCTGGCTCTAGGTTTCTGTAAACATGGCTCATGGAGCTTCTCTAATTCCTGTCAGCGAGGACGATGTGCTGAGCGTTGCCCTGTTGGTCAGGGACTGAGAGGGAAAATCACATCCCATCGCCACCGTCAAAACGAGCTCTTCTTCCCACGGATCTCGCGGCACTGCTTAATTTGGTCTGGTGATAGCTGATGAAGACCGGTTACACTCTGTTGTTCAAAATGATTTGAAACCTGACATTTTGCATAAACTTTCTTTTAGAAATATCTGTTCAATGAGAAGTAAAAAAATACAGTGATTTAGGGTGTAAGCTGCACATGCATAAACATGAGGTGATCTCCAAAGTCATGATGCTCATTTTAATATGATAAATACCGATGCAGGATTATTTGCAGAGCACCATTCATCGCAGTGTTAATTTTGTGCATCAGACCTTCAAGCTGTGTAACGTGCTAGAGCTCCATTGAAGCCAGGGGCAATTTTCACCAGCTGAGGATGCGATGCTTTAGGTACAATTTTTATTTCATAAAAGGGACAATACATGGTACCATATCATTCCTTCTTGCCTGCAGCTTTTTCTCTGCTCTGCCTCCATAGTTCCTTTACTTCCCTGTGGTTCCTGACAGTAAACTGGTTGCTCTGCTCTGTTGGCTTGGTGCGTTAGGATCAAACCCTAAATAATGATGAGCACAAGGACTTCCAGCATTAGCAGCCTGCTGCATAGAGCAGGGATCTTGAAATATTTAGTGCTTTGCGGGAATGGGTTCTGTACCTTTTATCTTTGGAGCTTTTCAGGGTCAGAACGATCTCTTTCATCTTGGCGAAGCTCGCTTGCCCTGTGCATGGATCAGCTAAAAAATCTTACGCAAAACTTCAAGACATAACTGCCAGCAATATCCCCACAACTGAAAGAGAGTCAAACATGGAAAGAAAATACAAGACTGCCCAGGGAGCCCATTAGTTTGATCTCTGAGAGCTTAAAGCCAACTTGTAGGCACAGCGATGAACCAGCCAAGCAGCTCATCCAGTGCCGGAGAGAGCCCAAGCTGTCAGTTTGTTGAAGAAAAAGGTGTTGAAAATTTTGACATGTGGGTCTTCCAGGTACCATTCAAATTTCCGGAGTACCTGTATCTTTCCTGCTAAAGGAATTGCAAGAAGAAAACTATCAAGTTTGCTTTGAAACTATTTTTGTATCTGGGTAAAAGCGGCTTTATTTGCACATGTTTTTCTTCTCCTTTCATTTCAAAGTATAAACAAGCCCAGCTATATGCAACTGTGACAGTGTATAACAGGTCAAGTCTGTTGTAACAATTCTGCTATCAGGAGAGAAAAACAAACTAGACCTAATTTACTTTAGGCGTACGCTTTGCATAGACATTTTCTTTGATTAACAATTGCATGTAATATCCCGTATATCGAATACTGACAGCAATTTACATCAAATTTGCAACATGAAACTTCAAAAGGACACTTGGTAGAGAATTGTTATCCTTTTTTAATGACTGAAAACTATGTTAAAGATGGACTAGCATTGGTCAGTTCAGCAAAGGTAAGAGAAAGGCAGGTGAGGACTAGGAAAGGTGGTTTTATTAGTTGAAAATGGGTATGGGTACATTTTACTTAGGATTAGTTTCATCATAGACATGGGTAAGCATTTTCTTGAAGGATGAGAAATTTTCTGTACCATTTTGTTGGTCCGTGCACCTATAAATGTTTGTCATGTATGTGGTTTTATAGGAATGCCTAAAAGTGCTTATGGGAGAAATGTTTCTGTTTGGGCAAATTGCTGCCCCAAATTGTATGTATTGCCTTCTTTTAAATAGAAGTAGTTGAAGTATTTGGTTCAAGGAAAATTATACTTAGCAAGGCTGTTAAAGAGGACGAATGATGATAAAAATAATTGCATGAAGAATGTAGGAGATTTCTGCAGTTTTCTGTAATCCTCTAAGTGACTCAGTTTACCAGGACTCCCTTAATTCGAGGGATTAGTTCCTGTCTGTGATATATTGCCATGTAAAAGATGAGGCAGAGAATTACGTTTATTCCATCACCCAGCACTTTGCCAGCCACACCGGTTCTGGTTCACGGTGGTCGGAGCTGGGGCATCCTGCTGAGATGCAGGCTGAAGCACCAGCAGAAGTTCAGGAAGGAGCCCTGTGTGGGGTTGCATTGCATATGAGAATATTTCAAAATGATTTTCGATTGGAGGTGAAATAAGAGCTAGAAATTTATAATTTCCCACTCCCACAGCTTCGCCACGTCAGGGAGCGGCATAAAACTGACCCTCCCCTCTCTCCTGTTTTGGCAATATTGTTTATCTTTTTAAAAAAGGCTCTATGACCCAAGCCGTGCTGGATCTGACCGTTTCTTGTCGCACAGAGTTCACCGTAGGCTCCTTTCCTTTCCTTTGCGCCGGGCTTGCTGCAATGCGAGGGAAGGAGTTGGTGGCCCCTGTGGTGCGGTTTTCATCAGGGTGCCAAAAGCTCTTAAAGACCTTTTAAAAAAAAAAAAAAAATTTCTATATCTGGTTGCTTCTGCATGTGTCTAATAACATGGCCCATAGAAAGCAATTTGGATTAATTAGAATGTCCGGGCACTTTTGTGATAAAGACATGCCGAGTAATTATCCAGTGTCCAGAATAATCTATCGAGCTTGTGAAGTTTAAGTCTGAAAATTATTCTCCCCTAAGTATTTGTCTTTCTAGCTGTATTTCTGTTATTAAATTTGTTTTGCCACAAGTTAGATAAGAAGAAATGTAATTATTTAGCTGGCAAGCTTAATGTTGAGGTGAAGAAAACCAGTGAAAGTAGAAGTGTGATTACCTTGTGTTTTTCCTGTAATAATACATAAATATTTATATATATGTAGGATTACATGGTGATGATGCAGTTTGTAAAAGGCCAGAGATGAAATATAAGGAAATAAAAGGTATAGATATTCACTGAAACTTCAGTATGTCCTATAATTCTTGTATATGTAGTCAAAGAAATGTCAAATGCAGATTTCTCCCATAATTACAATCCGTTCTCACTTACATCTCTTCTTGCCGCATTTCCTCGCTGTCCTTTATGCCTGAAGTCTGTGTCCTGAAGGACCTTGTTTGGTTTCTTATGCTTAGAGGACACAACAGGCCTTTTTTACTCATGATAATGTTTATTTTGGATTAAAGAAAACATGAAATCAGAGGCAGTCTCAATATAATCCCACCGTCTCGCTGGTGGAACTCATCCCCACTGCCAGGGTCAGCACGGTCTCCCTGCAGAGAAGCTCTCGGGAGGAGGCAGGGTGACCGCAAAGGTCCGCGTGTGGGTGGCACCTTGCCGGGAGGATGACAAGGGAGCGAAGGCTGGCAGACAGCTCTGCTGGGGGTCATCGGCAGCCCGATGGGACCCGAAGTGTTTGGGGATGAGTTTGAAGATGAGAAGTTTATGGAAAAAGAATCCGGAGAGAAGTCCTGCGAGCATTTCCAAGGAGGCCAAGAGCAAGGCTCCAGGGAGGAGGAAAACCAGGCGGGGATATGCCCACAGATGCTGAGAGGTGACGGATTCCCAAGGAAAGGATTATGGTCCTCATGATCAGATCTGATTTCCTACCCGGTACAGCCTGTGTCAGCTGGTGCTGGAAAGCTGTAGTTCACCAGGAAAACATCCCTTAGGAAGACACCCAGCCTAGCTGCAGCGATTTCGGGTGGCGGGAAGCTTATTGGCAAAGGCTGGAGTTTTTCAGCGGCGGGGTTTCTCCCGTCTTCGCTTTGCGGTAGAACCGGAGGGAGGTGGGATGGAAGCAGGGCTCCGCAGAGCACGCGTGCCGGGAGCGCGGCGTGGGCTTCCCGGGCTGGGGGACCAGGACCTCCCGCTGCTTCCCACCCGCCCGCCTCTTCCAGACCCCCCCCTCAGATCCTGCTCCAGCTATTTTGTTTGAAAACCCCTAAACCTGTGAAAGCTGAAGGCTGAAAACAAGCGCAAGCTTGCTTGAAACCAGCATCTGTCACCTGATGACGTGTCAGAGCTCTGAAATAAATGTTGCGTTTCAGTGGAAGGTCCGGGGACTAGCATCATACTTGCACCATTCTCATGCAATTTGTAGTTCGTAGTTCGAGGTTAGTCCTGGCTGTAGTTTATGTAGCTCATTTGTCTACGGTGAACCTTTCTCCATTAAATTTCCCTTGCCATGGGTTAACAGTTGGATTTTTTCCTCTGGTAGAGTTGTCATTGCTGCAGCAGGTGATAAATTTGAACAGTGAGCTCGATAAATTTTAATAGAGAGATACAAATAATTTATCAAGGATTTTGTTATACAGAGGCAAACTCTGGTATCCTAGATACTGCTTTAGCACTAATGAACACATCTGAAGAAAAGGCTTGTAAGTGCTATTCTTAAATGGAGACTTTGCTCCAGATATGTGAAACTGAGAACCCACTTGATCATATCTTTACTAAAACTGTGTATAGGAATTTCCTGTTCACCACACTATTTGTAAGGGATATGAGATAAAAATACATATTTTTATACGTTTTTTTCACTTACTGTAGGAAACAGTTCTTTGCTCTATGTACTGGCTGCCACTGAAACTCAGTGCATCTTAGATGCTCTGAAATGCTCTTCTGTATTTCATAATGTAAAAGAAGGCAATTTCTGTCAGTTAAAACAACAACAACAACCAACCAAACAAAAAACCCCCAAAATCCCGACAAGTTAGATTTTATCCTTCAGTTCATTTAGGCCATAACTTGTCTCGAGCAGTTGTAGGCATCAGTTTAAAAGACCATTTTACTGCTTCAAATGCAGCTGATACCATTGTGGGTTTTTTGTAGAGGATCTAGGGGAGGGGACCTGGAGGGAGTCTCAGTCTGCAAGACTCTCCGTTAAAAAGAAGATAACTTGGAGACATTTTTGTTAGTATAGATTCTTAATTTTGCAATAACTGATCAGTGAAAGTCGCTCACAGGATCTCAGGATGGTATTCAGCTGCTTGCCGAAAGTTTAACTTTACAATGAAATTGTAAATAAACACTTAATACAGATAAATTTGTATTGACAGTTTTTGGATGTGTTATTCTGTAAAGACAAGAAGGCCAAAGGCTTTATTCTACTCGACTATAAGACACTTTGCTATATTGAAAATTTAGGAATAAATATTCAAATCACAGCCTTGTTTTCCACAGCATAAACAGGGATGCTTGCCTAGAAATGCAATTATGAGATATGCTCAAATACTAACTCGACAGCTTTCATTTAGTCTAATAACCAAGCTTTGAGGGATGATTGTTTCACATTGTACCATATTGCAATTTGTTTCCACTGTAGTGGGTTTGTGTGTGTCTGCGTTTGCGTCTTACTTCCAGAAAACTCTGTTATGCTATTGAGCTTTTCTATATTTCAGCCTGCCTGCTGAATAAGTCTTTACTGTTGTTGTCTTTATCGGGCTACTTTCAAAATCAATGAGATTTATACTTGCAGATTAAAAACCTTTTAAAATATGCATAGACAATGTAAGGTTCAATTATATGTTTGCGATGAATGGAGCAATGTGTACACATAAATAAAACATAAAAGCTGCTTTGCTGTGTTTATCTTCTGGTTCTGATTTATTTTCAAAATCATTAGAATTTGTGAGTCCATATTTGGATGTGTGAGCTCCGATCGCTGCAAGCATATTTACGCTTACATATATAGTCGGTGTACATACATCACTTCTCTACCTGTTCACAGTGACTGACTTCTCAGTTTTTGGAAATGCAGACAGTGTATGGGAATGATCTATGTAAAAGGAGAAGAAAAGAAATCTACCTACTGCTATCATGTCCCATAAGTGAGCGCGGGGCACATACGGACTCTGGTTCTCTGCTCAGCACTTTGAAGGGTGGAAATGGCCCTTCTGAGAAAGCCTTGCTGGCTGTAGGTCTGCGTGCTGTAGGAAGTAGGCTCCAGTCCTCAAGGCGTTATTTTTTGGCGTCTAGATCTCGAAGCATGCGTTCAGACCGTGTAAGAGGCAGCCATGCCCCCTGTCTCCCTCTGCTTCATTGTGCAAGACTTGGGAAGTCTTGATGCCAGCCTCTCAAATGTGAACCTACCTAAGTCAGCATCCTTTCCCATTCCCAAGTGCCTGGTGGGTTAGACAACCATTAATCTTATCCTTAGCAATGTGGTACAAATACAACTGCATTTTTGACACAAGTTATTTTGTTATCTGCAGCGTGTAACGGACAGACCTTGGTTGCCTCCCTTTGAAATACTATTGCCGGTTTTATCTGCTGGAGATAGCGCTTATGCTTTCAGGCTGTGATAGAAGTAAACAACCCCAAAAGTAGATTCAGTCTTAGCACAAACTCAAAGATTACAGAATATGCCTCTTTTAAACTTGCTCGTTCTCTCTCTTTCATCCAATATCTTCATAATTATGTTTTAGACACTGGTGTGTCATGGGATAAAAGCGTGACAGAATATCCCTGTGTTACATGTAGGCTGAATTTGAATCACAGCATGAGGTTGGAAAGACTATCGCTGCATAAGCAGCTTTGTTGTACCATACGATTACAAAAATGTGGCCATTAGAAAGGTTATAGGGTCCCCGTTCTCCCATCACCTTACGTGAGTTCAGCTAAAAATTGGCTTGAAGTATTAGCTCATAATAGACAAGATCCTTTGATGCTTTGTTAAGATTTCAAATTACCTCTAGCAGAGTACCATCCATTATTTTAATGTTGCTCTCAAGCTTTCATTCTATCAGGGCCGGAGTTAAAATATGAAGAGCTGTGCATTCTTGCATTGCAATGGATGGGCAATCACCACTGATATTTTAACTGATGTATCCTAGGAGGAATATTCTAGTTAGTATTGTAAAATCAATGAATATGCACTAGTATATATAAATGTGCTGTGCTGGTCATACCTCATCCACAAGATCTGCCAAACCAGTAAACCTTTATCGCCTTGCTAGTTTATGAGCAAGCCAGCGAAAGTTAAATATTTCACTTAAAAACATTAAGTGCCGAAGTTTCTTAATAGTACATGTTCCTTTGTCTTTGTTATCAATAATCTCTCTGGTGCGGAAGATAAATATTTGTTTGCAGATGGGAGCTGTGAGGGGTTCCCTATACCTGGGTGTGTTTGTTGTGTCAGCCACGGGAAATTTGGGCTTCTGTCCGTCTGCACAAGTCTGTATGTCAGGGAGGATGGACCCAGCCTGCATGGGGGAAGGAG
The DNA here is from genome assembly GCA_013400755.1 of Pelecanoides urinatrix. Taxonomy (NCBI): domain Eukaryota; kingdom Metazoa; phylum Chordata; class Aves; order Procellariiformes; family Procellariidae; genus Pelecanoides; species Pelecanoides urinatrix. The sequence goes on from VZTQ01013745.1 coordinate 408,619, forward strand.
CTTGTGCCTCTGCCTGCATCAGGGGATGTGCAAATGCATCTCTGCGGTATGCAAGGGGATGGGGGGTTGGAGCCTGCCAGTCCTCGCCCACGCGCATCGCCCTCGCCAGTGTGCGACGCTGGGAGGGGGCGGCTGCACGCCCCGGGCTCGCAGCTCATCAGCTGCCCGAGGGACTGTTGGCTTCTCGGCAGCCTGTCCTGAAAATAAAGAAGGATCTTTATCTATCTGGGGCTAGAAATAATAATAATAAAAAAGTATAAATTGAATTTTGAATTTAATATTATTATATCAAAATATAGCTAAAATGAGAAATCAAAATGTAAGCAATATAAATAAAAACTAATTTTACTTCTGAGAAGTGATCACTTAGAAGTGATCTTCTTCATGACCACGTAAACGCAACTTCAAGCCCAAAGAGGAATTTGTACACTCAAATCAGGCAAGTGTGTATCTAAAACTCTTTTTCCATTTCAGTGTAAATTCAAATACTGATTTCTGGACATTTTTTTGCAGTTTTTTCAAGGCATGTTTTGAAACGAAAAAAGTCCCAAGGTATGACAATTTACTGGAAAAAATTAACAATTCAGATGATAAGGGTTGGTCTTGCAAACACAAATAATACCTGCAAACAAAAAACCTATTTTTTATGTTGTTGCGGGTGTGCTGTAACACAACAGCTAAGAAATGTTAAAGAACATGACGTCTTTGGATACACAGAGGGACATATTTTTGTCTCTTAAAGGAGCAGTCTTCAATACGTATGAAGCTTTTGTGTCCAAGCTACAGCATAGACTGATTTTTATTTAAGTAATTCTCTAAAGGACACAAAGTGAAAGAACAATTGAATTCCACTTGGGCCTCACCTATTTCCAAAACAATGTGCAACACTGACAGTGGCGTTGAAGTCCTATTCTGCCTTCCTCAAAGGTGTTCTATTTTTGTAGTAGCAGTACAGTGGGAACTGTGCTTTTTGGCACAGCTTGGTCTAAAGGTTTGAATGAATTATTTTTAAGCATCAGAAACTTTTTGAATTGGTTCATAGACCCTGCTCAAAGGAGCTTGATTATAAAGAATGCTCTTTGCCCATGGGAAAGGTTATTAGACTGTTAACTGCAAAAAAAGGCACTTACTGGAGCTGTAAATCTCAAAACATTCAGCTAAGTAGGTTATATCTGTATCACTGCTTCATGGCTTTCTTTGCTTCTCCGTTTGCAGTAGGTCTTTGAGCGGGTCTTTGGTGGCTACGTATCTCATATGAAGATAACGTAGGTGGCCTTGCCTTAGGGACAAAACCCACGCTTTATACTACCCACCTCACTCTTGTACCTCCTCCTACTGCAATAACAGATAAGCATGGCTGATACGACTTCTTGTTGCTCTAGTTTATTGATTCGGGGGTTTTTCCTGTCTTGTGTCGGTGTGGAAGAGCCAGGACTAGCTCTCTGGTCGTGTGAGAGCAGGTTCAAGTGCCTGCAGGCACAAGGAATGGGAGAACCTTGCTCTGAGAGGAAGGCAGTGTCATGGGAGAGATTTTTTGTAAAATTTCATTTATGCCTGTGTAGGAAGAGAAGTGAGCCTGTAGGTTCATTGTAAACTGACTCAGTACAAGAATTTGTAGATCTCAGCCACTTGGAATACATTTAGTGAGACACGGGTATCTGTCTTTGTGTGCCTGAGCACCCTAATGCACAGATTAGACAAATGAAATTATTAATGATGAAAATATAAATGGAAAATTCTTAATCTACAATATGTAAACTTGTTGAGATGGTGTTATGAACTTATTTATTAGAAGGACAGTATTTTTTACAGCCTTATAAGGCAATAAGAAGCTTAGTTTCTTGCTAAGACTAGTTTTCATTAAAATTGTGGATCCTGATTTCAAGTCATCTACCCAAGGATCTTTTAGCATTTAAAAGCTAAGAGATCACCTCCTATTTTGCAGCTATAAAAGCCCAAGCTATGCCATAAGCTCATCGTTGTTACAAGCAGACCTGGCTCTAGACACAGGTCATCAAGGGGTGTTTCATATTTACGGACACCTCTCATTTTACTATGTGTTTATAATTTTTTTCTTCCTGCTTTCTGTCTGAGTTGATAAAGTGCTCCCATGAGCCATGTGGACAGTACTAATTGCTGTAATTATTGTTCCCTTAATTGCCACAATTATTTTTTCTGGAGTAATTCATAAGAGTACTTTCTTATTCTAGAAGAGGAAGCAGGAGAGACCTTGTAGATATGGAAAATACTCCCAGCTTGCCAATATTATTCAGAATGTCTTTCCTCTTTAGTGCTATGACAGTTATGTTAGGGATGAAGGTTGACTTATGTGCCTGGAAATGGGCTCTTTCATATGCTCTTCTCAGGTTTGAAATGAATTAAAAAAAAACCAAACAACCAAAACATTCAGTTAAAAGGCCAGTTATTTGAGAAAACCAAAGTAGCACTGGAGGTGTTTGTTTCAGTAAAGGATTGCATCCATTATAATATTGGTAATCAGGGAGTTGTGAATTTTAAAAGGTCTTATTAACCAGACCCATCGGCCTGGAAGCACGACGGTACGCTGCGTTGCTCCATGTTGTTGGGACGTCAGACCAGTGGTGCATCGCTCTCATAACAGCTCTGTTAAGGTCTGTTACTGCACTGTTCAATTACAGCAAGTCCTTTAATAGGACTGGCCTTCCCTCTTAATTTCCACCCAAAAATCTGCATGGAGCTTCTAATGTTTATTCATTATGTAATGAAACTGAATTCTGCGCTGCACAGCAAGACAATTCAGTGAAATGAAATCACAGATAACTTCTCCCTGTAGTTCCCCATGTTTTGTCAGTCCATTACCCTCCCTGACACTATTTTATTCTCCTATCACTGTCACTCTTGAATTATCTGATACTGGGAGGTCCACAGAGCAGTGACCTCATCCAGTTTTTCATTGACGATTTGTCAAGAACACCTATAGTTCTCCGTAAGTATGGAATTTTGCCATCCCACTTGAAAACTCCCACAAAAAAAACAACTTACATGAGGCTTGGGAGCGCTGACATAGGTCCTCAACTGCAGATGCTGAGCACTTTGAAAATCTCTCCTTTAAAATGCTTTGAAAAGTGGGATTTACTCTGTTTCACTGACATGTTAATAGTCCTTGTGGTCTATAAGGTCAAGTTGGGAGAAGACCCGTTCACCAATTAGCTGAATTCACCTATTACTGGACAGGCAGTGTGGGATGGAGCTCACACAGCGTGGTGAGGTTTGGTGGAATGGGCCAACTTGGATATGGGCAAAATTTGTGTACGTGAATCATTTATTGGGTTTATTTTCTTAGTGTTTCTTTTGTTGCTCTTGAGAATATTTCTGGTTTATTAAATGCACTTCTACTCCTCCAGGCTCAGCGTCTCATTTGTATTTGATGTTGTTTATATTTGTATTTCTGTACCTTACAAAATATCTATCCAATTCCCTTGTAGGTGATTGTGTTGATCTCTAATACATCATTAGGAATTCACTGTGGGGTAAAATAAGAGAGGTGGTGATGTGGGCAAACAGGACCTTGTTTGAACACCGGTAGCTTTAGTAACTGGTAAACAGAGTAAGAGAAACTGAGGTGAACTGTAAATAGATTAATCATTTTGAAAATTTTCTGCTATACAAATGCCCTTCTTTAGATGTGCTGCTTTCATTCGCTGCTCAGAAGAATTTGCTCTTGTGGTGTAACTTTCACACGCAGCAACAGGTTTGCCATATGTAAGCACCTTATAGACTATGGCAGAGCTGTACAGAAATACGTTCTATTGCTCTTAAAATTGATTTACATGAAAAATTTTTGTTAATTATTTTGCCTCATTTCCTCATTGTCAACATTTGATTCTTGAGTATTAAAAACCAGCTTGAAATGCACTACTTCTAAAATTTCATCATAAAATATAATAAGGAGGAATTATCAAAGCACTTTAGAAGGATTTGTTCTCATTATTACCTAAGACTGTTGGGAATATTATTCCCTAGTCTTTTAAGAGCCCTAGAGCAAGAATTGCAGTAATACTTGTTTTCATATGCACCTTTCAGGACAGAAATAGGGCACACGCTGCTAGATTGACACCTCGAGAAAATCTACCCAAAGCTACCGGTTTAACAGTGTTTAGTTTTTGGGAGGGCTAGCGAGGAGAAGAACAAAAGGCAGCGATATTATTTGTTATATAGAGCCCCATGTCGATGAGCTGGCCGGCGTGCCGCGAGGCCGCCAAGTGCCGCAGGGCAGGCGAGACCCGAGGCCATTGCCCACCCCAGGGGTGTCAGCTCCCGACAAAATGGGGTGAGCTCGAATTCCCGCTCCAGCCTAGTGGGAATCAGCAGGAAGATTCATTCCTGTTATCTTTGCGAGCTTTGAGTCATAATCTGATCTTATTTTGTAACTCGGGTAAAAACTTCTTCCTGTTCAGAACAAAGTGGAAATGAAGAAAGTGCAGAGGAGTTTTGCCCAGAAAAAACAGCTAGTTAGAAACTTCAAATAATTTTACTTCAAGGCAATGAAAACAATTATATGCAGTTCACAGGGTGCTGAAGCTGTTTGTTAGGCAATTTGAGATGTAAATGGTGAACAAAGAGTAGTACTAACTGATGATTAAATCCTGACATGATAAATTTCTACATGAATAAAATCTGAGACCTAAACAGATTCGAGATTGTTAGTCATCCATCAGTTCACACCCAAGAGTTTTGTGGCCAAGTGAAAACTCTTCAGTCTGTTTTTTTTTTTGTGAACTTAAGTTATTGGCAGGATTTTGCAATCTGTGTAGACTGGCACTGCACTGCCAAATAAGATGAGTTCAAGAGACTTTATCAAATTAGGGTATTTTTTTTTCCTATTGTCAGGAAATCATATCAATAAAACTTAATAGGAAGTTGAAAGTAAAAATGCAGCAAACTGTGAACTTAATATTACCCTGGTGGGAGCTCATTAATATCTCAACAGGTATACTCATGCATTACCTTAATTGCACATGGTCCTTAGGGAAATTGCCTTTTCTGAAGTTTTCTGACTACTGTCATTTGGTGAGTTGGTTTCAGGTGCACCATTTTATTAATCTTTTAATAAGTTGCTAAGGAGATGTAGCCTAACTCAGTCACATTTGAAGTCGCATAGTAGCAATAATAATTTTTATGATTCCGCTGATTTACGAGGCTCTTGGCTGTGCCAGTGAATTTGCAGGCAGAGTTAGGCAGAGGTGATGAGGGTGTGGGCAGTAAGGCCAATGCTGCTGGCAGTTATTGCAGCTTCGGGGAGAGTTGGTTTGTCTCCTGGCACTGGGTCTCCTGCGAGTTCCCAGTTGAGACACTTGGCTATTAGCAAGGAGCTCGCCACTTCTGTCATTTTGCTTGAAAAGAAGGGTCTGTTGAACAGCGAGAGGAGGAGGATGAGGCGATAATACAAAACCAGTTTGAAATGAAGAATTGGAACAAGAAGTTTGTATTTCAGTTGCTTTTTACTCTGAAATATGCAGTTCCAAACCTGATGTTGGAAGATGTTTGATGTTGCAAAGAGTGACTTAGGAGACCATCAGAGAGACGTGTTGATCCTTGGTGTGTTTTCTGCTGTGGCTTTTGGTGCAGCTGCTCACAAGCAGCCCCTGCTTTTCCAGCAAGACAACCAAGTGTGATCCAGAGAGAGCTTTTCATTAACAGAAGAAAATGAAATAAATGAAGAATAATGTTCAATGTTAAAAATAAATTAACGTTAATTAATCACTGACTAAGGCAATGTTCCCAGCATTAATCATTCACTCTTACTGTAATCAGGACATCAGCCAGGCAAACGACGTGTGAAACTCCGGCGTGTGATGTTTGCCATAGTCCTGTAAACACGAAGACTGCCTCCAGGAAAATCTGCCTCCCACCTCAGTGATCTGCTTACTCACCCGCTGCCACCCGAGTGTCCTCCAGAAAGCTCCAGCTCCAACCTCTGGGGTGGTGGTGGAGCAGGCTCAGGCAGGAGATGCCTCTTCGCAAACGCTGCCGCGGTGCAGCACATGGAGGAGGACCACAGGCTTCTCCTACTCACGGCCTTGCTGTGCAAGGGCCAGGGGGATTTTTATCCCCTGTACTTTATGGATCACAACCTTTCTGCCAAGATGTTAGAGCCTCTTGGAAAGCAGTCTCTAATTCCCTAGAGCTTTTTGATTTTTCAAACCTGTTTCAGAACAGAAAATAGAAAAATGTGATGGAAGAGAAAGCTTGCTTCTTTAAACTAAAGTTTTGAATGTGAGATATCGATGACAAATAGCAGATTTTACCAAAACGAAAGAAAAATAATTCACTTAAGAGACAGAAAATATTTATCTGGCTAATTAAACCTTATTTAAAATACTCTGTGCTGTGGTCCTGACACGAAGTCATTGTGATGTTTGCTGGGTTTGTTGAGAGCCCGGTTGTTCCCATGGTGGCAGGACGTGATGTCTCAGACTGGACCCTTGCAGGACCAGAAGGAGAAAGGGTATGGCTTAAGAGGAGTGATGTGTTTAAAAGCTTGTAAAAATGGGGAAACCTATAGGGAAGGGGAGCGCAAACCTTTTTATTTAGGTGCTACCTATTTAGTGTGTAGGTTGGGTGAAGTGGGTAAACTTCCAATTTTTGGTGCGGTTGGAGATGGCGCAGGCTAGCCAGTACTGTCCGATGGCTTTTGTTTGCAAACCTAAGCCATATCAGCAACTTTCAAAACCAAAACAGAAGGACGACTGGCAGTGATTGGTACATCTGAGAGGACATTTAGGGGACACGCTAGGTAGCAGTAGGACTACATTCAAGAACATCTTTACAGCTCAGGCATCCCTGGCATCGTACTGCAGCTTGTTTTGCATTTCACTCCTTCATCTTGTGTTTGTGCATGAACGCGAGACTTCCCGTTACAGGGCTGCTCGCTCAGCACCTTTCTGCAGTCCTAAATGCAGGTTTTACAGACCCATCAGGGTGGAGAAGAGTTGGTTACTAAACGTTCAGCTATTTAACTGCAGCTTTACGTGGATAGTTTTACTAAGGCTTTTTCTGCGCCTTCAAAACTGAAATCCAGCCTGTGTGCATCCAGCCACGGCGCTCCGGGCCCTGGGACGGGAGGTTTGCTCCCTGATGTGAGCCGGGAGGCTGGGGAGGCTCCAGCCTCCTGCCCCGAGGGGGAGGCCTGTGCCCGTCTCGAGAAGCACCAGCGTGTGCTCGAGAGGTGGACCAAGGGGATGAATTTAATGATCAGAGAGGGTAATCAAATTATAGCCCCCTTTTTGTTCTCCCTCGGCCCCTCCTCACCCCCCGTGCATGGTGAGACCATCTTCATCGTCTTTGGGAACAGAGAACTGTCAAGTTTGGCCAGCTTGGGGTTGGGTCTTGATGAACTGGGTCAGTCCTTTTTTATTTTCCAGTGCACTTCAATGTTGGCAGGAGCTGAGGGTGCATGTCTGAGCTTACCTGGTGAGCAGCCACCAGCACGTAGCAGCTGTATGTTGTCTTTGGGATGTTGGTCCGATTAGCGTAAGCTAGTGAAGAGATCTCGGAGAGGAGAGGGTGTCTGGCCATTGAGATTTGACTGGGGTTAGCACGATGCTGTGTTTTTCAAACTAAAGTCACTCTCGGTCAAAACAAAACAGTAACATGGAGAAACATATGGTGTGGAGCACGGGAGAAAGGTTTCCAGCTGGGTCCGTGGGAGGCTTGTCCACATCCAATTGGATGTGAATGTTAAAAAAGGAAGAGAAGAAGAAATGCTGAAGTGTCAGATTTTAGCTGATGCAAACAGATGTTCAGTTCGGACATCTGGGATGCCGCCTGCGTGCACGGGAAGACGTGCGGGAAGGTAAAACGTCTTTCCTAGGTGTAACATGCTCTGACATATTGGACAAAGTTGAACTCTAATGGCTGCAGTCTGTATTGTACCCATTTAAGCACTTTTCTCCCCGTATTCAGACAAAATCTTATAAAAGTTCTACTCCTATTACATATAACTTTATGTTGCTTTTAGATATCCTGCAAGAAACATTGGTAAAAAACCCCATATATGCTTTTTATACTGCAAGTGATTGAAACAACCAGAAGTGGTTAATATTTTATGGACAGAGGAAGAAGACTAAAAAACAAAAAGTCTCCTAAGTAATATAAGCCATGGAGCAAAATCTGTAGAAGCTTTCCTTTTGTAAAAGTGCAGAATGTGCTCCTTTTGATTTTTAGTTGAAAAGGCGGTTGTTGGCAAGTTGGAATGCAAACACTTGCCACAGATAAAAATTCATATTTCATCCTTTCTTTTATTTATAATTAAAAAACCCAGCACTCGGCTATCTCAGTATGGCTCTGTGTGTGGGACTGTATATTGTGTGGATGCTTGTCTAATTAATAACGGGTATACAGCCCCCATAAAGTCAGCCTGGTTAACTGTTCCACTTAATGTAATACCATCCAATGAATAGATGAATTAAGCTGATAAGCAGCTGAGCAAGCTCCATTAACTGCTTTGTACAAATGAGAAGAGAGCGATCCTAAAATGTCACCAATCATTTATTACAACAGCAATTGTAGGCACAGACAAATTAGGAATTGCAATTATTTTTGATGGCCAGGGTGCCCAGCATTTTCTTTGCAACCTCCGTAGTTGGTGTTAGCTGAAAGTCATCCCTAAGGTAGACTAAAAATAAAGAACCCTGATAAATTGGTGTAATGGATCTACTTGTCTTTGAGAGTGGTCCCCACGCTTTGCTGGCCCCTAGGTGAAATACTGAGCAAGTAAATCATGCATCAGTGATCAACACCATGCTGTGTTCTTCCCGGCAGCCTCAGCTTTAACTTTTTTAATTTTCTGTGACTGAAAGACTGGAAGGTCTTGCTGGCAACGTGCTGTCCACAAGCCCAGATCTAAAATAAATCTGGCAAGGCTTTTTAGGCGACTGCTGTCTTGCATTAAAAACCTAAAGCATCCCAGCTCTCAGCTCGATTAGCCACCTCTCTGGTTGTAAAACCAGCGGACATGCAAAGGAGTGACACGCCGCATCCGAAGTAAAGACCGTGCCAAGTGACGGGGGATTCAGTTCTCTGACATCCCCAGTGACAGCCCGAGCACCTGCTGCTGGTTTTGGGGTTTGTTTAGGTTCAACAACTCATAGCAAGGAGGAGTGGTGCTGCGCCCGGACCCTGATGCACATCAGCAGATATTACCTTTAGAAACAGCAACGTGTCTCAGCAAATGTTGGGGTATTTAATAATTATGGATGGTTTGGATAAATTCACTTATCTGCTGGGTCTTCAGCAGCAATTTTGCTTTACAGGTCTGCTTTTACTCTGCTGTAGTAGTAGTTAATGTACATACAGATGTACAGATATAGTTTGTATTCTGCAGAAACGCTGCGTTTGCTCTCACCTGGTACTGACCCCTGTGGGAACCGAAGGCGCCGAGCCCTTTGCAGTATTGAGCCTGGGGAAATATAATGCTTATTCTTCTGAGAAGGCAGAAGAGCTAATAAATACTTGTAGGAGTGCTGTGCAGAGACAGAATATGAGAATGCAGAAGATGCTGGTACTGAGGCGTGAAATACTGACCTTTCCGCAGTCTAGAACTCTCAAATCATTATATATGATCATGCTTGTGTATATTGCAAATCTTTTTTTTCCCTCCTTGGCATCTCAAGTGAGAATTATGGCAGGTTCCTTAATTTAAGGAACAGTCCTAGACTGTTACTCAAACAATTGCATAATGCGTTTTGGGATTAACATACTGTCAGCTTGATAACTGCTTAGGGACCTTTGTTATCGAGGAGAAAATAGCCGTGAACAATATTCTAGTCCCTCTGTTACAAAAAGTAACCGTCAGCCTCCTCCGCATTCTGCCGTGAGAAGGAAAAGCAAGAGTTGGTTTGTCATGAGCAGGCCGAGTTTTAGGACAGAGCTGAATCGTGACCAGGTTGTCTTTCTGGGACATGTCCATGTTCAGCAATCTTCTTGACTGTTCTTCATCAGAAAGAATCAAAAATAAACATCCTTTTGTTTAAATCTGGAGTTGCAGTTTAATGTTTAAAAGCTCCTTCATCCTCCAAAAACTGATGAAGGGTCCTTCTGGCTTTCAGCCAGTGATGACAGGTATAGATTTAAGCTCGGTTGCATTCAGGATCCCAAATAACCTGATTTGGTAAAACCAGAACACCAATAAAAAGGACATAGTGAGAAAAATGGTTTGCGTGTGTATTTGATTAAGATTGTTGGAAAGGAAGAAATTACGAATGTGCACATATACAGTTGTTTTCAATTGATTAATGACTTTTTGTGTAACTTGAAGTCAATGAAAGATTGTTTCTTTGACTTATATGTTGTAAAGGAACATGGTGGAGAAATACAGATGGATACAATGAAGACCAACGGAGGCTCAGCTGAAGCTAACTGCTTTAGCTAACTGCTGCAAGAAGTGCAATGAGTGTATGAATATGTATATTTATCAGAAATTATTTTTTTCTACAGATCCCACAAATCAGTTATGCCTCAACTGCACCAGAGTTGAGTGATGACAGGCGCTATGATTTCTTCTCACGTGTGGTTCCTCCAGATTCCTTCCAAGCACAAGCAATGGTGGACATTGTGAAAGCTTTGGGATGGAATTATGTGTCCACTTTGGCATCTGAAGGGAATTATGGAGAAAAAGGAGTCGAGTCCTTCATGCAAATTTCCAGAGAGGCAGGTAGGCAACGCCCATCCTCCCTCCAGCAAACGCTATAGAAGTAATGAACGTTATTTTGTACCAAATGTTACATTCTTTTTCTAGAACATATATTTTATTCTGAAGTTCTGCTCCAGTTCTTTGCAATGCCTCTGTAATGGCGCCTAGATACTCTCATTCCTAAATGGCTTATGGAGTTTCAGAGAGTTTGAAACCTTAGTGGTTTTCAGTCATTTCTGGAGAAATTAGAAAACCCTGAGTCTTATCAAGCTCCTGCTATTGCACTGGACGGCATTATATTATGTTGACATGGGTAGAAGACAGATTTTAAAATGCTGAGTTTTTCTCTCTCCACAGCTAGAAATTCTGCGAAGACTGCTTGTTACCAGACATTGACTTGTGTCATACTATTGCTGTTCACCTTTCGGATCGCTGCCTGATTTGTATTGCTTTTCTTTAGCATTTCTCTTGACCAGTTCAGTTGAGAAAATTCATAATTTTTTGCTTGAATGCTCAAGGATTACTGGCCTGGGATATGGAGGCAACAAACTCAGCAGTATGGTGCGAGGCACATCAGACCTTTGGTGTGATGCATCACGCTTTTCTTGTTACTGGTTTCATTCAGTAGTGTCCCCAGAAGGCCGAAATGTATTGGGCAATGTCATTGTCAGTGAGAGATGTTCCCAGCGGACAGGGAAATGCTTTGTCTTGCGCTGGGTCAGGCTTATGGTATCAAGTTGAACCATCATAATTTTGTTGACAGAAATCTCTAATTTTACAGCTTGTTTTCCTGTTCTGGTACAAAACATAGAGCAGACCTGTCTTGAAGGTGTGACTGATGTGTCGGTGTGCTCATACCCTTATCCTGGTAACTTATTCTTCAGAGTAAATAGTTCTAAATTTCCCCAGAGACACCACAACAGGAGCACTTTAGATGGCACTTCAGGGAATACAGGTATAAATCCATGGCAAGTCGATTTGCAATCCAGAATCAGAAAGATTTGAAAATTGAAATATTTCAAGTTGATTCCTGTACTGGTAAAGAAAAATAAGCAGAAGATGTCATTTGTTATTGGTGATATATGCAAGGCCCATCTCCAGAAGCGTACAATGACATATCCTGATCGAGAACCCATCATCGTTGTGCAAGAACAAGCTCTATTGTATTCCCAAAGTGAACTCTCAGATCTGCCATCCTGTAACTGCCCTGGCATTGCGTTGAATAAACCAGCATGACGCAATCCACAGTTCACTCACTCCGTTCCGTAAATCACTGGCCAGATTAGTGAGTGCAGGAAAGGGAAGGGCTAGGACGGGACAGGCGTTGCTCTGAAGCAGCCGTCGGAGGTTTCCATCTCCTCCGTTGTTGCAAAGCTGTTTCCACAGCGTAGGCTCTGCTTTTGCAAATTGCCTGCGTTATCTGTGAGGTGGAGCATCAGCTCGCTCCCAAACTGCCACGGTGCAGCTGATGGATCGCTCGTGGCAGCGTCATCCAAGGCGTGAGCGGAGAAGGTGGCTGCGCTTAGGAGAAAGGGGCTTTAGAGAGGGGAATCCGGAATTGTTTCATTACGTTGGTATCACAGAAAGAACCTATATTTGCATAAATTTGTTTGTTCGAATGCATATTTATGTGGTATTAAAAAGGGTTTGGGTTTAATACTGCAGGAAGTGACAAATGCCACTGTTCATTAAAATTTAAAATTTACTTTATTTGCAAATATTCACTGTTGCAAAATCATACCAGAAGTGTGCTCTCTGTGTCAAGGACAAACGCTAGCTGAATAATACTGTATCATTTTATAGATGTTCTGTAGAATTAAATTAATAATAGGAGCTGTTCATGTAGTCAACATGTAATTCAACATTTCATAAAAAATAAAGCATAAAACCAAAAGAATACCCTGCTTAAAACAGCTTTGCATGCAGGGTGGTATAGGTCACGCCTACAAGATTAAGACACTAACAGGGATAGTGCATAAACTTGCTTTCATATACGCAGCCTGCCTTGTCTGGAGACCGGAATAATCCAATCCCCGGTGCTGCCAACGATCCAGCGCAGCCGCCTTCTCTTCTTAGGGCTGCGCTGAGCTTTTTGTGTTACACAGATAAAGCTTAGGTGAAGTTCTGAGGGGATTTAATACCTGTCAACAAGTTCCCTGGGTTTTTAAAAGCCTGGGAAGTGTCAGAAGATCCTGTTGTCTAGATATTTAGTGGAGCAGTGCTGCCTGGAGAGATGGGTGCTGACCTTGATCCCCTGCGGGGAAATGGCACCTTGTCCCCCGACTTCGGGGATCAGTTGTGACCGTCTCCCAGGTGCTGTTCTGGGGGTCACGTTGCAATGGGATTTGCCCCTGCTCTGGGGGAGATGGCATTGAGGGTGCAGCGGTTTTGGGGTTGCTCTCCTGGTACCTGCTGTGGCTGTGCCTCCTTGGGGACATCTCATGGCAAAGAAATGATTAACCAGGCTGTCAGGTGATTGCTGTAATATCAGGGTTTGCAAAGAGCCTCCTGACGAAGCAATAAGCAGCACTAATTTTACTGACTCATGGCTGTGGTGTAGTTAGTAGCTCCTCGATCAATCTATTTAAAAACATTTGAGTGGTCGCGAGCCGTATGTCTGAAGGCATGAAGTGAACGGTCCTCTCCCATGAGGAACGGGAGGTTCCGCAAGATAGAGATGTGTGACCAAGATCAGCGTACTTCAAGTATTACATGTATTTAAATGGGTCCCAATATATGTGGCCTGACGGAGGTGTGTAATTATGCAGAGTTTATCTTCGCAAAAGCAGTCAAGCGCGGCGATGTGTGCTGTGCTGCTGTGACGCTGCGGGGACGGGGAGGGAGGGCTGGGAGAGCGCGCCGGGGACGATCCTGCTGCTGCCATGCGAGTAGATTAACGTGGTGCTTGGGGTGCCAATGAAAACACGCTAATTAGAAAACTCATGCCAGAAGCAACAGAAATGCAACAGCAGCGGGAGGAAGTTTTTTTTCCTTAGTCGAAAGATCCAATTTTTCTGGAAGTCAAGGAGGCTGTGGATTATCTGTTCTTCCCAACTCGGAGGGCACGCTCAGCATACCCTGCAGGGACGTGGGGAGGGCGGAGGACAGGAGAGGGGTTTAGGTGGTAAGGCACGTTTTACCTCATTTTCCAGTTAACTAAAACAGTGATGTTCATCAGGAGGCGTTGTGCTACGCTAAAAGCATGGTCCATTTAACTTCTGTGTTGGGGCTTTGGTCCCGCGCAGGGTTTGGGTCCGTGTGGGTTGCCCCAGGCAGACATCAGAACCCAGCGCGGCTCAGCGAGACCTTGCAGAGACACCACGTCCGTGTGCAGGCAGACTTGCTGCTCCCCTGCTCTCAAACCCAGCAGCCCAGCACGCGAGTAAATCTGTAACCGAAATAGTGGCACACTAAGCTCTGTAGCCTGGTGCGGATGGGGGAGTGCAGTAGGTGCATATATAGCTCCAGGTTTTTGCGTCCTGGCATCTTGATGCTGCCTGGGCTGTGACAAGGCGCGGCGCTGGCTGCAGTTTGCTGTTTGAGAGCTTTCCTGGCTGTGGGGATTTCAGAGCTGGCGTGAATCCTGCCCCCCGCGACCCTCTTTTAACGAGCAGAAGAGGAGAGTTGGGAGAGGTGTCAGGGGTCCTGGTGTCGGTTCTCCCCTACGTGGCCCCGTAGGACCATGCGCATCTGCCAGGAGCAGGAACAGCCCCGGAGCGGAGGCAATTAGTCAAAGTTTGAGACACACCAGCCATAAGCAGTCATTATTAGCTCTCAGACAATTGCCTTGTATCTCATAATCAGTGTATTTTGGCAGAAAAAATGATTTAGTCCATAGGTACCGGTGCGTTTATTATCTTTGGCCTCGACTCTGTAGCAGCTAATTATCCTAAATTCAGTGTTTTACCCAAACTTGTTTCCGATTCAGCCAAGATCTTAGGAATTGTAAGGATGAGTAGAAAGTGCTATCCTTGCTTAGTTTTCAAATATGCTTTAGTATATAAAGACTTTGCTTGATCCTTTGAGTTAATAATTCTTCACAAAGTGACTTTTATTATGAGTACTTCAAGCGAGTTTGAATATGTCATTGTGGCAGGAGGTGAAGATTTGAAACATGCTCTGCAGTCTATGGGATTAATAAATTAGGGGAATGGTCTAATTATGGAAAATCTAAAGGACAATTTCAGATTATTAATGAAACTACTGAATACTTGAATTTCAAAGATTAATTCGTCTTTGATTTTTTTTAAAGATTAATCTGTACCAGAAGGTTAATTGCTATCTGTAAGAAATATATATATTGCAGTCGTTAGCAAAAGACCACTTGAATTCCTCCTAACAGATAAATGAAAGATCTAGTATGCATTTATTCATCTTTTTCTCTCCAAAAATCACCCATTTTCACAGATGAGTACGCTGGCTGCTTTTCCTGTGGAGACTTTGGTGCTCACTCCACAGGCTGCAGCCCAAGCGGCGTAAGGAAGGGGACGCCTGGCTCTGCAGACCCGTACGGCTGCTGCCTTTACCTCTTTCTTCTGCCTTTCCATAGCTCCCTTGTCCAGCTCCACCTCAGAAATACGTATTATTTCCACTCAGTGAGGCTGATTCCGAGCACAGTTCTGCTTGTTTGCACAAACCAGACCTGTTGTATTGTACATTACTGTCAGTAATGGAGTACCTTAATCTACAAACTAAGAATGAATTAGTTGAGATGATGGTGTTCTCAACCGTTTGGAGGGACTGGAGAAGAAAAATTCTGGAAAAGCATGTCTTCTTTTTCTGTGTACTAAAGACATGAAAAAAAGCAGGATTAAAGCTCTTGTACCAGTGTGCTGATATGATTATATATGCTGAAGTTTCTTCTGAAGACTTTGAGTTGCGGTGTCACATTTGTTGAAGGCTATCATCACCTTGACAGAACAAAAAAGCAGAATAAACTTTAATCCACTTTAACACAGGAAGCACAACACTTGCAACAGTCTCTTTATCTTCTTTTCTCCTTTTTTTGTTTTTTTGAAGACCTTTTTGAAATATTCATTTCTTTAATTCTTCTGTCTCCGTGATCCGCGAGTGCTGCGCAGACGTCTGTTACGTAAGGTTGAGAACAGCTGCATGAAGCAGGTATGGCCTAGATGCAGGAGCTGAATTTCTTCAGAAACAGGAGAAACGTCAAAAAACATTCACTGTCAGGGCAAAGAAGAGACCCCCGAAATTATGAATCCTTCTCTTTACCCTCATAAGTAGAATTTTTTTTCCAGCAGTGATATGGAAGGGTATTTCTTTTCTATCCCCCCATTTAAACTTGAATTTCCTTTTTATCTTGTTCTTCGCTGCTTTCTATTTGCTAATAAAAACCATATCTATACACACACGTACATACCTATATGAGACATGTTGCCCTTACGTCTAACAAGTGTCACTCCCCCTAAATCAGATGAACCACTTTTTTGCATGCCGTTATAATCTGTGCATTAAGTAGTATAATCTCCTAATGCGTCGGTTTCTTTACAAATTAGCTGCATACAATTAAATACCTCCTACAGAAAATATTTTCTATGGGTTTGTTATTGGTAGCAAAGACTTTTTTAAACCTCTGTAGCCACCTAAATGTGAAAATATGACAGCTTTTCCTAAAGCCTTGATATTTGTATTCTACCCTGACTTGTGTTTCTAAAAAGATCTGAATCTTCTGATTTGGGTTTTTGGCGATCTGAATCATCTGATGATACTTTCTGTGAAATTCTCAACATGGCATATCATCTGGAGCCCTAATTCAGTACTTACCTTCTATGGAAGCTGACACTGTTAAAAGCCAAGAGCTGCTATATCATCCCTCGGTGATTCACACAGCATTTTTGTAGGCCTGCTATGAACTTGAATCTGCATTTTTGTAATAGAACTTAATTTTTATGCTGTCTCTTGGGAATTCCATTAGCACAAATTAGTGCTGGATAACATGAGAGAGTTAAATCATTGCTACGAGGGAGTTGTACAACTGTCTGGTTTAAGAAGGGAGAGGAGACTATTCTGTCTGTGTGTCTCAAATAGAGTACTGATTCCTATTGCCAAGTAGAAAATCCTAATTTTTTTTTTGTCTTACATTCTGATGTTAATGAAACATTTGATTCTATGATTGTATATGTGTAGATGAGGCGCTTGGGGACATGGCTTAGTGGGCATGGTGGTGTTGATGACTTGATGATCTTAGAGGTCTTTTCCAACATTAGTGATTCTGTGATTCTATGATTCTATGATTCTATCTCTCTTTTGTTCTTGATCCATTGAAGCCCTACAGAATGGGTTTAGAATACTCATTACAAGGAGCTGTCGCTTTACAACATAACCCAAGGTTAAAAGAAGCCCAAAAATGATAAGGGAGGGTGAAAAAAGTTAATGACGTCACTGTGACACACTGTGGTGGGCAATGTTAATAAAGAACAAATACTTACGATTTATTAGTGAAGCTTTGCACAATATACTGGCAATGGGTGATACCACACATCATCCAGTGATGCCCAAAATTTATGGTGTATGATTTCTATTCTCCGTGGCAGCTAACAGAACCCAACTTTTAACAGAGTCACTGTTCAAATATTCACTGGAGTGAGTCATTGTTTTGGAAGAGGGTGGGCTAAGGTGGTGTACTGTCCACCGTGATGCCTATTTATTTATTTAGCTGAAGGAATAGCGTTTTGCAAACTGTGTTCATTGGATCTCCCTCTGCCGTAACCCAAGGGGCAGAAACCCTCTGTAGCATTTCAGTCAGAGCAAACAGCTGAGCTTATGTGTTGACAAATTGGTCTGGTTTTGAAGTGCAGTCCAAAAGCCGTCCTAAGAAAACCAGACATTGTCCGAGCGGTGCTCAGCGTGTGTCTCGGGTGCTGTCACTGCGGGGAGAGCAGCTCTCGGGAGGGTCACAGACCCCACTGCTTTTATGGGGTTTGAGGGTATAGAGCACGGTTCGAGGTTTATGGAGTTTTCCCAGCTGCTTACTGGTGCTGCAGACCACTCCTTTTGGTGCTCTTCTGCCTGGTGGGGGCTCAGTGTCGGCAGGAGGGGATGGAGGCCTCGGCGGGGGTGGAGAAGCAGCAGTGCAGGGCTGCTCCTTTGTCCTTGATTGTGTTAAAGGATTATACTTTCTGATGGGAATGGCCTTTATTCATTTACTTGAGAGCCTGTTGTCTGGATCAAATACAGCAAAAATAAATATAGAAACCACTGATAAAGTAATTTATATCTGAGCAGTTCAAGTGGTTTCCATTTTTCTTTCCATTTTTCTCAAATATTTATGCATCTGTCCCTTTTGGTGTTCAGTGATGTTATATTAAATAACAATGCTATGAAATCTCCTATTATTTTCCTTCCTATGTTTTGTCAAATAACAAATGTTTTGTCATTTCATAAAAAAGTCGTGAAAAATTGCTTTCTAAAGTTGTACCAATTTGTGTTGTGTGCTGCAGTCTGTCAGGTTTAATAGGATTTTCCTTTAATTCTAACTGATCTAGTAGAAGATGCACTGGACGATCCTCAAGGGTGTTTTGGATTGCATTTACAGTTTAATAGTGTACTTCTGATAGCGGAAAAGAAAAAGCAAAGTGCACCTCTGCAAAGTTACGCTGTGCGCACGGTCTATGCTGCTGTGGCTTCTTTAAATATCTTGTGAGAAGTGACGTCGTTTAGAGGGGTGAACGGGTGATGTCCTCAAGGTGATGATTGGACTTCCTGACTTCCCTGTGATATTGGGTAAAACTCATTAGGTGCCTGTCTTAGATGTTGAGAAACCCTCTAGGGACCTGCCTGTATTTTTAGGTTATCAAAACATTGTGAATGCAATCTTCATCTCTTCAGCGAGGCATCTTCCTTCCTAAGACATAACAGATGTCCCAAGTTAGTTGGCTCTGTTCCCTCCACAGTAACGAAGAGTGATGAGATCTGAGTTGCCCTTTTGAAACATCTATTTCTCTCTCGTGACTACACAGGGAGTGTAGGCACCTAATATAAACAGGGCATTAAAGAATTTGAATTTAAAAAAAAAAAAATCCAATCCTTGGTATGTATGTGATATATGCATTTTCCTATCTTTCGTCATCATTTGAAGATAAATACCTGGTGTAGATTTATAGAGTCCTTAGGGTCCTACTCAGGACCGCAGTGAAGCTGACGGGCAGGAGGAACGCCTGGTTCGGGACGTACCTGACAGCACCGCAGCCTCAGAAGCCCGACTGCCCCAACAGCGTTATAATCCGGTGATGGAACTAGCAGGGGTCTGAGTGATTCCTCCTTCTCAAACAGAATCATGAAAAATCAATAAAATAGAGTTTGGGGAGAAGGAAAGAGGTAAAGATATGACACGATGGCTACCTTTGCATCTGCTTATGTGAAATCTGAGACCGGTTCCATGCTGATACAGAAACTTGCAGTCTGTCCTCCTCAATGATCTCACACAGCTGGTTGCTTGGCGAAGTATTATTGGATAGCTGTAACATGCCGCTGTCACAGTTATAGCATCAGTCACTTCAATGATAAATATCTGCCTTTTTATGGCGTTTATTGAACATTTGGAGATTGCACTTCAAGGACAGAATAAAATTAAAATAGGCAGGTCTTGTTACTAAACAAATAACTGCCAGCATCCTTTAAAAATGTTACCCCAAATTTAATAAAACGTCGCTTTTGTGGTTATGTGAAAAGTATCGTGTGGATCAGCTGAAAACAAGTGATTGGTTAAGTTCTTGTTATTTCAAAGCAGAGACATGTATTGTCCAGCCTTTATTTTTACCAGTCAAGTCGGTCACCCCCGGGGAGTGCTCCTGCGTTTTGCAGTGTGCATGCCCCCATGATGCAGAAGTGGAGAAGTTGGTTTGATGCAGATTCAGTAAGTTAGTCATCCCAATCCAGTTTTTTTCATTTGTTCTTTGAAAGGTTTTCTGCATCTCAAGGGTAATATGTTCCTCTTGGTAAAGACAGCAGCATGGAGCAGGATTGAAGCAAAAGCATTCGTGTTTGTTCTGCATCCATCTTCTCCTGGGAAGAACAGAATTTTGTTACAGATTTGTGGTGGATATATTTGGTGAAGGGATAAAAAGGATGTTAATGTGCATTAGGAAGCTTGAGGAGAAGGTCCTAGTGAAGTGTAAAAGCTGACGTTTTGGGGAGAAGTAGGAGGAAAGGAGGGAGTTCAGATAAAAGGAAGGAACAAGTCTGTGGAAACAGCAAGACTGGTATGAGGATCAGGAGAAGGAGAGATGAAAAGCCGTAAAATGAAGGTTGATAGAAGTGGCTGAGGTTGGAAAGAGTGATCCACGGCAGGGAAAAAAAATCTATGGGTAAAGAAGACTTGCCATAGAGAGTGGGCTAGAAAATCACATTTGTTTCACCGAACAAATTTACCATTTCAGAAACAGAATTTACTTTGATTGTGAAAACTTAAAACTTCTGGAAGATGAGATAGAAATTCTTTCCCAAGTCCGTTTTTTCTGCCGGGGGGGCAGTGAAACCAGACTTCCTAGATGATTGCGTCTCGGTGCCTTTGCACTGCGCTTTTGTCCTGCCTCCCAGCCTACCCGGGGAGAAGTGGAGCCTGTGAATCCTGGCTCCCATTTCACCTCCGCCTACAGTGCCTATTCCAGCCTGTGGTGCGAAGCGTCTTGTCAGTTTTCCTGAAGGAATAAAACGAATTTCATAAAAACCTTCTGCAGAGGAAGCCCCTGCTGTCATTTTGAATTTCCCCATGGAAAATAGAAATATTGTGATTACACTGAGATTTTCCCATGGGATACGTCTGTTTTGCAAAGTAGGATGAATTTGTTGGAATGTCATTTGGGACCAGCTTTAAATCCATTTCTGCATCTGAAGGGTAATATATAATCGAATGCAGTAAGTTATTCCAGTTTCTGTCACTGAAATCTTGCATCCCAGGAGGAAATACAAAATATTGCCTCATCTTGTACCTTCCATACTTCACAGTCCCTTTTCACTTTGTGCTAATGCAAAGAACAGCTTTCATAGCTATGGGGGAGTAGCAGCACATAAATAATTCTAAGATGCCTCCTCCATCACGCGCCCTCCCCTGCCTTCTTCATTCCTTATCCTTCCACAGACAACAGAAGATGACAAACGTCCTGAACCCTTCACACTCTTGGAAGATGGCTTTCATGCATTGCTAGTCATCTTCCGGGCATGCCAAAAATATTCCCCGGTCTGTCTCCAAAGCTAGCTAAGCCTTCCTCAGACCAGCTTCCTTGCGTAGAAAAAAAGATCAATGAGAGGAGGAAGTCACTCTAACCAGGTACCCTGCTTTGCAAATCATAGCGGGTAGTAAATTGTGATCAATGGAGTTTATACGCTTTTCTTACACGTTCTTAGGGAAGTTATTTATCAAGGCAGTGTTTGAAACACCCAGACTACTTGCTCTAGTATATTCAACAAGATATCTGAGCTGAAAATATGAATTGCAATATGGCATTTTAAGTGGTTTACACATAGAGCCAGGACGTTGCGAAGATATATAGATAGAGATAGATATATACACACAGTTTATATTGCAGGCTGTTCTGTTTCCTTTCCCCTTGGTGTTTCAAGATTAATATATTTCCAACCTATAAGGAATCAGGAGGCCATCTAGCTTGCTGTCATAATGGAGACTATGGGCATTGTTTTAACACTTTACCAATGTTCGTTATTTAAACAAAAACCTCATGCTGGCAATACCCCTGCCCTTTCCAGGCAGGGGCCTCGGTGATCCCGCATCACGCGATGCCGCAGGCGTTCACGGCAGCACATGGAACCTGCTGTGCCAGCAGCAAATCGCCTTGTGTGAAAAATCGCCTTGTGGGATTCACAGGATTTCAGTATTCCCTGTTCACCTCATTTTTGGCCTGTTAATAACAAAAAGTTGGTAAAAAAGCAACTTATTCAATTATTTTATTAGCGAAAAAAGATTTAAGATGTATTTCATTGTGTAAACACGGAGATGCAACAGATTAAACTTTGGGTAATAGGAAGGCAACTCAAACATGCAGATGTTAATTCGAAATTTGAGTTGGATTTTAGGCTGACGCTGGGTGCTGCAATACTGAAGCTGTCTCCTTGCTCATGATAAATGGCAACACTTCACCGGTTGCTGTTTGTTTGGGGGAGCCCAAGTATGACGAAGAGAGCAGGCATCCACAGTCTAGATTTGTTTTTGCAGTAAGATGTTCTGCTCGAGGTTGGACACAGATTGTCTTTGCAGCTTGTGGAACGCGGTTCACTTGCAGGAGACGCGGTTGCAGCGTGGGTCCCCCAGCGAGATGCCTCCCTTTAGGCAAACGCAGCCCGAGGTGGGATTTAACAGAGCCGATGGAGAGCGGCCCAGAGCTTGTCGTGCTGCTCTGCTCACCCGCCTACGGCAGGGAGCAATTCTGATCGACCGTTCCCCCGATTCTGCGCGTACGGTGTGTCCGTACGTCCTGGTGCCGCCGCGTCCTTAGGGTGATGGTGAGGTGAGCCGGTTCTCTGGGAACCAGCACCTTCCTGCCGATGGCCGGCTCTGGGATAAGGGAGAGTGGGGTCCTGTGAAAAATAAAAAGTGGAAGTGTTTCAGGTAGCTGCTTTACAATAGAAGATTTTATCCAGATGCGAAAAGTCTGGAAGTGGCTATCTCAGGCTACGATCAAGAAAATACTCTCTTTAAGTATTGGTTAAAGATAAATTATAATTTAATTCCCTGAATGTATTTTGTTTCTCCCCTTAATTTCACTAATCCACATGTCTAATCAACCCTTTAATTAATTCTCAGTTTATCTTATATCTGTATTTTGTTCCTTTTCCAGCTCAATTTTTTTTTTCCTCAAATCGCTTTGTTCTCTTTCTTCACGAGTACCCCCAGCGCTGCCCTCTGGCCCCACGCCTGTTTGCGAGCCCAGGGCCCCCAGTACAGGACTGGTGCTCAGGCTGAGCGGGGCAGGAGGCGGCGGTGCTGCCCCTCTGCTCTCCCAGCTCCGCAGAGCTCCTCCGCCTCTGCGGCCGCATCGGCCCCGGGGAGAAGCAGCTCTTCTGTGCCTCTGCCCGTCAGGGGCGAGTCAGAGGTAGTTTCCTTCAGCTGGTGAAGTTCTGGCTCTGCTGTAAAATCGTGTCTTCTCTACCCAAACCCCTGCGTCTTGGCATCGGTGGTATTACTGCATCAGCAAAAAGACCATTTCAAAGCAAGCGGGACCAAGCCCAGTGCACTCTCGAGATGCGACCGTACTCGGTTATGATTATTTCTGATAACTCGCTTCCTCAAGACGAAGGCCCGTGTCAAGCTGTCGAGGTTTCTAGGAGAGATGTCCTCTGGTTAAGTTCTACATCGGCAAGTCGGGAAGCTGACTGTGAGCTTGCAATGCAGTGATCCCAAATACAGCCGCTTTTCTGCTTCAAAAATGAAGGATTTCACTTAAATGATGTTTTAAGAAGGGTGCAGGGTGCAGATGTGAAACAGCAGGAAGCTTTTTTTGCCAGCTTTTCATTGACTTTCTGTTGCTGTTTATGTATTTATTTTAAAGCCAATTTTATATTCAAGCGAAAGAAAGTCTAGACAGATTGTCTAAGAACTTTTATTGGCTAATTAAGATTATACTGCTGGTATATCACTGCTGGAGAGCATGTGGACTCTGGTTAAGAAATGGCCTTCATTTTTGCAGCATGTGCCTTTTGCCAAGCTTTCTTTTATTATTCCTTGGGAGGGCTCTTTTAATATCGGACTATTTCAATGTCAAAACCAAATGCCACTTGAAGTCTTACATTTGGACATCTGAATCTATATAAAGGAACCTGAGTGCCTTGATTTTTTTCCCAAGGTACTGAGCATTTGTGGTTTCCATTCAAATTGATGGGAGATGCAATTGCTCTGTACGTACAGAAATCAATCCAGCCTTAAATAGTTGTGCCTCAAGGTTGTGGCCTCAGCATTCATGTAAGATGGGAGACTGACAACCCTGAAAAATGCAGCTCTGGCCCCGTCGTGCAGTTACCTGGTGACGTGTCTTATCAGAGACAAAATCCCAGGAGAGTCGTGCTCCCAGAGTAGTACCGTTGGCTTTGATACGTAACTCATCTCTGGTCTGAGCGGGCTAGTTTATCAAAGAAGAGCGTTTATTTGGAGATTGGGATGAGGCATGTTTTCTTTGGACACTTGTGCATTAAAATGGTCTTATTTTGCCAGCTCAAACTGAGTGATGAGGACAGTGTCGTGTTTACCCCGAGCCAGGATGAATTTGAGCTTGGCTATTCCCAGGTTTGAGTTTTTACCTCTTAGTAATTCCATGAACCAGTTCACTTCTGTGTTCTTCGTTCTTAGGAAAGCACAGAATATTCGCTACAGCCAGAACCCATCTCAAACCTCCAATTGCTGTAATCAAATAACTTTTATTTATTAACATCAGGAGGGAAGACAGAGAAGCAGCATCACAGTACTGCAGCCAAAGTCTCTAGTACACAAGCTGTTCCTTGAAATAAACATCTTTTTCAAAACCTCTACAGAAGCTCTCAGCAAGTATAGCCCCTCTCCAGGTTCTTCACACTTAGATGCCCTATAATGCCACCACTCTGTAAGATCCACTAAAAAAGCAATTAGCACTTCTGAGTGCTTTGCAAGATTTTATTAGTCTTCTTCCTCTTGAGGCTCTGGCAAATAATGCTCTTTCACTCGAGGTTTCTTTGATGAGGTTTTTTTTCCTCAATCTTTTCCAAGAACAAATACAAGAGCTGGAGTTACAGTGCAGACAATCCAGCAGTTTACAACCCTACTTCTTGAGAACTTCAAAACTGATTGAAAGCACCACCTCCCTTTAAAGCCAGCCCGTGTTCTTTCTCTGCTTCACTCTTCTTCCTTTCCTTGCATTTGTGTTACTGCCTCTGAGATTCTGGATTAAGGACTGCAGGAATTTTGGTGTCCAAGAAAGTCATTCGACTTCAGAACAAATACATCTTGTAGGCCATCTTAGCCAGTTCCTCAGATTTCACTGGGAAACAGGGAAAAATCATTGGCACTCTAGGATTTAAAAAACAAACAAACAAAACCCAGTTGCTTGCAGTGGGACTGACTGTGCAATTCCTGTAGTTTGGGACTGTGCCAAAACCCTCTTTTATAGAAATTGTGCTTTGGAGAAGTGCAAAAAAAAATTTTTTTTTTTTTTTTTTAACTCCAAGGGCTAATTATCATTAAAGGGCCTTATTATTTGTGCAAGACCCTTGGTGACACCGAGCTGAAACGCCCAGTGCTGGTCGGCTCATGCTGGTCAGCAAAATGAAGGCTTTGGAGTGCATGTGCAGCACTCGGTCGGGTTATGAATCGCTTTATTAATATTTACGGCTTGCACAAGTAACCTGTTGGCCACCGATTGCCTCCTGCCTGCCTGGGCAGAGGCCTCGGCAGCCCCAGGCAGCCGCCGACACTTTCCGCCAGAGCGTCAGACCCGATTTTGCCACTTCGTTAGTGCTGGGCAGGGCGGTGTTGGATGCCAAGGATGTCTGCTCCGTGTCGGTGAGAGGGAGCAGAGCGTGGCCCTGAGTAAAGCAGTGACTGAATCCAAAGATAAGCATCTTCCTGATTTTTGGTGGACTATATTTTGTTATATTTTATTAATCTCTGGCTTCTGAGCATTTCCGAGCTCGGCAGCACACCCTGCAGCGAGCGGAGAGCTGCCTCACGGTCGGCATATGCAACTCTTCTCCCTGGTTTCAAGGCTGCACTGCATGTAAACAAAGCGAGATAATGTCGTGTTTTGTAGTTGCTGCTTGATTTTACCCAGAAATTTCAACAACCTCGCTAGCATGAAAAATAAGACACGTTCTTTTTATCGTTTTTCTAATTCAAGCAGGTTTCAAAGCAAAACCTATGCGGTTTTGTCAGCTTCAGAAAGCCTTTCTTAAAGCAGAATGCTATTGATTAAGCTCTAATGACATCTTTTTCTTAAAAAGGAGCCAAGAATCATAAACGTTAAAGATGGGAAAGATGTAATTTGGATGTCATTAGTACTTAAGCTGCTTTTCTCTTTAGTACATGAATGTGCACAGGTGTATTAGCAGCTGGGTTTGAATATAGGATTTTTCCTGCCCCGTCCTATACCAAAAATGGTTGAAAATGTCTGGTATTGAAAGCTTATTTGCAGATACGTCCTTTGCTCATCTAAGCGGTTGTGTCACGAATTGATCTCCATCCAAGAGGAGCTCTCTCTTTCTCTCTTTTTTAACCAGCCAGTCTATATATATAATGTTGCTTGCGATGGCAAATCCATACAAGAAAATCCTTTCCTAGCTAAGGTCTTGGTCCCGCTATCGAGAGCGCGCAGAGGGCTGCACCCGCGGGGTCAGCTGCACGGTGGTGACCCCACCGCCGCGGGCACGGGGGGCTGGCCGGGACCCCGAGGTGGACCTGGGGCTGCTCGGGCACCAGTGGGTGTGAATCACTGGTCCCTGCTGCTGCTCCAGGTCAGGGGTTGGCTGAGTGATATTGGCCACAGTCTTCAGAGTCTCTTTAAGGGATTTGCCTCTAATTTAGCTTTCAATTTTAAGTAGAAAGCATACAATTATGCAGATGTAAAGCTTCCCTTCCTCTCTGCTCCAGAAGTAAAGACGTCTTCCAAAATGATTTACATTATCCTGTACTTCAAGAGCATGTCTGCCATGTAATATGTATTACATATGGCTTGGTGTTCCTGCAGGAGACCCCGAAATGGACTTGTTGTGCAGGACAGCGGAGAGCTGCGATTCACAAATGATGCGTGTCTCAGCCTTGTCTGTAAAACGGGTGGTGTGGAATAGATGGAAAAAGGAAAAACATCACTCTTTTGCCTAGGCATGTTTATTACTGAAACACAGATGGTTACCAATTTCTGTTTCAAGATTAACAGGTATGCTTCATCTGTAGGTTTGTTTACAGTGGTACAGAATTTTGTTGTGTGCTGAATTACAGGGAAGAGCATTACTAGGGAATTAATCTAGCAAAAGTCTGGTTGACAGCTCCAAATACGCAAATAAAGTCATATAAAGGAAACCAAATATTTGGAGACAGGATCAGAAAATTGCAAAATCTTAAATATTCAAAGGCAAAGTATATGACAATGACATGATCAGACAAAAAGAGTCACATTGTTTAAACTAAGAGCAATATTTGGAACAGCCTGGGAGAACATTTTCTGGGTAGCTAAGTCTGCCTAAGTGAGAAAAATGAATTACCCTTTCAACTTCTGCTCTTCATGGTCCAATGTATGGACTTGGGGAAATGGTTTTAGAGCAAAGATCAGCGCTGTCATTACATCAATACGACTTACTGTGAAGTGTTGGGCACTGTGGCTGGAGACAGAACAGTTGCCAGGCTAAATTAATTAGAGGAATAGCATGAAGAGTAATTGGCAGTAAGTGCTCATAGATGTGGTCACTGGCATTCTAGCATGTAAGGAAGTCTGCAATTGTCAAAGCATATTTGGGAAAAACATCTTTCAATTCCCTGAATCACCTTTGAACTTCATTAAAGATAGCTTTATGAATAAAGGATACCATGGGACTTTGAAATAATATATTTCCGTTTGGAAATTGCAGCAGCTGACACCAAGTCAGTAAAGGTAATATGTTATGGTGTCTCAAAGATTAACAGAAAACAGAAAAGTAGCTTGCACATCTCTGACAAATGTGTAAGTTTTTAGTCTGTCTGTTCCTTTAAGAGGCAAATTAATTAGATTGTAAAAATTAGCATCTTCCATGGAAAGAGGGTGGGTGTGACGCTGCCTTGCTACACCTGAACCCCAGCCCTTCCCCAGGAAGCACACAAAGTGTGAAAGGAAGAGCAAACTCTGCAAGTTTTCCGTGCCGTGGTTTCAGGTGCACCCATGGTAGACCTTCATCCAACGCCAACAGCCTTCGCAGCAGGAGCCCCAACGTCCCTAGACCTACCTGTCACCCTAGTTCCCTCTGTGCCGTTGAAGGGAAGAAAAAGCCAAATATTTTTGTTTGTTGGGGTTAAGGGTATTTTTGGGGGCGTGGGAGCAAGAGGGAGACTGGCTGTGTTTCAGGCCAGCTCGTAGCTGTTCGTGCGGCCGGTTGCGTGTTCCTGGGACGACCCTCCCGCCCACCAATGGCCTCAAGTTGCGCCAAGGGAGGTTTAGATTGGACATTAGGAAAAAATTCTTTACTGAAAGAGTGGTCAGGCCTGGGCACAGGCTGCCCAGGGCAGTGGTGGTGTCCCCATCCCTGGAGGGATTTAAAAGACGTGTAGATGAGGCGCTTGGGGACATGGTTTAGTGGACATGGGGGGGTTGGGTTGACGGTTGGACTCGGTGACCTTAGAGGTCTTTTCCAACCTTAGTGATTCTATGATTCCATGAAGGCGGGAGCGCCTGCATGCAGCAAAGCAAGGCCAGCGGTAATAAATCCGTCCTGCCTTCTTACTAAGCCTCTGTCCCGTGGGCATGTAATTTGGCATACTCCAGAACATCAACCGATTGTGGCAAACTAGACAAAAAGGGGATACGTTAGGTAGGGGGATGAAAGAGGAGATGATGGACGGCGACGTACACAGCTCCGAGTCTGAGTGGATTTTACGCAGAGCAGTGCATGGTATTACCTGCCATCGCCAGACGCGGTTTATTAAAATAGTTTGAAGAGAGTTTGAGGAAGAGAGGAAGCATCATCAGAAAGGATCCAGGGATAATAGAGGTGCCTGAGGAAGAAAGGTAGGTGTGATCTGGGGCTTCCCTCCTTCATCAGAGAAGTGACGGGGCCAGATCCTTAAAAGAGAAAGAGAGCTTGAAGCTAAAGCAGCTTGGAAATGAAGCAACTGAAAAGATTGATTTAATCAGTGAGGCAGGTTATTTAATGATGGCCTTCCCATTTAACTGGGGGGGCTGAGTGAGGAGGAGTGCTGACGCCAGTGGTAATGGCCCCTCTTCTGCATCATTTCCAGATCATCATTAACCCGCGTGTGCCGCTCCGCCGTTTTCTTTCTCTTCTTATTCCTGCTTGAACTGCAACCTAAGCACAGTCATTGCTCTTGTGATCATTTTAATCTGGGTTGTTTGCTGTGAATATAATTCATTCCATTGTAGCATTAGCTCTTCTTCAGGAAACATATATTCTTATATTTATATGCTGACTTTCCTTAAGGAAGACCAAATGCTTCTCAGAATTGATTCGAATAAAGAAGTCCGCTGAGATTTTAGATAACAATTCTTAAGGCCTCATTAGTGACGTTCAGGAATAGTAATTTTATTTGCACATTTGTGAGGAATTACAGCGGATAAAAACCAACATCTGAACTCAGATCTCTATCTTAGAAAGCTCCTACTATTTTTTATATAAATACACCCATGTGAAAGAAAGAGCAATTTCTTCCCTTCCAGTCAGTCACATGTGTATTATTTTAATATCTTTTTCATTCTAAGGAGGAAAGAATTAATACCATTTGATTCAAAGGGATTCTTCTTCCCCCACCACTTAAGTTATCAGTGCACCATTTGCAATGTCAGACTTGGGGTTTCTCATCTTGCTTCTCAGGCTCCCGCATCACACAGCCTAAAACTGTGTGGGTGTCTATGTATATATGTATATGCATATATATATATATCTATATGAGACCTCATTTATGACTTAACGCACCGCTTCCTCTGTGATGTGAATGGGTGCTAGTATACCTGTGTTACAGATGGAGAAACAAGACACAGAGGAGCTAAATGATTTTGCCAGGATGTCACTAAGAGCATTTGGCTGATAAAGAATTTGAATATAGCTATCCCCAAATATTTTTCTAAACTGCAGTAGCATGAGCTGGAAAAGCTTATGGCCTGTAAGTTTAAGACAAGAAATCTGTTACTGATGAAATTTATTGTTTAAAAAAAAAAAAAAAGAAAAGAAAAAGGCAAAATCTTACGGCAGGTTAAACAGCAGAGGAAGCTGCTTCTGGGTTGCAGCGGCAGGAGTCGGCCTCGCGCGGGGGCTGCAGCGGGGGCTGCCCGCTCCTAGTGACTTACCGTAAGTTGTTTTTTAAATGGTTCTTACACACCTGAGTAACGTAGCTGTGGAAATTCAACCCGGTTTCTCTTCTGCTTGGTCGGGGGCATATCTTCTTTTGTTCAGGGCGGAATTCCAGCTCTTGGTGAGCCATTCGGGAGATTTCTAATCCTATTATAATGGAATGGTGAAAGTTTTCTTTGCGAGTCTTCAAACGTCCTTATCAGGTTTAAATGTCTCATTGTTTTGGCGGCTGATGTTTTTCCTGAAAAATTAACTCTTCTATAAAAATGACATACTTTCAGTGAGATAAGCCATTTGATTCTGTCAGTTCATATTCTGAGCTTCTAGCCCCAAATCAAATATGTTTAAGGGGAAGCTGTTTGGTCCTCAGTTAAGATACTGTACATTACTCATTTCCATGTTATTTAAATAAAATATTATACCATTCCCTTTTGCATTGATGCATTCTTTTCGATAATTTTTATGTAAACATTCAAGGAGTCATGTTTTCTACAAAGATAAAACAAGGAAATACATTGGCAGCAAAATGGAACTCGGTCAAATGTGGAAATACATTAACAGGAAAAGGGACAAGATTAAAATCTGATGTTTGGGTTTTTCATGTCCCCTTTGGTATTTCCCCAAAGTTCCTATAGGTCGTCTCTCTTTTGTTATAACTAAACCTTCCATCCCCACTGATCCAAATCTTCTGTGTCCGTCAAAAAGCCCCAGTCACTGGGAGAAAGATTCCAGCTCTGGGAATAACGTGCCGCTAATGAAAAGATAGCTGTGTGATTGCTCTTGGTATGTAATGGTTTTTTACTTCTTCTGCATGCGAACATCTTAGCGTTTGGCTATCGCAGGGGTACACCAGCCTGCCTAACCAGGACGTTTGTGTGCCGGCTGGGGCTGCGGCGTTGCCCGCAGAGCTGGGCTGTGCGTGGCGGGCGGCTGCACCTCCGCGCCGAGGGAGGGGACGCAGGAGATGGCCCGTTTAACCGAAACAGAGGGAGTTCCCGTCCCCGGGGTTTGCCCGGCTCCGGAGGCGACGGCCCGGCAGCCGGGGTCCCTTCGGTGAGCAGGCGGCGGGGAGGTGCCTCTTGTGCCCGACGGCCATCGGGCAGCTCCTCCGTCGGCAGAGCCCCGCGGCACGCAGCCGGGTGCGAGACGGCAGCGGGGATGAATCCTGCCGGGCTGCCTGACGGTCGTCGGAGTAGCTGTGAATGGCATGTCACATCATTCATAAAAATGTTTCTTAGGAAGCTTAGGAATGGGAAAATCCATGCAAAGAGTGGTGTGTTTCTCTCCTGACCTCCTGCGTATGGATAGGAGCTCCTGTGCTGCGGGATGGTCAGGGGAGGGAAGGGATGTGATTATTCAGCACCGGACAAACCCCGGGGTTGATACAGAGATGTAATCCTCCCCAGAGAAGTACAAGTGTGTTGGGAGAGCGCGTTACAGTTAAACTTGATTATAAAGAGCAGCTCAGTATTTCTGATAAAATCATTAATCTAATTTTTGTCTAATTTTTGTTATTCTTTGTTCGCCGTTACAACCATCCCACCACATTACTTTCAAGCTGGTGGTGAGGCTGAGAAGGCTGATTAAATTGCAAAGCAGACTTTTAAATGAAAGGATCCATATCTAGCTACATTCATTATCAGTTCCAAGAAATTAAATTATTTACTCTAAAACAACTCAAATAGGCATTGGAAAGACAAAGGGCAGAGTGGCCATGCAGATTGCGTCTTGGTGGAAGGAAGCAGCAATCGAAAAAGAACCAGATAAAACCAGACCTGCCGTAAGGTCTCCAGCTTTCTCAGCAACAGCTTGCAGCTTTGCAGAGTGAGTCTATGGCAGTGAATCCTTGTGTTGCCTTGAATATTGTGCAAGTAAGTCACGTGGCAGTGAAGAAGGCAATGTTTATCTCAAGGAACTGAAAACGCTATTTTTCTGCAAGCTCTTTTATTACTGACTGTTATATAAGACACGCTAACACTTATGTCAGGCTGCACAGATTGCTGGCCCCCTCTGCAGATTTAGGTATTGATTATTCCTTCGAGGATGCAATTAAAAAGAAACCTCTACAAATTCACCTTTGCTGTAGCTGAACCCAGACATAAACATCATCATCGGGGCAGAGGTGTTCTTCAACAGTAAAAACACTGCGGAGACGGTCTGCACGGCGATGCACGGTGACTTCGCAGCCTCCGCTTTGCCTCAGAGTGCGTTTGGGCGTATACATAGGAGTATCTCTCTCTATATATATATTTATATCTATTTATAGTTATATGATGTATCTTGAAGATCAGCATTTTCAGCTTGATCACTGCTCATCCCTGTTTCTTAAACCCCATAGACGAATGGCGTTACTGCACCAGACTTCTGCCTGGCCGCGGAAGGAGTGGAAGGAGGAGGGTGGTGATTCCCGCAGGCGGGACGGCAGGGTGGGAGAGCCCCGGGAACGCGGGGAGCCAGGTTAGCTGCACCGCGCTCTGGAACCCAGTGCCACTGGCCCTTGTTATGCCTCTCTTCTGGAAGGAGGATGGCAGAGGCAAGGGGTGGCTGCTGTTACCTTCCTGCAGTCGCACGTGCAAACGCCCCAAAACCGGTATTTTTCTGTGTGAATGATGCATGAAGCACGTGCTGTGCTCCGCTGGTTCATCCCCTCCCCAGGCGCGGTCGGCGCGGCGCAGGCACTGCCGAGGGAGGTGTCACCCGCCGGGCTTTGAAACAAACCCCATGAGATCGGGCAAGAGACACCGAGCAGCTGAGCGCCGGTGGACATGAAAGAGTTGAGTAGATGCTTGTTACTACGCTGCCGAAACCAATTTGTTTGGTATATGAAATCTTTAGAAACGAGTAAGGACGTACGTGAGCAGTAAGTATATGCCGTTACTCTGCCAAAGTTATGTACCCGCGGGCCTCGCGCGTGTGCAGACCACCCCACTGGTTCAGTCTGCTGCCTGGAACAAACGTTACCCTGGTGTTTAAAATAATAATTAAAAACATTAAAAAAAAGGCAACTCCCCCAACCTCTACTTCATTATTTTTAAAACGGCGTGCCACGTGTTGTTCGGAGCCTCAGCCTGCGGTCGGTCCAGCGCCAGGGAGAGCTGGAGGCAGAACCCGCAGCTCTGCCCTGGGTTAGACCCCGGGCTTTGGCCAAGGTTTCTGTGGAATATTCCAAGAGTGGTTGAGGTCCAAAGAAGTCAATGAAATTTTTTCACCACACTGTTTCAGCTTCCCTGAAGGTAACATCAGAGTGATGCAAGTTTACTTCATGTTTAGGCTTCTAAATGTTTTCCGTTAAGGGCTTTGAGATCCTCCTGGAAGAGGCTGCAGGGCAGTAACGTTGCTGCTGGTAGACACAAGATGTGGTCAAATATAGCGGGTCTGTGCAAAATCACTGCGCTGCAAGATGTGCTGGTCCTCGCCTTGCCTTGTATTTCAGGATCTGTCCATGTGGCTGTTTAACTAGCTTTTTATTTTGAGTTTTAAGTTTTAGTTAGCCCTAATTCACACATTTATAAAAAGTATATCATTTTTACTGTAAGTTCATTTTTCAGGCAAAAATGACGTAAATGTGGAACTTCATCTTATCTCAATGCATGTTGATGAAAAAGTTTGGCTGTGCTCTGGCTGATCTTGAATTTTAAATTAGCCTGAAGGAAAACTCAAGGCAGGAAATTTTTATGCTTTTTACAGGAAAGAAAAGATGAGGCTTGTTCTGAAAACTTTCCATATTCTTAGACCTATCCAGTTAGGTAAAGTCACACTCTCTCCCTCCAGTACCCAGGTTGCCACGATGTGTTCAGATTCTGAAACAAAACCGGCCAGATTATCTGGATTTGCTAATCCAAGAATTCACATTAATTTCATTTCAATTCACATTTTGACTTCTAATTCATGTCCAAATGGCCGAGGGTTTTCCTTGGTTGGTTGGTTGGTTGGGTTTTTTGACCTCCATTTTTTGAGCCAAAGAAAAAGTACAAGAACGTGTTTTCTGGTACAAGAACTTTCAGACTCCATAGTTGGCTTAATCGCGCTCTGGGTTTTGAAGTCTTCGGAAAAGTCTTTCAAGGGCAATCCTAAATTCTCTCCTTGCATGGGTGATCCACAAGACAAGCTTCTTTACCCTTCCTTGATTTTCTAGGTTTTTTCTTTTCATGTGCTTTATGAAGAGTTTGAATTAGTACAGATGAAAAAGGGTAAAGGGTGTTATTGTGTTATTTTAAAAATTTTTTTAAAATTCTTTTTTAAAATGAAAATTGTATTTTCATTTCACACTGTTTTTGCATATGTACAATTACCAATTAACAGACTGTTGTGGTTTAACACAGAGAAAGATAACTCTGCCGTAACAATTTCTAATAATCATTTAAATATAGAAAAAGTAATTAAAAGCACAGGATTCTAAAAGTTTGTTTTCATGTCTGTCTTAACATTTGTAAATGCATTCTGGAGTCAAACTGGCAATAAAAATGACAGTGCAGGGAAATCTAAGGGGTGGTCCTATGAGACACTGAACTCATTAACCCAAACTCATAAAGCATTTAAGCACCAAATAGTGCTATTAACTTTGGTGGGCCTGCTAGCCCATTTAGTGTAATGTGCAGGCTTTGGAGTTTTGCCCTCTTGGGCCTTATTATTGACACCTTTCTCTATAAAGTACTGCCTGTATCCCTGGGAGAAATCAATCCGAGTGCGCCGCTCTCGCATGCTTCATTTTCCGTAGCCGTGCTCCGTGCAGTACGTGCTATGTACTTACTGGCTATGAAATTTTTGACCCAATCAGATCTGCAGATAAAATGCAAAAATTAACAGGTAATTACCTTCATCATTATCTTGAGCTCTCATAAAGTTTCACGTCACAAGTGCTTATTTTCTGCCGAAACGGGAGCAAAAGTCTTTTCTTGCCCGCTGCACGCTCCCTCCCCGACGGAGCCGCACGCGGGGCATCGCTGTGCTCAGCACTGCTGCAGCTGCCGTGGGTCGTGTTGGATGGAAATGGCTGTGTGCCAGTCAACAACTGGAACTTGGGTAAAAACATTAACTTTTTTTTGGTAAAGTTGTACCTGAGGAGTGTGCATGTCTTGGGGCTCATGAAACTTTGATGTATTTGGAAAAGGTCTCTGGGCATAGTCAGACTTTTATACCAGTAACTGAAATACAAAATACAAATCATACAACCCTTACCTTGAACAAAGAGTGTTCCTTAACATGTACATTTTTTTTTGTTGTATAGGTGTATATATATATATAACTTTGTAGCTTTACATAATCTTCTTCTGTCTGGTGTTAATTGAATTAGTCAGGCTTACAGAATACTAAAAAAAAATTGCCTGTGGGAATTTCTCTTCAGTTTTGAGTCAACAGTTGATTCACAGGATTTTGGTTTAGTTAGTGACTTCTTTATTAAAATAAACAAGATTACTGACAGGGAGAAATGTTTTCTCTGTAAGTATTAAAAGGAAGGATAGGAAATGCCAAGGTAAGGAAATGGAGATGAACCGAGATAGATTAAAGTTTCTGCACTGTAATAGGTATACATGTTACTTTGGCAAGCGTATCCTTTTGCAATGTTTGTTTCTAAATTGTTTTATCGCCTTTGGCTTCTGTCCTCCCAAACAGCAGAGCGGTTGGGTGATGGCAGGTAATAGTTTTCTCCTGTTCTCTTAATTCTTTGACTCTGCTCAACCACAGTTTGGTATCTGGGGCCATTGCTTGCTCCTCCAGTGATGAAATACATTTATTGGCTACAGCCTCAAGATTTGTAACAAATCAGAACATATGTTCAAATATACAATACAATAATTGTTCAAACAAATCAAAATACCAGTTTTTAAGCTCTTCAGTAATTTATTTTTCAAGATTTGTTTTGCTGTTATGTCTTACCTCTCTGGTAGTTGGTTGCATGGCCAGTTTTTAGTTCTTGGTTAGTTTGAGAAAAGCCTTTTCCTTTATGCCTATAAATATATAAGCTGCTGAAATTAGGAAATGTCCACTGAATCATGAGCTGAATATTAAAAACTTGGATACAGATAGAGTGCTGGAAGCCAGGAATGAGCCCCAAACTCATCATTTGGATCTTGTGTTTGTAAGTCCGTAGCTTTATCTTCTGTGACATTTTAATCTTTTCCGCTCTTGGAGTGTGGACAGCGAAAGGGATACAGATGACCAGAGCAGGCTTTGAGGGACATCCCCATGGCTCATGCATGCGGAGGCGACCTTCTTTATGATGTGTCCTCTTGTTATTTCAAACTGCTCCTGCTCTACCAGGAGGGTCTTGTAGCCCCAAACTGTCCCTCTGCCATGGTCCTGCTGCAGCTCTCTGCTTTTTTCCGCTTTTATAACAGAGAGACCGTTTTGAGGCTGGTCCATGAGCACTGCTCACCTTCAGATCCGCAGGTCATTAGAGGATGGCTTGTTCAGACAAAGCCGCACTGAGCTAATGTGAGGAGATGATGCCTGGTGCTCGAGAAATAATATAGTTGGGGTCACAGTTGCAAGGCTTAAAATGGGTACGAATAATGAGCGTGGGCAGCGAGCTGCACAGGATAGGCTCGTTGCCAGGCTCTTGCTAGTCTTATGCCTGCAATCTGGAATAATTTCTCAGTAGTACATTGCTCTCCTGCCGGGGCTGCAGAACCCCATTTGCCCTGCTTTGCTCAGCCAGCGCCTCTGTGCTTACCCGGCCCTCTCCGGCCGAAGAGGAGCCTTC
Source organism: Pelecanoides urinatrix (assembly GCA_013400755.1). NCBI lineage: Eukaryota > Metazoa > Chordata > Aves > Procellariiformes > Procellariidae > Pelecanoides > Pelecanoides urinatrix. The sequence continues at coordinate 444,981 of VZTQ01013745.1, forward strand.
GCCTTGTTTGTGTCCTTCTCAGCGTGGTGCAACAGGCGAGATGTACCGCTATGGAAGTGGGGGTCTGTGGGAGGGACGTTGCAAGATAAAGCTGTGAAAATGGCTGTTTTGCAAATAGCGTGTTCTAGGATTGCCAGCTGAGTTGTATGTACATCTTTTGTACCTTTTTTAAGAATCAGATATGTTTTAACCAAATAGCCAAAGTTTTTCTTCTCCGTATTACACCCCGGTTTAAAGCATGGACCTGAAAGCAATGGCTGTGTGCAGGCAGGCAGGTGAGGCTGCTATTGGCTTTTAGGGAAAGAGGCAGTGAGACATCCAGAAAGGGAAACAAGAGGTCTGTCATTTCGCAGGATTGATTTTTGACAATTAGAGGGTAACAGAATATTAGGAAAAAGGCTTGAAATTATTTTGATGTGTCTGTCTTCCTATCTTACCATGTTTGCTGCTTGTGCTAAATTGATACCCACTGGCAGGGACTGAAGGAGAAGTTCTGTTGTCTCCTTCCCGTAGGTCAGCGGTGGCTGGCCCTGTTCTTCAGTGTCATATGAGTGTAAAACCAGTAAGATTTATGCCTCAATATGAAATAATAAGACTATTTTTCATTGTTGTGTCCTTCTGTTGAAAAAAGAATAGATCCGTGAATTTGGCTTACGCATTGGACAAGTCTGGAACATTATTTGTATAGCTCAAGAGTGGTGCGATAACTAAGCAAATTGCACACATTTACGTTTATGTTCTACAGAAATAGTGAAAGGCAGTGTGTGCTTTCTGTGCTGGAAGTGTTATTATATAGGTCAGCTAGGATCTGGATCTGTTATCACAAGTGACATTGCCAAAGAAAAATCAACAGGCAATAAAACTTCGAATAAGAATATCGTAGGTACCGACTCTGTGTTTAATCCAGAAACAATTCTTTAGGCACTGCTCAACACTATATTTCCTCACTTCACCTCCAGACTCTCTACCAAATAAAACCAATTGTTGTTCACCTGAAACAAATAGATGTATTAAAGTAGTATAAAAATAGATAACTGCTCTAATGCTGGTAATTTACAGGAAATTCAGTGTGATTTTTTTTTTTTTTAGATTATCTCGCATTTTGCCTTAGTGGTTGGGCTTGGAAGTCCTTTCAAGTCTTTGGAAAACGATCTGCCTTTTCTGAAACGATCAAGAAATTGGAGACATGATTGAGCTCTGAAAGGACGTGGTACCTGCTCCCCTTTGAATCAGGGGACAAAGCTGACGATAAGCGCTCTTGGGAGACGCTGTGAGGGCAACAGGAGGGTTCTTAGGGTTCACCGGGAAAAGATGGAGCAGCTAGTTTGCCATATAAGATATGCGAACATCTGATAAAATCAGTTATTCGAAGAAAAAGTAACTAAGAAGATGATTGAAACATTAAAGGAATTGTCAAAGACTCTTAGATCTTTCAGCCTGTCATGTTTTGTACCTAGTGAGTGCTTGCATGCTTTACCGCCGCTGTGCTTTGTCTGCAGAACCTGTTCCTGAGACAGGAAAAATTGGCCTGTCTTGTCCTGTCCTTTGTACGCTGGGATTTGGGCACGCGGGGAGTTGCTCAGCTGGTGCATCAGGCCTCAGATAGTTTTACAGTCAGGAATAACATGTTTCTAGAATTGAATTTCAGATGCAAATACCAAGAGTATTTAACACAGAGTAAGTTTTGACCTTACCGGGAAAAACAAACAGTTTCTGTTGGTCCCCATTCCCTGCTAACACCAGGTCTTGGCTTCTTCAAAGACACAGGTAGAACTTCCGTGATATTTGTCATTTCAGACCATTTCTGAATGATTTTCTGGGTTTTTTTCAACATGCCAGATGCTCCAAGTGCAGTCAGCCACCATTTCAAGACGGCAGGCGTGTAGGTTTTTAATGAAGCAACAGAAATATCTGTTTTCTTGTTTCTGTTGTGCACGATCCTATTCTTCTTTTCCTTTTGGGGAAAATACTGTTGGGACAACTGCAGTAAATTCTCAATAAACAGCTTTTGCATTAATCAACAGATTTTCTTGCATTTGGATTTAATCAAATTTGAAAGCTGCCTGTGGCCTCATAGTCCTTTGTGCCGAATATTATTTCTTATGTTACCTTCAGATTTGGAAAAAGCAGTTCTTAGAGTAGATGACAACTTCCATCAAAGGTCAGTTTGTGTAGTATGACCCATTCTGCTTATCGTAAATGTAGGTTTGTATTAGCTCTTTGTGCATGATAAAGTCAGTCCTATCTGAAGAGCTTTTAAACTCTCTTTCAAAGACTAGAACATTCCTTTAAAGGCTCCTAATTTTTAACTTCAAAAAGTTTCACTCTGTGTCATCGTTGTGCGGTGAGACTTAAGGGAGAGGCTTCTAATGAGCACCAAGTTCCTGTGGAGTAGCATAAACCTTTTATTTGTCTTTTGTGGGGTCTGCCGGTGCCGGTGTTGTAAAGCTGAAGTGATGACGCTGCTGGTACATCAGCTGCAGCTGGCCGCGGCGCGTGGTCCTCCGGGTGCTGTTAGCTCAGCCCCTGGTGACTCATGAAGCTGCGCTCGCCTGGCTGGAAAGCCCAGCTAACGAACTTTTTAGGATGACTGGTAATTATAAAATTTATAACAAGTGTAATGACAGCCTAAATGTTTGCAGTATCCTGCTTAAAATGTCCCCTCTTGAGTTTTAACAGGATAACATGTGCTAAAGAGCCTTTGTTGTCTGAAAGATGCTCTCGGCATCATTCCCCCAGTGAACAGCCCATAACCCGCACCCGTGTGCAGATTGGTTTGGCTCCACTGACCGCATCGCTAAATACTTAATTGTGGAACAGATGTACTGACCAGAGCCAGATTACTGTAATCTCCTAAATCTTCACAAAATGATCTCTAAGTGAAGACAGTTTCTGTCAAGGCAGCTGAATAACTGGCTAAAAAAAGCAGAATGAACTTGTGTGAAGGAATTAATCATGGTCTTGATTATGACAGTTTTCTTCTCTTGCTCTCCATGTCTGAGAGACTTCTCCATGAGTTGTCTTCCGCTTGAAAATTGAGCTTGGACCTGTACGATCAGCAAAACCATTGCGTGCTATACCTCACTGTGCTCTCAGTTAATGTCAGTCCCTAGGTGAGTCTTCTTGCCAGAGCGCTGGTTTGGGGGATGAGTTTGAGGGATCAGGAAGTTTAGAGTTGCAACAATTCAGCAGTTTCGAAGAAGATAATGAGGAGCATCGTTCATACGCACAGACCTGCTCCCGGGAGCGCGTGCGTCTGCTCACAGTCAGCATCTCTTCCAGGTAACTCCGAAGGGATGAGGCCGGCCAGCCCACCCTTCCCACTGCCCCCCGGGCACTCACTCACCGCTAGAGAGATTTGATTATTTTTGTACATATTCATAGCTTAACGAGCCTAATTCTGTGCAGTTCCTGTTCCTTTCTCCTGAATGTTTTCTTTTTCCCATAGATTTAACTTGGTTTCAGTGTTGTTCATCCTGATATACCATGGAAACAGGGGGTCCCAGAATTGTCTCTCTGGTACATCTTCTGACCAAACTGGCTGAAGGAGTTTGAAGTGGCCAGATCAGTCACCACTTTTAAACTGGAGCGAGAAACTTGATGCCAAATCATGGGTGTTTTGCTATTTAATTTTGAATTCTATTTCTGCCAAAACAAAAAAGAAGAAAAGGCCAGACAGAACATTTGTCTGTAGAAAATACAGTGTGGCAAAGATGAAATCCTCTCATAAAATAGGCATAAATGGCCATCCACAGTGAAAACTAAGTGAAGTTAACCATCAAACCATTCCAATAGCACTGGACAGACTCCTGGGAGTCATTTTTAGCTGTTAGCAGGAGGACTATAAATTCACTTTAGCTCATATTCCAGCTGGCAGGCAAAAATCCAAATACATTCACTAGAATGTGGGAGTTATGGTCAGTGCCACTGACTTCTTTAACCTTTCACCTTTGACGAGCTCAGATAAATTGAATGTTATTGAGCACTAATCAGTCAGGCACCGAGCTAGCCTGGCGCCAGACAGCTACAGTGGGTGGGGCTTTGGTTTTTACTTATTTTAATTAATTTATCATTTTAAAAAAAAAAAGCTTTTACAATTTTATCCAAGGAAATTATTTTTGCTGGATGTAAGAATGGGGAAAACATTGCGTAGCAGTGAATTTCGAAATGATAACAAGAAGAAATCACTGTGAGTATTAATTGTCTTTCCTTCCTTACATTTCCCCTTGGTAGAGTAGCGGTAGAATGCAGGCGCTGACTTTCTGAAAGTAAAGCTCTCGTTTGTGTGGCTAGCTTTACTTTTACTGTAGCAGCTTACTGCAGTTGTTTCTTCTAAGTACTTACGGGTAGTACATCCAGTTGAGTTACAGCAAAGAGAACAAAGATTGATGACAGGCTGGTTTAATGTAGCTCTTACCAACAATTTGCAGAGATGAGGAGGTTGTTTTGTTGGGCATCTATCACTGGAAGCTTGGGGACTGCTTTTGAATTGGCAAGTAACAGATAGCTTTCTCTGATAGCTCTTCTATGTGCAGGCACAACTACATGAAAATCAACCACAGAGGGGAATGGCTCTGCTTATTATTATTTTTTAATTTCTTTAGCGTTGCGTTTCATGCATGGCCGCTTTCCAGCCGACACGTGGCAATGCCATGGGTAGAAGTTGGGGGACCGCCTTAGGGCTCCTTAAACCACGAAGGCGATGGAGAAAACAGCGGTTTGCTGCAGTCTGCAGCAGCACTTTGTTGCATCTGGCTTCTCCTTCAGTACTGGGAAACCTCTCTGCGTTATTCCTATCAAAGGTAGCTTTCGTTTGCAAAGGATTACGAGTTGTTGGGAGGAACGGGATAAAAGGCAGCAAATGAACCAGGAGATACTAATGAGATGTAACCTGTCTCAAAAAGCATCAATTGGGACGTGGTTTTGCCTGGCCAACTTCAGAGCAAAGCTATAGCCGCAAACAAGTACAAGTTGTTTGTACTTTTTTTCACCTGAATGTTGCTATCTCTCTTAACTTGTTTTCCTATCTGGTTTTGATAGAAATTTCAAGCTATTCTGAGTGATGGGTTTGAAAAAAAAAGCATCAAACAATCTGTTTTTTTAAAGCAGATATTGTATCATCTCCTTTTGAAATCTGATTATATTAGCAAATATCAAACCCACTCAGAAGGTGAAAACTTATAAAGAGAAATTATTAAGGATGCATAAAAGCTGTGATCCGTTTGCTCAGTGAAGTTGCAAACAGCGCACACTTCAACAGTGACGACTGTTGTTTACTGGTTACCAGCAGCCACCAGTATTTGCAGCTAATCTGCACTAACAGAAATGTTTTGTTGTTTTGTTCCCTCCACTTCTGCATTTCTCCTTGTTTGTTTTTGTTCCTGTGTCTTGTCTTTTGGCTTGTGCCAACATATTCACTGAAATACAAGAAGAATCTCCAGTAGAGTTAGCTGTGCGCTATGCACGATGTAGACTCTGGCCAGCACAAGTAAGCAGGGGATCGTGCCCCTGTACTGGGCACTGGTGAGGCCGCACCNCTTGCCCCGCCGGAGCCCTCTGCGCTCCCGCAGCCCCTCCGCAGCACGGATGGTCGGTGACAGCAGTTTCTGTGGGCTGACGGCTTCCCTGTCTCACCGAGCATCCCTCGGGAGCCGGGTATGGAGCCGGTGAGGTTGCGATGCAGCCCCCGTCTCCGCCTGGCTCTGGAGAGGAGCTAACCTCTGACGTCGCAGAGGTTTTATGTATAGTCATAGTCCAACTCTTGTTGAACACTTTAATTTCGTCTGGTCTTTGGGTAAATATGCTGGGGAAACGTGAGCTTCTGGCACAGAAGGGAGTGCCCACAGGATCTCAGCATCTTCTGTGGCACAGTCACCAGGGGTATGGATGGACCATCCATAAGTGCTCGAACTGGAGCAGCGGGATGGCCGGTGAATGGGAGGATGCTGGCTGAGCTCAGAGCACCCATTGAAAGCCACGCGGGAGCCCCGGCGCCGGCAGCGTTGCTGCACGGGTGTGCTCTGGCTGCTGAGGCCGAGAGGCAAAGCCCGGCTCAGCACCCCTGCTCAGCACCGAGCACCCGCTGCCCAGCTGCCCCTGAGGATTTTGTTTCACTTCTCCCCAAAAAACGCATGTTGAAAATCTTTGCCCCACACTTATGTAGTGGGTATGGAAAAGAGATGTTTTCCTTGGGTTTAAGGTTTTTTTTTTGCTTTAGAATACGTACCATGAGAGATGATATAAACGGCACTTATTTCTGCATCTTGTCGTTAGACATTTAATATGCAAGTGCAGCTCTTTGCTCTGTTTTAGGTGTTAGTGATGCCTTCAGCTGTGGCAGGGGAAACACAGAACAGTGAACTCCATATTTTGGTAGGTAAAAAGTGTTTCCATTTCTCTTTCAACCATTGGTGAAATGCTATTATTAAGATTTTTTTTAAAAATCCCATCACATTCATATGATGAATATTCATATGGTGTAACTCAAATAAGATTGCAGCGTACTGTGCATTTCCGTCTATAAATTTGTATGTTGACGGGTTGCTCTGTAGCAGTGTGAAGAGACCTGGAGCGTGTGCTAAGAGGGAAAGTGGGAAAACTAATCTAGGGCGTGTGGACGTGCTCCTAAACCATTTCAGTGACCTCAGCCTCTCCCCGGGGTTTCGCGGAGTTTAGCAGCGTTACCACAACGGGGCAGGGCACGGGCAGCAAAGGGCACGTATTTGCACAGCTGGCTTGAACTTGGCTCTGGACTGGGGGTAGGATGCAGTTTCTACCCTAAAGCTACCTGGGTTCTGCATAAGAGATGCTGAGGTCATATAGCTGAAGTTTATCTATGTATAGGATGTAGATCAGGTTTGAAAGAAAAAAGGAATAGGGGAAAGAAAAAAAAGATCTCTGACAGGTAAAAGAACATATTTCTGTTCCCTCTCAATTAGAAACTATGTTGTTTGTTTTTTTTTTTAAATCTTCTATTTTGGGGTGGATTAACTGACTACTTGATGAATTCATTCAGAGGTCTCTGGACTTTCTAGTGTTTCCAGTGCCAGCCTGTCTGACATGCAGAGTTACGGAAATTTTCTTGTTGCTGTTTGCTATTGATTGATTTTATCTAAAGTCAGCTGTGGACGCAGCTCATCTGCAAAAGAGGAGCGTTTGTGGCCGCGCCTGCGAGGATGCATGTGATGTGTGCCTTGGCACCGGGGGTGCGGGTACCTCACCAGGACTCTCAGCAATAAAAACAGATCAGGAGCGTTGCACTAAGGGAAGCGGGTGCGCTCGGTGGGAGCCAGGGAGAAAGACTGACACAGCAATCCAGCTGGTGACGCAAATGGGCACCTCATCTCTAAATGTCGAAAGAGAAATAGGGATGGAGCTGGAGAGCCTGGCCGGATCCTGCAGGTCTGGATGCCTGCTGGCATGGCCCAGAGGCTCTCTTGAAGCTGCTGAAGTGCAGCCTGTGATTTTTCTGCATGGGCAGGGGAAATCATGCCACACAAGGTCTAATTGCAAGGCCTAATTCTACTCTGTTAATGCCATGGATAGTTATAAATTCTAAATGACACAGCTGGAAATCAGAGTTAAACGTGTTGACTTATTCTAGAGTAACTGGGAACAAATTTGCACCAGCGCTGGGTACCAAGTGTTTTGAGGGAAGGAGAAATAGCTCCTATCCCGCAGTAGCTTCTTGGCTCTTCAGAACTGCCCTGTGGTGAGACGTCTACCCCGAGCCAAGGCTCCCCTTAGACCGTGAAGCACAAAGATGTACAGGCCGTATGCAGTTCAGCCTACTTAGCATAAAAATGTAATTCTCCTGAAGGAGAAGAGCTGTCACATGTCAGAGGTAAAGTCAGGTATAATAAAGATAACAAAAAAGGAAAACACAGCATTAGGCCAAAAACTGTCTTCTAGTTATCTCACAGAGGTCTTGATGAAGGTGTTTTATTGGCTCTCCCGGTCTGCTTTATGTGACGGTTTCCTGTGAAGGAGGGCTGGCTTTATTCAGAGAGAGTGACGCTATTACCAGGAACTTATTACTGCACAAGTAAAATCATTATTTTTTAAAGAGTGTGCAGAAAGCATTATGTCTTCTTCAGAAAAAAACCCCAACCAAACAAAAAAACCCACCCAACAACAAAAGAGCGACTATGCTGACTCGAAGTGATGCTCGGGGGAAGGACCCTGTTCCCGATGCCACATATCAGAAAAGGTTTTAATTCCCAAAGCCGTCGGACCACCGAGGTCTTTCCATCCCGCAGAGCTGCGGGTTCTGTGACACTCAGCGTGATTGAATTGCACCTTTCCTGGCACGGCACTGAAGTGCTGTGGGTTTTTTAATTACCTCGGTCTTTCATGGTTACATTCCCGTACCCATCTCACCCTCCCTTTCAGTTTCCAATTATTCTTTCTAATTTATCTCTTTTCAAGCCATTTGAGCTCCCTTCCTAGTAAACAAGCAGAGGAGGAAAAAATGCAGAAGAAAACAGGTATGCAAAGAAGGAAAAATATGTTCAAACAATTTTGCTCCATAATTGAAAATATTTTCCTGCAACTCTTCTTTTAATTCATCCCTCCCTCACTTTTCTATTCACCTTTTAGCATATCCTCTGGACAAAAGCATTGCCTAGTGGTTTTAGCCTCATATTATCCTGGTATTTTATTCTAGTAGGTATTTTTTAAGGGAAAGCAGGCTTGAGGATACTAGGTTGAAGATGCCAAGCTAAAAGCGGGGCGGCGACGGTGGGGAATTGAGGGGAGGAAGCCAGGAAGCCCAGTCGGAGCGGCTCCCTGATGAGGCAGTGCGAGATAAAAACGTTCAGCTGCCGGTGATCATTTTCCTGATAAAGATAATCCTAGTAAATAATATTCCTGGAGGATGAAGACGAAATTATCCCTTTAAATGGCTTGCATTTGAAAAGGTTGCTTAGGAAAATTAATTTTTAAAAATCATCTTTTCACCCCGGTGAAACCATGTGCTAAGTAAAACTTGGTTTGGAGATTTTAGGGCGAGATCAGAGGTTGTATCATGTTTACCCTCCTTCGTCTATCATCTGTAGTCCATCGGATAGAAAAGGGAGTCGCAGCTCCTGTGAAATCGTTTGCAGTGAGGTTGCACTGTGCAATGTAAGATCATCTGAGCTACATGTGCGTCCCTGCTTTTCCCTGTTGTGTTCGGGTCTCTGCTGCGGAGCGGGACAGAAGGGGAGGACCACAGACATGTGCTCTCAGCTATCACACAATGTCTGACATTAAATCCTTTCCTTTCCTCTTAAATTCTGTGTGGGCACTTTGTCATGAAGCTCTGCGTCACGCTGCGTTTTGCATGTCTCTCTCATTGCTACCACGGGGTTTTACAGGCAGCTTTGTGAAGTTTATAACAACACAGAGAATCCAATTTCTATTCTCATCTGAATTTAAAAAAAAAGGCTTACTAAATATGACCTCACTAAATTCAATATCCTTGTCTGATACATTGCTAGACACACATGCTCACGACTTCTGTGCAAAATCACTTTATTTATTGGTCTAAAAGGCATATGTATAGAATAAAAGGCATATGTATAGAATGATTCATTTTGAATCCCTTCCATTCAGGCTGCATGCAAGAGTTGCATGTTCACACGCCAGCACGCCTTCTATGAGAAGCAGAAAGTGCTCCCACTACTCTGCTTTTTTGTCCTTCCGTTCTAAGAAAAAGCAAGAAGCCTCCTGCCATCTGAAAGGTTTTATCTGAAGCAGAACGTTAGTAGCTGCGATTTAAAGGTTTTTATGGTTTAAATGCTGACACGCCATAGCCACAGTGGTGCCAATAGCAATAGCATTATAAATAGTGTATGAATGTACACTTGTTTATCTTCTCAAAGTGCATTTCCAATTCTGTCAGTGTACATGTAAGTGGGTTTAATAGCTTGTGTTTTTAATTCAAATACTGTCATGAACTGCAATATTTTTTTAATGAACTTGAATGAAATTATTGAGGACATCTGATAAGTGAGATTTGATGAAGCATTAAAACATGGTTTTATCAGGGGATATTAAGAAATATGAGACTGAGTATTGCAACATAATATCCTTTTTCTGATGCTCCATTTTACTGACTTAAAGGGAGTCATTTGAACCATCAATTTAAGGATTCCATTTATTTATTTAAAAAGAAGTAAATGTTTGAAGCGCATTCCTACTGCAGGGTGGATGGGAACTTGTACTTTAGTAGAAGTTATCTCGCTGATGACAAAGCAGAATGGGACATAAACCAGCGCAGAGGATTAAACCTCTCATGTCCTTTCCTTGTCCTGACACAACACTACATCAAATTCATGAGAGTATCTTGTGTTTACAGTGTGATGGGGAGATAATGGTGTGCGGGTTCGGAAATGGGATACTAAATGTTAGTTTTTCTTCTCCTGTTTTCAGCAGCATCCATGTGCTTTTTTAGGAATGAAAGCATATTTTGAAAATATTTCATACTGTGCCCCCAGCTCACAAGAATTGTCTTAAAAGGAAGCCCTTACACTTATTTAACTGTATTTAAGTATGGGAACATTAATTATATAGTTGAAATGTGGAAAAAAATTCTTTTTGCACCACCCTCTGCTACACAAGCTCCGTGCCTTGAAATAGAGATTGCATTAGCATTCTCTAAACCCAGCCAGAGGACATGAAAATCTTTGAACTCTGCATTTGCTGGATAAAGCAAACAGTACATCGTGTTTCTAAACTAGTGGATAAAGTTAAAATAATGATAATAGAATGAAACAGCCTTTTCTTCTAAGAATGTGTGGGGAGGGAAAGGCTAGAATGTCAATCACCTTGAGAGATCATAAGGCATTTTTTTTAAATTGTGTATTTGGGAATTATTTCCTGGACTGTGTCAAGGAGATGGGCTTGCGCTGGGCGTGGGTGATGGCCACCGTCTGACCGTGCCACCAAGCTCTGCGGCGGGGTGGGGTGGGACGATCCGCCGTTCATTTGACCATCGTCTTATCAGTCAATTTTCCTGCTCTTCTACCATCCTTATGGAGAAGGTCTTCAGGGACACGTGCCTGAAGGGTGGCAGGCAGAAGGAACGGTTACTTGAACAGCCTGTGGCTTTAGGGTCTGTCTGGCCAATGTACGGGGGAGATAGACACAGCAGTTAATATATGTAATGTATACAGTAATTAAGGAGTCACCTTGGACTCACAATCTGAATTTAGCTTTGGCTCCTGGACCTTGTTTGTGACCATGAAGGTAGTTGTTAAAGGGAGATGAGTCATTATTTTTCAGACGCCAAAGCAGCAGCAGTTGGAGATGCACAGGGGAGGCATCCAGGGAGTTTCAATAACCTGAATCGTTGTCCCTTACCCGAAGCAAGGACCGTCCCCCCGGCCTGCCCGGTGACGCCGGCGCACGCCCGTGCAACGGAGATGCCCGGCTGGGGGGTGGCAGCGGCGGAGAGACCGGCTCTGGGTAAAGGTGTTTGTGCCGTGGTGGTTCCAGCTGCAACGCGCGACGGTGCCCAACTGCCCGGCTCATCTTCCGCAGATCGCTGCCGGATTATTGGAAGTAGAGGGATACAAATGCATCCCCATTTTCCGGAGATGACTGAAGGATGAGTACGTGACATGGACAAATACACATCTTCTAGCAGACATATAAATAACCAGCTGAAAAACTGGAATACTTTTTTCCTTGTAGAAAACGAATATAGAGTTTTTAATAAAGGAGCTCATAATTAGATATTACTGTTTTGATATTCGAAAGACAAAGGTGTCTAGTGGCAGTGACCTTAACCCTAATAAAAGGCATATGCAAATCAGCCAGTGCTAGTAATTAAAAAGGATCTACAAAAAAAAAGGTCTCCTAGGCAGTGTAACTTTTCCAAGAAAAAAGAATACTGAATGAAAGGCTGAAGGAACTACTCCAGATTTGCTTCCAAGATCTGTAAATCAGGCAGAGGATTTACATGTTCTGCTGTTTCAGCTGGAGTTCTCTTTATCCATCAGATTATTCTGGTATTTGGTGAATAGTACTGCTAATTAAAATTTGACATCGAAGTCATTTTAGTTTTAACAGAAATCTTTCTGGTGTAACAGAAATCAAGTCCGCATTTAAAAGCTTCACTGGCGGCCCAGCCCCGGAGCAGCTCTCATCCAGCTGACAGCAGCTTCCAGGCTTGAGTTGAGGGGGTCAGGAAATGACCATACAAATGATATTTCACTGAAAACAAAAGCAGACAAAGAGCTCCGTGGTAAATATTTTTCAAGGGTTTTTTAATAAGTGCCTGGATTTTGGTGAGGCAGCTTTCAGGTGAAAGGTTTTGTCTCGTGTTGTAAATCGCTTGTGTGTCCCAAGGACTCTCCAAGCAAGAGAAACCAACAGCTTGGTGGTTCTTTTTGCATTTTCGGTGTTCCCAAAAGGGAGGAATTTGGGGACCCTTCATCCCCCGTGCCGCAGGGTTCCCATCCCCACCTGAGAGCAGAGCTCCTTCCCCTGCTCCCTGGCTCTGAAGAAGTGTTATTTTTATAGATCCTTATCTGACACTTGCAAACTGCCGCCTCGCCTTTAGTATGGTTTTTCCCTTACCTTGTTTCTCTCCAGGTTTTACATCGCATCTCCACGCAATAATCACCTGGCCTCCAAGTTCCCAGTTTTCAGTGGCAGCTTCTTCATTAATATTTGAAGCATATGATTTTTGCTTGTTATCAGCAATATCCCGGGAGACAGCAGGAAAGACTGTGTAGGAGGGCATTTTAAAAGCTTATCTTTAAAAGCATGGTGTTTTGTGATTTAAAAATTAAATATGGATTAACAAATGGAAAACTGACACTGTCTGGGGAATCAAGATGGGATGTAGAGGGAAAAAGAGCATGACTCAAAAAATTGCTTTATCACAACAAACTAAAGCTATTGGTGCGGATATACAGCTTGACTAAAGTGGAACTGTTCAAAATATTTGACAGTCAGATATTACCGAAGTAACTACGCAGTCAACTTAATTAAAAACATTTATTTCCCCAAAATAAGAAGTCTGTAGAACAAATGAAAGCAAGCAGATTAAACAAGACTCACTGAAATTGTATGTATATTCTTCTTTTTATCCTTTTTTTATGCAGAGAACATTGCCTTGTTCCAAGAAAGGCATACAACAGTAAGCTTATTGACTTTTAAAAGGAGCTACTTTTTTGGGAAACTGCCCCTCGGAAGGTAAGGTCCGTTCCTGGCCCGGAGCAGTGTCCGACAAGCGGCAGAAAGAGCAAAATGAAGACTCGGGCTGTTTCTGTTCCTTTGCGTTGGTCACAGGCAGGTAGCAAAGTTGCTTCAAGGACAGTGCCTTGCAGCCCTGATCACTGCCGCGCTGCGTACGTCAAAACCTGATGCTTTTGTACCAATATGTTTAAACCCTGTCAGTAGTCAGGAACAGGCTGCCCAGGGCAGTGGTGGAGTCCCCATCCCGGGAGGGATTTAAAAGACGTGTAGCTGAGGCGCTTGGGGACATGGTTTAGTGGCCATGGGGGGGTTGGGTTGACGGTTGGACTCGATGACCTTAGAGGTCTTTTCCAACCTTAGTGATTCTGTGATTCTATGAAAATTCTAGTCAAACATTGCTCAGTGAGACTTGCAAAAAGAAGAGTATTTGGGCACGATCGGATGCCCATGCCTGGCTGCGTACGGTCTGCACAGACGAGGAGTTACTGCGGCCCCGCTGCCGGTGCACACATTGTGTCCTTGCTGGGGTCAGAGTATCTAAATAAACTTCTTCTGGAAGTTTTTCAGAGAAAGAGACAATAAATAGGAATGAAAGACAGTGGAGTGCTGCTGATGAATGGTTGAGTGAGCTCCCAGCCCCCAGGCCTTCGGGGCCATGGCACCTCTAATCATTGCAAGCACTAGTGTCTTACTTTTGCGTGTTATCCAAGAAATGGATAAAATTATCTGTAAAGCAATCTGCTGTCATTTATTCAGCAGTGACCCCTGCTTGGCTGAGGTGGCACTTGAATTCATGCCTTTCGGTAGCCCCAGGCTGGCCCTGACGCCCCCGCCTTGGGGCCAACGGCTCCGCGGGGACGCGGCGGCTTTCCCGAGGGCTGCTCCGTGAGCGGGGTGCTGGGGAGCTGCCCCGCTGCCGACATGGGAGCCCCCTCTCCAAGGCTGTGTGGGGCTACAGGGTCCTGTGAGTGATGGGAGATGTGGTGTCAGCAAACGGCTGTAATGGCTTGCCTTGATTTCGATGTACAAAGTTTGAAAAGTATCTGTAAATGTTTTAACACAGAGATACGAGCCATGAAATGAACTGACGTGTGTGTCAGCTTCGAGAAATAGAGTTTTAAATAGAAAATTCAGCGCTCTCTATTCAAATAGATGTGATAGCAAAGCAGCTTTTTTGTGGTGTTAGCGCAAGCTTTAAGTGAGTGGGTAGGCATGAAATGCCAGAGAGGAATTTAATAAAATTGGTGAGCTGTCTCTTCAGTCATTATTTTGGAATCAATCTAATCAAGTTCTTCCAATATGCCAAAATATTGGGAAGAATTATTAATTCAAAACCTTTGAAACTGAGAGGAATATTTGAAATTAATTTTCAGCATTAATTTCTCCTACACATGTGGCAGTAGTTTATGCCACATAAAGATAACTTTGGTCATCTTTCTGGTCACAAAATGAATTAAAAATAAAGAAAGGGGATGTTTTATGTGAAGTAAAAGTTAACATCTTCTTAGAAGTTATATAGATTTAGTGATTTTTAATTTATGTAGTACTTAAAACATCATTTAAATTCCTTCATACAAGTAGTAGGCCTAACAATTTCAAGAGAAAATTTATTGCCTCTTATCGCTCATTCCAGATTGAGAGTGTTGAAATTTTTAGCCGGTCCCCACTAGTCCTCCGGCTGGATGAGGCAGCAGAGAGGTAGAGTTGGTGTGGTTTTACACGGGAGAATTCAGTGGTGTAGTCACATCCTGAAGCACAGGGATTTATAATACAAGCAAAAATTCCTCTTCATACTAATTAGTTACACATGTAGGTTTTCAGCTATCAAGTTGAGCTTTTTATCTCTTAAATTCCCAGGAGATATAATAAATGACAATTGAAATAATGGGCTGCTCAGCAGTGTAGCTGTAGGTGCGTGTCATGAGGTGTAGGTGGAAGAGTATGAAATCTGATCTGCAAATAATATAAGAAAATTTAATTAAATTTAGACTAATATGATGAGTGCCCCAACAGTAAGGGAAAGGAGCATATTAATTTTTTCTTATCCTTTTTTTGTGTGTCTCTTTGGTCTTCTGAATTCCAGATTTGCTAGTGTTTCCTTGCCATATCAAGTTTCCACAAAAGGTCTAGTGAGAAAACTTTTTTGCGGCATAAAGATTGTTTAAATATTCATTTATATATTGTTCTGGGGGTGTGACCTCATTTCTTGCTACCTTAAGTACCAAAGATCAGGAGATAAAAATATTTTGACTCTCCAAAGCTCTTGCTGTAAAGTAAATTTCCTCGCTTTTATTCTCTCCTAGCGTAGCACAGTAAACTGGTACAGCATGTCCCGCGCTGTAACAGGCCTGGGTGCACAGTTCATTGAATCTGCAGGAGACAGACCTCAGACAAACTTGACATTCAATCATTCTCCTGTTCGCACAGTGAAAAAATATCTGTTGGAGTCTGTAGGTTTGCATCGGTGCAAAGGCAATCTCTGTAAGAGCATGCGAGTTCTTAAGGTTAATAACATTAAGTGCCTATTGCAGTGCTCCTGCCGTCCTCTGTGGGATATTCACTATATTAGTGCAAGTTTTTTAAAGCGTACAGGATGAGGAGCGAATCTTGACAAACTGTTGGTGGTGGATATTCTCCCCTACGCATTCAATTTAAGAAAATACGAGCTTTTTTCCATTGCTTGCCACTGGTGCTTAAGAAATGTTCTCTGGAAATGAAGTGTTACCCCCAAACCCTGAAAACTTTGGCTTATGTGTTTGCTGCTATTTTTGTGTGCATTTTCACTTGGTGTCACTCATTTTAATAAGTCACATTTCTAAGTTAAGCGATAAGAACATGCATTGTGAAGTCCTCTCTGCTCTTCTCCCCTGTGGCCCTTTCGGCTAGGTAGTTCCAGCATCTCTCAGGACCCCTCCACCGCAGCCTGAAAGATTCTGATCTATGTGTGTGATTCCCATAAGCCCTAACACTTGGGTTTGGGCTTTTTATTGTATGCAGCAAAAGGGAAAACAAAAGTCTGATTTTCCTTTGTTCTTCCTTCTGTGAAGGAAAAGGATGTTTTCTTAAAAATCAGCTTGCCAAAGATACAGGCGTACTATTGCCATAACTCCATTTGTTGAAAGGAAGATGAAGACTTTAAAGATTCATCATGGTCTTGGATGCTGTGTAGGGCAGTATGAGCTTTACTGGAGGAATGATTTCTGCAGCAATGACTTTTCTTTCAGTTAAACACATTAGGTAGTCCAAATATTGACAAATACTTCATACACCTCTTGAATTCAGCATCAAAGTAAGAGAATCACATTGTCTTTAATGGGCTGTTCATTGAAAAGCCTCTTTAGAAAACAGTCAATGAAGAGCTTTGTGCTGAAATAACTCGGGTATAACCATATTCAATCTGTCTTCCGAGGTTCCCATGTGAAGCGAATGCAAATGGCCGCAGAGCAGTGGTGGTTCCCAGTTGCTGGGTCAACACATTTTTTGCTTGTTAAGTTTTTCATGCTCCCAAACCCGCACGCCCGTGTTTGCGGCTTGCCTAGATGGGCTTACAGGCGATCTGCAGAGATGAAAGGCACTTGCTGGGCAGAGGCCAGGTCTTGAGTCCGTTACAAACTGTATTAAGGTCGCTGCCTGAGATACGGCAAACTTTCCTCTGAGAGCGAATGTAGTCGGACTTTTCAGGGACTAGACCATGACTGCGGCTCAAAGCCTGCGGAGCAAGGCTTTGCTTTCCAAGACAGAGGGTGATCTTTGCGCCACGTCCTTTATGTTTACTTCACGGCAGTGCTCGCACCTCTTTGGTTCACGGTGTCCATAGGAGCTGCTGCTGCAGCAGGTCAGAGCCGTGCGTGTGTAGCCCAGCACCCTTCACCCCACCAGTCAGGACCAGTAAAGAAAGCCCAAACTGGGTGTAAAAGTGCAAGGATGTACTTGTGCAGCATCCCCAGAGCACCTGGATGAGTTTTGGTCTGTAAGACCATGAGATAAGGTGCCGCTAAGAATGAAATCTGGACTGCCTTCCAAGAGCTTGCTCCTAACTTTTGTGCCTTTTGCAACGTTTTGTGGCAGAACTCCATTAAATTGAACTGATCATCCACGAGCAGTGGATGGGGGGGGTGGTTTTTGCAATGCTGCGATAGCGATTTTATTGGACTATACTGCATTTTTAGTACTCATTTGAGAGAGGGTTATTAAAGCACAGTATTGTAAATTAAGAACATTACTCCAGTGTGAAAGAGATGAGGACTATGAGAAAGACAAGAAAAGACCAAGGAATTTAAAGAGTTTTGTTTCTATTTTTTATTTCCCCTGTCCAAGGGCTGGAAACATAACCTATTTAAATAATCCTTAGCTTTGCTGAATTTACACATTTTGAGTCCCAGAAGGCAGTGGTCAGTGTACAAGCTTGCAGTAATGACCTTGTGTGTAAAACTTTTGAGAGAAAATATGCTGCAACAAGACTGAGGACTAATCAGAAACCCAGGTAGGACCTAACAGAAAAACTATCTTTTGATACCTCACTCATCCCAACTGTCATCTGCAAATCTGATCTAGAGATGATTTGCTTTCGAGACTCTGCAGAATGCTGTGCTTATATGTGCTTTTAACAAACGTGTATGTGAATCAGAGCTTTATTCAGCTTTCACCAAAATGCTATGAAATATAAACACACATAATATAATGGCAGTTTGCTAAGGATAGTTAATGGAATTTTTTCTCAGTAAAATTAGACCACGTAGTTTGTTTCTGCTATGATCTCCATACAATAGGGACCTGCGATTCTGCAGAGCTGAGGGTTAGTACAGTATGAGAAGCATCACTTAGAGCTTCAATTAAACTTGGGAAGCAGCAAGCAGAATAGTCTGTGCTAATTGGAGAGCCGTTCCCCAGAAAAGGGTTGGGGATGGTTGCTGAAGCATACAGGGGGGAGACCTTCATCCTGCTAGAAGTATATAGGAGTCATCAGCAGATCTCTTCTGTCTTCCTTTGGGAGAGACGCGAGGAACTGGAGGCGAAACAAAATGTTATGGAAGCCACCTTGTTTCCCTCTAACCCTCCACATCCCCCAGCCTGATATCCTGATTTCTCTTCTTTTCCTACCAAAACATTAGTTGATCTTTCTAGCTAAAAGAAGTGAATGCCAAATCCTGTTTGCTTTTGGGTGCTTGCCTTGGTAGTTCTCTGCTCTGGCCTCATATCTCACTTTTTGTCCTCACTAACTCAAAGCCCAGGAGTTCCTATCAGTCTCTTTTCATGTACCTTATCTCTTGCAGAGCCTTTGCAAGCCTGGCACTGGGTTCATGAAAGAACTTTTTCATGTTGTAAATGCTCGTCTCTTCCTGGGTGGAAAAATTAGGAAACAGGTTTCCTTCCAAAAGTACACTTAAAAGATTTCTAATCCTCCCTCCCTTCCCACTGAGATTTGTCATTGTGTCATTGCTGTTCTCCAGATTTCTCATTCTTTGAAGAACTGACAAGTCTTTACTTGCCCTAACAGATATATAACAACCAAGAAAATACCATTAACTGAGAGAAGGCTAAAATGCTATGTTACCTCTCCAAGAAAAGATGAATTAGGAATATGGGAACACTCCAAATTGTAGTTAGAAAAGCTTCATCATTAGAGATCATTTTGTGCTTGCAGTTTATAATGATTCACTATCCAGAGGTGGCATCATTATTACTAGGGGGGAAATATCCCTGCAAGAACAGCACAGCACTGAGCAGTCTCCTAAATTACAGTGTGGAGCTCCGAGAGGCAGTTCAGACAAATAAAACCATGTCATAGAGCACAGGATTCCTTAGTGTGTGTGAAGGTTGCAGGAAATTGCTTTTTGCAAGGGAGCCAAACCAGCCTCGGAAGGTATTGTTTGTGGGCAGTCTTGCATTCAGGCGTTTTGGGGAGCAAACAAATAGCTGGAGATTGGGAGGGGGGGAGCCTCGCTGCCCGCACTGGCTGTGTGCAGGGAGGTGAGCCGCAGGCAGCCGGAAAGTTTCCATGGCAGGTAACAGGTCTGTAATTCAATTGCCTTAATGGCTCAGAGCCTCAGCTGGAGAATCATAGAATCATNAGAAACTCAGGTTTGAGTGTATGTATCTTAATCGTAGCACTTATTTACAGGAAAACAGGGAATGTTTTATCCGTTTGTTTCTTTCTTTCTTGATTCCCTGGAATCCAGTCTCCTTTCAAATTGGTCACTTCTGTTTTCGGGAGGTAGCCTTGCTAGGTCACCCCTCCTGGTCCCGGCATCGTCTGCCGCGGGCTCTGCTCCAGAACCCCCTGCACCACCGTGCACAGCGTGGGGCCGCGGCTTCCTCCGCAGCGTTGGAAGGGCTGTCGTCAGGGTCTGCCTCGCTTGGTTCTCCTTGCAGAATTCAGTGTAGGTCTTCGCATTTGCCAGTTTTGAGGATTTATGAACCGGCTGCAGGACTAAGATACTTAGCTGGTGTTTTGTGTTGAGCATAGTTCTAATTTGTATCATTGCTTGGCTGTATGTTATGCTTTTAAACATGGTATTTTTGGTGCTTTGTTTCTGTCTCTACCCGCAGCCAGAGATTTTACCGCCTACAGTTGTTCCTAAAGAAACCGTGTTTGATAAAGTGTTCTGCCACTATTTCTGAGAACTTTGCCTTTGCTATTTTTATGCACAATGCAGTAGAGCTGGCCTTAGTCTGACTAAATCAGACTCTTAAAAGACAGAGGGAGGATGCATTATTTTCAGATTTGTGCTGTACGAGATCATACAAAGCGTTTTGCATCCCCGTGGTTGTTCACCCCGCAGATCGGCAGATGCGCCGGGACTTCCTCGCAGACCATTCATTGTGTTCCTTTCAACTTAATTCTGGTGTCTGAATTTGGAGTCTCTCTTCTCTATTTGATAGCAAGCACTTCTTGTTAGAAATAGGTATATGGCAAAATTCAAAACATAGATAATGTTATTTAGCTGAGAATCTGCTTGTTCAGACTCCAGCCCAGTGTCTTCATCTAGGAGTTCTTCGGAGCAGCAGTTATTGCCTTTGGGAGGCTTTTCTGGGCAGTCCTCATCCGGATGGGCTCATTTAAGCACTAGTGGCATGAAGTTGTAACAACAAAAGTGTTTTAAATGTTTGAAGCAGAAGTGGAACTCTTACTTTATATTGCTTTTTTTCTACATGGTTACACTCTATGGCTCAAATGTACTTTTTGTAGTACAGATTTTAGGAAGCCAATAAATTTCAAGTCCCTTCTACTGCAAATGCCTAACTGAGTCTGTTCTCAAGCACTTTGGAGCATTGCAGAGTGAGCAAACGTGAGTTCGTGAGCGTGGGTGGCTGTTGATCCAGCAGGATATCCTCTTTTCCCTTATTTTCTGTCTAGCAAACAGAGCTTTTCTAAATTATGAAAATGATGATCTTACACCATTCTTATAATTTAATTTGGTGTTCCAGAGAGAGTCTTAATTTTTTGTGTATTGCTGGAGTTTAACTGCCATAATAAAGGACAATTTTTGAGGTGATAAAATGCACTAGGAATGTAATTAAATATGCAGCAAAACTACGACACAATAGAATTAAGCATTAATGAATAACATACTAGAAATATTAGTCTTCCGTGTCAGTTTAGGTCTTCTGTTATTTGGTTATGATGAGGTCTAATGTGAAAAAATGAGACAATAAACAAGCTTATCAAAATTCAGATTTTAAAATTATTCAGTAGAACCTTAATGTATAGAAAGTTTCTAAGTTAAAGCTGTTGTTTATCCACAAGGATGCTTTCCCTTGGATAAATTGTTGCAGTTTCATGTTTTAATGTAATTTTATTATTGGTGCACATTCTATTTTTACAATTGAATTATGATACTATGGAGACGTAATTTAAATTCTTGCCCATCTGCACGCCAGTGCAGTTGTAAACTTCTTTTACTGGCATACGCAAGAACTTCATAACTCTTGGTAAGGAGGCTATTAACTACTTCTAGTAAAGAAACGAATGTCTGATCCAGAGCCTCGTTAGAACTTTGATTTTGGACATAAGGACCCAACTGTTACTTCTGGATCTCTCTATAAGTCAGGTTTTTTGCTTGAAGTTCTTTTTTTCTTGCAGATTCTGCATACTCTATGCTGATTTAGCCTCCCCCCACCCCCCCTTTTTTTTTAAATGTGACAACTCCATGCTCTTGAATTTTCCATTTTCTGATCTGTATTTGTTCTGGGTGGAGCTGTGACTACTTTATCCCAGCAAATGCAGGCAGAATGAAGTCCAAACGGTTTTCTCTGCATATGCCTGCGTCTATTTTAATTTGGGGGGTCAGAATAAATTAATTTCATTCCATTTCTGGCTGGATGGAATGGCAGGAACTTTTCTAACCGTGAGCTAATTTCCATAGATTAAAGTTTCTTTGTTGAGCGTCTGCCAGAGCTGGCACTGGCCCCTGGGCTCTGCATCGCTGCTTTAAAGAGGAGATGGATCAGCACTGAAGTCCAACCCTTGCTGTTGGAGGAGTGCTTGAGAGCTTAGATATGAAGTGTGCTGATGGCCTCGACCAGCTCCTGGAGAACTTTCATGCTCGCAGCACCTTGTCGCTTGATGGGACAGGGGCGTGTTAGAGGTTCAGTGATGTGGTGAGGATTTATTTTGCTAGCTTGGTTTACTGTGAATTTACAGGTTCAGGAATCGGACTGGAAATTTTCCTACACTAGTTTAACTTACTGAAAATCTTATTATTTCTTGCATGAGGCTGATGAGAAGTCCTGTAAAATGGACGCTGCAGGGTTTATCCTGTTTTTTATTTAAAACAATAAATGTGAATTCCCACATAAAACAAAGAATCACCTTAAACCCCCTACCTGACACACAGGCTCCTGCTGCAGAACGTTCCCTCGTCTCTAAAGCAAACATGTGAGTCACATATTGACTTTCCAGTGATTGTTCTTTGAAGATTTTGTGGCTTTTGTGTCAGTTGTTTGAATAACTCTTTTACTGGTGAGGAGTTTGACAGCAAGCAAGCTGGCAGACCCGGCTGTATTTCAAGAATATGAAATAATCTTTATCATTCTGGTTCCTTTAGGATGTAATTCTGCTTTATCAGGGAAATATCCTCAATTGTGGTATCAAAGTTTTCACATGGGGAGAATACTGACTTCTTTAAACTCAGTCTTCAGTGTTACTGCAGCTGGTTTCTTTTTCTTCTACAGAATATATGAGGTTTAGAAGTAAAATTCATTGCAGCCAATAAATTGTATATGCAGGATATATAAATATATGCCAAAACCCAGCAGTGACACATATAATAAAATGTACAACAAAACGACAAAAATACTATATGCCTATGATGTTTATTTTGTTTCTTCCCCAATTAATTCCTCTCCTTTGGGCTACCCCAAAGTTATGTCAAACTGATTTATTTCCCCTTGTGAAACGTGGGGTTTCCTGCTCATTGGACGGGTTTCACAGAGCTTTGAGCGCAGGGCTTGGCTGAGCATCCTGTGTCCCTTGGCAGAGGCTCCCTGGCAGGTTTCTTTCGGGGGATCAGCACTCCTCAGCACTTGAGATGATATTTTTGTTGTTTAGCTTAAAAAATCTGGGAATAATCTGTACTTAAACTGACCTTTTCCTGCCCTTCCCAATTCACCTTCCATAAAATCCCAATTTTGGGGTGTTTTCTGTTCTGGTGAGAAATGAGAAAGCTCTTCAAATCCCTGCCAGTAGAGGAGTAGCCGTGTCGTGCCGTGTCGAGCCNGGGAGCTCCCCCGGCCCAACGGAGCAGCGGGGGGTCGCAGGAGCTGCAGGCTCAGCTTTTCTTCGGTACAAAACCGAACGAATGTCAGACCCTGCAGTGACCCTGAGGCAGCCTTGTGCGCGGGACCAATCCATGGCGGGGGAGAAAAGTCTTTAAAAGCAATCAGCTGCTTTCTTTCAGAAGGAAGCCGTGCGAGCCCATTGCTTTGTGTGTTGTGCCCGTAATTGTAATAAACATCCAGGAGGCAGCTTTCGGCAGCTGCTAATTTTGAAGTAATGTATTAATCAAATTAATTGAGGGTTCTTTTTAATAATTAGCAACAGCAAACATAACTTTCTGAAGCGATGTTTTCAGTATCACTAAAAGTGATTCCCCCAAAAAGAGTATCTCTGTAGATAAATCATCTGAAAAAGTGTTAAATTGTCTCTTTTGCTACCTGATAATCCAATTAAGTGGTGATAAGAAAAATAGCTCTTGAAGAATTTCAGGGAAGCAGAATAATGTACTTAGTGTTGTACCAGAATCAAAATACCACATAATCATGGGTATCCATGGATACTGAAGCAACATTTTGATTACTAGATACATCCATTACCCTTAAATACCAGAGTTAGGTGTTTAATGCCCCAAACAATTTAATGCATGGCTGCTTGAACTTGTGCGGAGAATTCTCCTGAGGTTTTGCCTTTCAGAGGCGCAGCACAGAATCTGTGAGCAGGCGAAAGGAAGGCAGCTATGATATTTTTAAGACACTCTGTCTTCTTCCAAGTTCCTGTGTGCTTTGCAACTGCTGCCGCCCAGATGGCTCAATTCGCCCACCCGTCCTCGAGCTGCCTGTGAACTGGAGCATTACGTGATCCGGCCCGATCTCTACCCCATATCTGTGACATATGAGTGGGATTCCCGTGAAAAAAGTCGCATGATAATCTTTTACAGTGCTCGTGCTGCTGGGACTCGCTCTGCAGAGAATGGATGGGCTCGACGTTGTGTCTCTGCAGCACCAGACCTTTTATCATGGCAAGATGAGCACGTTGGTTATTTCACGGCATAGGATCCATCATGAGGTTGAAGCCACCATTTTTCCACTGAAGGTTTGAATTCTCCATTTGTTTTGCAGAGCAGGAATGGGAACCCTGGAAAAAAGCCTCCTGTGCACAGAAGCTGTTGTGGGTCCTGAAGGCAGCCGAGGAGAGGGGGGCAGGGGGCTCCGACTGGGCTCTGAGCTGGGTCCCCTGCCACCAGCTTGGCTTTTTCCTTTCTGTTGCATGAAAGGATCCCGTCCTCTTTCCTAGTGTTGATAGTGAGAGAATAAAATGCAAAAGGGAAGAAGTAAAATGGGCATTTAAAAAGCGCTTTGATAATGAGCTTTGGAAGTATGATTGTTTAACCCTGATCTTACAGTGGTGGCTCCAGCACCTTCTCGGGGTGGGCATCTGAGCCGGCAGCACAACGTGGGCATTTCGGTGGCTGCTTCTGCTCCTCAAATGTGGCAGGGCCGGGCTTGGTGCCTGCGCTTGACCATCCCATCCGTGCAACACTGGGTGCTCTTGTAACGTGACAATGCCATATGATTCAAGAGGCTGAAGATGGCAAAAATGTGAGCTTTTCATTTTTTCATCTTTTGTAAAGATTACAATTTTTGTTATTTTATTTTCTTCTTTTTTCTGCTTTTTTGTACTCAAAAATGTCTTTTATATTATCAGAGTTCAAAACCAACTTCCTTGAATGTCTCTATGAAAGTTTTCATAGCAAAACATTTTTTTGAGGATACTTGTGAAGCAGAACCTTACATATGTGTTCTGTTGGAAAGAGGAGAAGGAAGAAAGCTGGCATCCTATGCAGGCAGGGAAAGAATGGGTTTAGTCCCTTGTTCCTGACAGTAATTGAACAAACTGAGTCCTTCCTGTAAGCCGTTTTGCTAAAAGTAAAAGCAGGAAACCAAGAAACACGTCTCATCCCACTTGTTGCACAACGGGTCCTTTCCAGTCTACCTTTGCTAACCTCTCATCTTGGTTTTTTTCTGATCACCCTTTACGGCTCTTCCCCTCGCTGAGCTTCGGTACTGGCTTCTTCTGTTCCTAATTGACTAGTGATTGTCTGCAAAAAACGACAAAAAAATTCTGGTGAATACTAATTGGGGAGGGAAATGTGATTTCATGCTTCCTAAATCTATTTGTAAAGTGCGACTGAATTCAGGCTGCAGCTTTGGAGGGAGGGAGCGGGGGAGGAAGGGGAGGAGGGCTGTACCGTGGTGTCTCGTCCCACTGCCCCCAACAGCTTGGGACCACGTGCACGGGTGGGAGAGCTGCGTCCCCCGCCGTCCCGGAGAGCAATTTGCCTCCTGGGCGTTTTGATGCTGTTCTTTGCCTGAAAATCGGTATCATCCCCTGTTCCAGGTGGGGATGGTGCAGCTCTGCCGAGGGGCGCAGGGACCGTGCCCCGCGTGTCGGTAGGCGACGGGGGTGAGGACACTGGGGAGTCTGAGGTACGAGTTCAGCACCTCCCGGGGAAGGGGGAGACGCACAGTTTTGGATGACTGTTTTAATCATCGGCTGGAAGGGAGAAACCAGAATCTCCTGTGTAGCTCCTCATTTGTTT
This sequence comes from Pelecanoides urinatrix, assembly GCA_013400755.1. Taxonomy (NCBI): domain Eukaryota; kingdom Metazoa; phylum Chordata; class Aves; order Procellariiformes; family Procellariidae; genus Pelecanoides; species Pelecanoides urinatrix. The sequence continues at coordinate 470,486 of VZTQ01013745.1, forward strand.
CCTCCTGGACATCCCTAATAATGACTGTTTCAAATTCAGATTACATGGAGATTGTTGTTTTAGGTAAAACTAATTGTATGACTTTCTATTTTAATGAGAAAAACTGAAGATCTAGCAACAAAAAAAAAAGTTTAATCTATAAATTTTCTTTTTCAGTCTGGCAACCAAACCAAAAAATCAAGTATTTGTACATCTGTAATTGCCCACATCCTGAGCAACACCTTAAGATAAATTTCCTCTGTCTCCAGCAATCAGTTAATTAAAACTTCTCCAGAAGCATGTAAGAAAGCAGGAGCCATTATAAGGATCAAAGTGAAAGTGAAGAAGGTTCTCTTTCTGCAAAGATTAACTAGAAATGGCATTTCTTGAGGCAGAAACTCTGCTACAATCAGTCTTGTCAGTGACTTAACAAAGTTCAGAGGGCTTATCTACTAGAAATAAGATTTGGAGGAAAAATTGTTTTTTGCCAGCCGGGGAGAAAGGACCCAACTTCACTTTACATTTTGTTTGTTTGCCAAAAAAAGTCTGGAGGTGCTGTTAATTTGGGTTGAAACGTTAGCATTTCTGCGTTTTCTCAGAGTGCTGCCAGGGGCTCGCAGTGTGGGGAATTTTAATGCCGGGAACAATCCCAAACCGTTGGGTCAGTTTGCCAAAGTGGCACAAACCACTGGGAAAACTAGAAGCTGTAAAACCAAATAATTTTCAAGTTATTGTTTGAGGAAATGGTTTGCCCTGTTGTGTTATCCTTTTCATGCATTATTGTGCGTTTTCATGGCTTACTTGTTGGACAAAGGCGCATCTGGAAAGGCTGAACCTACCAGGTCTGCTCCTGGCGTTCCCGTCCCGGATTTGATGTTATTACAAAAACACTTGCTGGCAGCAGGGAAGGATGAAAAAGATGCCAATGTTAGACTTCTATACATAGCCTATTGTTTCAAGAGTAGAGTGGTATAGAGCTGACTGCCTCATCGTCGTCGTTGTGACCACCTTTCAAATACTGATTCCTGTGAATTTCTAAAACTCCCATCGTTAAAGGAGTTGGACATTTGCTTGCAGAATTGCTTGAATGATGTATCTTACATATACAACAGTTCACATCTCTTTTATACATCTCCAATATCCATTATCTTCGTAACGGTCTTCGCATTTGGTTGCAGAATCCCGGTTACCGGCTCTCTTCATTCACCAGACAGAAATAACCGTAGCAAACAACAGGAACCTTCTTGGTTGCCAGCTGGTTTAAAGCACGGTACTGCTAGTGGGACCAGTCCCAGAACGACTGGGAGGCTCCTGGTGCTGCGCAGCCTGCAGCCCCATCTCGTCACAGGGCGCGGCATGGGCTCGACTCCCAGACTGCCATTAATTGCCATAGCAGTCCGTAGCTAGTTAGAGCATTTGCCGCTTCTCTAGTCCAGCAAGGGTAATATATTACTGCAGAAATCCTACGAGAAAATCCTTAATTTGCAACTTTCACATTTTTACCGCTTAATTCCCTTGGAGTCTTTTACCTTGGGAGTGCTGTGAATTAGCTTGACGATTTAAATAACGGCACATGTGTTTCCTATTGTAAGAAGAATGCAAGACGGGAATATGAAAGTGAGACTTATTCTGTATGTGCCATTTGGACAATATACACCCAGTTCCTTGGTCATCTATTATTGCTGGGGAATGAAAAATGACATGCGCCTCTGCCTGCCATGAGGCCCTCCGCCGAGATCGAAACGCTTTTAGTCAGGCTCATAAGCTTGGATGTAAACAGAAGCCAATGTGACTAGTATAGTCGGGTGGCTGGGATGGATCACCCTGCTGCTACAATAAGAGCTTGTACTCTGATGTCAAATGCTGCCCGGTGTGGACCTGAGCAAAACAAAGCAAATAAGAAAATAATGCACATTGACCCATTTTGGTGAATGGGAGCACATATTAGTCAATTTGTAATAATGTCACTCTCCTGGAAGAGACACTAGCAGTTTAAAATCAGAATATCCATCAACATGTCTGAATTGTGTTATCTGGGTCTTGGTCCTCTTGCATCTTACTTTATTATTTGCCTTGTTTCTGTTCCTAGTGTTGCTTCAGAGTGCTCCCTCGTGCTGGTCTCCCCTGCTGCTCTTATATTGAAAGTACTGTAGCTACCATACTGTAAATAAAATATTTTGGGTTTGATCATTGATATTTGCCATTTATCCATAATTCCTACTTACAATTTAGCTATAATTCCTTTGTGCCAGAGATGGTATCAGGGTGTCACATCAGCCATTCCATTTGGAAAAGCTCTTCCACCATCCTGGCTGTGAGAGCAGCCCTCCATCGAGCTCAGGCTAAATGCATAGTGCCTGACCACCGCGTCCTTACCATGACTGGCATGTTGAAGAAGGACCTCTGTTACCTCCCTTCACCAGTGGACAGCAAAGAAACTAAGAGCTGACTTCCCAAAGGTAGTAAAAAACTCTCTATCACCAAAAGGACCTGAAATCTGCCCTCCCAAATTCCACACTGTTTCCTTTCTCCACCCTGAGTCCTCTTCTCTTTAAAAAACTCATGGAAATTACATACTCTGAAGCTGTACGTTGCCTTAGAGGCTTTTTTCCTCGCTATTGAGAGTCTGGCCACAGCTGTCTCTCTGTCCAATGATGCTCAGTTCAGCTGTAATCATTATCAACTATAATAAGATTTTTGGCTTCTCCATCCAGGCAATGGAGATTGCATGACCCACACAATAGGTGTAATTATTGTCAGGGTGGGTTGCTGAGCTAGCAGCCTCCCCGACAATTTTAGCCTTTTTTTCAAGCACTTAAATCATGTGGGTCACAGCTACTTAATATTAAATACTTTTTAAAATCATTTTTTTAATAATAGTTTTACAACAACAATGCATCACCTGATCTAGGTTTTTTTTTTTTTTCCTTTTTTTGCCCTGGGTAGAGGGTTTCTTTAATGTACATAGATCTCTTCACTACAGAAATATTACTGTTGTGGGTGCCAGGTCTGAGACCCTTTTGCTTCTGCACGCCAGTGGCGCGGTCATTTCTCTATGGTGGAGCTGTGGTATCTGGGGATGAGCACCTGTAAGCATTCTTCTGTCCTGAATTAAAGGGCTCTTAAAGTTACTTACTGGTAGAGTAATTAGAAATCAGAAGGTGTTGGGGAATATTGCTCTGCGTGCCTGTCTGCTGGAGTCTGTTCTTCGGGACTGTATTTCTGATCCTCTCGTGAGAGAGCCCGCTTTTCCTGCGTGAGAGCGATGGAGAGCTATGAGGGACTGCAAAGGATCTTTGCAGCAGCTTCAGATGTGTCTAAATAATGGCTCCATCCAGCATGTGAAAGCCCTTTGGTCTCGACACTATAAAATATATCCTCTCCTCTTCTGCTGTGTCCAGGTGGGAGCCTCTTGAAAGGCCACCGTGGAAGGAATGTGTACATTTTCAAGTGACTGATCTTGGAGCTTTGCAACTGTCTGTGGGTTGGTTTGGGTTTTTTTTTCTTTTCTCAGTGAATTCTCCAAAGTTCCCACATCCTTGTTTAACAAGAGAAATCAGTCTCTCGTGGGAGATTTGAAGTAGCTTGGCTTGGCGTGATGGAGTGCCAGGGAGGGCACGCGTACTTTCCAGGAGCAGCTAATAACTTTAAATTCTCCTTAGGCGTGATGCCAGGACGGAGAGGTTTTTCATCAAAAGACACACAGATGGCTTCCCCCCGTTTCCAGCTGTCTGCGGGCGCTCCGTGCTCGGGGAGCTCAAAACCAGAGTTGGCTGGGGGGGCTTTAACAGCCTGTGATCCCTGCCAAGGGGGCATTTCAGGAAAGCTGGATAACTCTGCTCGTGGATTGGAGTTGATTCTGTCTAATTTTGACTGGGGAAAATTAAAAGAGCATTTAATAAATGTTTAAACTTTTTGAACTTACTAGCAATGAGACTGTCTTTCCTCATTTAAAAATGAAGTTTACTTTTAAAAACCAGTATTGTTTTCTTTTAAAGAAAAAAAACCGGGTTGCAATAGTTTCAGGTTGTAATAATTGTAAAACAAAATGAAACATTCTGTGTGTCTCAGAGCAAAACTTGGGGTTATTACGCTGTTTTATTCTTTCTCAGCTTTTCCTTTTTGCCGTTTTATTTCTTCCCACCAAAACCAATCTTTTTTCCCCAGAGTTTTTGGATCAGCTAGTACCAACAGACCTGGCCTGACTTCAGGCAACCTCCGTGCCTCAGCTTCTCTATGTGTAAAATCCGGAAAAATGATCCTGACCTACTTTGTAACGTGCTCAGAGATCTGCGGCAGAGCTACGTTTTGCCATTTGAAAACGGTGCGTTCGGTCCGTGCGGATGTCGGGAGGGTTTCCTCCAGGCGTGCCGGTGTCCGCCTCGCCGCGGGTTGGGACCGCCGCAGAGGGCAGCCGGTGCTGGTGCGGGATGAGCCGCCGCCTCTATGTTCTTTTCCTGAGAACCCCTGCTCTATTACTTCATTTAACAGTACTTTTAAATCTGTATTTCAAAGCGTATCTGTGAATATCTCCTTTGTCCTGCTGTCGGTTAATTAACTCATCCCCGCTGCTGTTTCTTATTATGCATCTCTGATACTTTATTAATTAACACACTGTGCAGTATACTGAGGAAGTTGCTATCTAAGATGCCACAAAAGATGAAAGCGTTTATCACTGAGAAACGAAATAATGAAGGCAAAAGTTGTGGTTTTATCTGCCAACAATGACAAGCAGAATGTCACTGGAGATGTGATTTTTTTTTTTTTTCCCCCAAAACAAGCTCTATGACTGTAATATGTGAACTGTGCCGAAAGTGAGTGGGTACCGATGTAGTTATCACTATTACTGCGTTGTTACTGTTTTGCAATGTTACCTGTGTATTTACGAGAAGTCCAGTTCACAGACACGTACTTTATCCTGAGGCTTCAATTGCTGGGTCAGCTCCATCTCATTTGGTGATGGGTATTTGAATGAGTAATGATTTTCTTGAATAATCTTTGCTTTGCCAGTATTTCAACTCCTTTGCTGTTTCTATTCTAGATAAGTTGTTTCAGCGGAAGCGTTTTCCCTCAATATCCTTCAACTTGCAAAATTGAAAAGAATCTCAGCTCTTCACCGAGATAAAGTTTGTCTAATACATTGTCAACATCACTTGCCTTTCAGCTCATTGGGTATTTTAAAATCAGTTTAAGCTTGTTCAGATTGTTTGGGTTTGGTTTTGTTTTTTTCTTTTTAATCCCCCTACTGACTGGTTTATTTGTTTATTTTGCTTTTCTATGATACTGGTTTTGCCCATCTGTTTAATCCGTGACCCTACCTAGGCATACATGTGTGTATCCCAATGAGTGGTCTGTGCAAAAAATTAATCGTACGAATCCCTCAGGAAGCTTGACATGAAGATCAAGTGCTCCGTAGGGGCAGCGATCCGATCGGAGAGTTTCTCTTCCTCCCAGGCTCCCCTTCCAGCCACGTGTATTTCCCACTGCCTTTCCTGTGCTCTCCAGTGACAGACTCCTTTTCTTCTTTCTTCTTTCTTAAACAGGTGGGCTCTGCATTGCTCAGTCCCTGAAAATCCCCCAGGATCGCAAGGACAAGACCATCGACTTTGATAAAATTATCAAGCAGCTCCTAGAAACTCCCAATGCCAGGGCCATCGTTATTTTTGCCAATGATGAGGACATAAAGTAAGGATGACTGAGGGAATTAATTCATTTGTGCTTGATAGCTATGCAGAAAAGAGGAAGCAAGTAAGAATATGAATAGTGAAGTGGAAATGTCTGTTGGAAAGCGCAACGTGGGGTTTATGCTGTGGAGGTAACACCAGGCTTGGAGGTGCTGCTGCTGCTGCCCTGGCTCTCGTGGTGGCCCGGACTGTGCATTGCTGTAGGGGGGAGATGGGAATGTTGGTCAAGGTCTGGAAGCTTTTCCTGTCGGAGGGTGGTTACTCATGCATTGGGAGGCAGACCTGACCTTACCTCTCAAAGAGGTATTGAGAAGATGCCCCTCTCTCCAAGCTCATGGTACTACGTGTTATTCATTAATTCATATTTTATGGCAAGTGATGGTTACTAGTGATAAAATGGCTTGGATGTTCAAGGTTAAACCATATAAGGTTCTCAAGGTTTAACCATGTACGACTTGCTGATAAAATAATATAAAGAGTATTTTAAAAGCGTGACTCTCATTTCTCACTTGCCCGTGTTCCATATTCTCTCTCCAGGATTTTAAATTAGCTTAAAATTGTGTTGGCATTGTCAATTGCTGAGAGGCTCAGTTAGGCAAAATGAGACACAAAGAAGTTAGGATAAAGTTTCAGTAAAGTCAATGGCAAAACTACAAGTTTTAGTGGAATCAGGATTTCAGTCTTAGGGTATAGGGTGAATTAGAAGAGAGGTCCAATCTGTGCTGCATGGATCGTGATATGGTGTATTGTGAAATTCCTGAGCTCTGTTGGTTACAGGAGTGTGCTATTTCTGTTCATTCTGCAGTTGCAACACACCATTTTTCCCAAGCAATTACATGTTCAAATGAAATTAATTTGTGAACAAAATGTTCTTTTCCACAGGCAAATCCTTGCGGCCGCTAAGAGGGCAGATCAAGTTGGTCATTTCCTATGGGTGGGCTCGGACACGTGGGGCTCCAAGGTGAGCCCGTTGCTTCAGCAGGAGGATGTCGCTGAGGGAGCCATCACCATCCTGCCCAAGCGAGCCACCATAGAGGGTAAGAGCTCTCTTCTGCTTGACTCTCCCTCCTGCTTCCTGAAACGCTGGTGGTACAAAATTGATCGCCCATAATTTTTTCTCGTATGTGTTTTGTGAATAAATGCGTACAGACATGGTGTGATACAAAAAGTATAAAGTACACTGAGTAAGTCTTCATGTCCTGAAATTTTCCTAAATATCTGTGTTCCTCATCTGAAAACTATATGTTATTTCCACAGTTGAGAAGCTACGAGCAGTTACTTATTAAAGGCACGATTTCAGAGCTTATATTAAGCTGTGATGATATGACAGGGCCTTTATCACTTAAAAGAAAGGAAACCAAAATGATCTTAATGTATCATGTATATACATAGGAAGAGAAAATCATCTATAATTTATGTATCATCCCTGAAGCAGTGGATAAGTTTTCTACTGAAGAAGTAAAAATTCATTTTTAAATCAGCAGTTTCCATTTAAACTTAGCTCAACTTTTATTTCATTCAGATCAAGCACTATATTTATTTATACATATTGCTTGTGTGCTTCACAAATGTACTTGTACGTATGCATGTGTATCTAAAAATTATGGGAAACTTTTTTTACATAATCCCTTTGTTTCTTAACATTTCTTTGTGTTCTGAAGTGTTTGTTGTCTGATCTTTCCTCAGTTTGTTATCCCTTTTGTCTGTATAGATACTTAACTCTCCAAACGGCTTCCTCTGGGCAAACCAAACTCGCTGATTAGAGTCCATGTTCTCTATAATATGGACAGGGAAGTTCTTTATAAAGGAGTAAAGAAAACAAACTCCTTGGCTGGAACACGGCTTTGTGTCGGGCAGGGTCTCCAAAGAGTCCTTGAACATGTTGCCCACATTAAAATAGGCTCTGGTTTCTTCACTCATGGGAAAACCAAGTATTTGCATTCATTTTTATTGTGTCTACACCTCATTAGTTATTCTTCTCAGGTATATAATATGCTTCATCCTTTTACATTTTTTAAACCCTGGAGGCATTTTCGCATGTTACTTCTCCATAAATACGTAAAGTTGATAGACAATGAAGTGTTTTGTTTCTGAAAACCAGGATATTTTAATAATGTTTTCATATGGTCTGTTTTCATCCCTGAGGGTTTCTGACACAGAAACAAAAAGTCTGCCAACAGTACACAGAAATAAAAACTTTCCAAGTTGGTTTGTTTTAAAATTTTTTCCTTCTATATTACACATTAAACACATTGGACATAATGGGAAACATGAGGTTTTCTTTTGGACACAATAAGTGACGATAATAGAGCGGAAGCGTTCAGATATAGAAAGTTAGTTAAATAACAGTTACAAGTATCAGCGTACTTAGTGTATCTGCAAAAAAAAAAGTCCATTGAGTGCTCAAATATCTTCTTATTCAGTGAATATATTAGACTGTTGCCTAAAAGTTGGCTAGTTGCAGTTTGCACTTGTAGTCACATAGTTTGCATGATTACTTGTTTGTGATGCTTAAATGACGTTTTGCCTATATATATAATTGTGTTCATTCTTCAGGAGCGGCTGCCATACAGCAGATACAAATTTTGAGCTCCGTTGCATGTTACTTCCCAGAAAGGGAAAACCACTCAGCCAGAAGTAGGTACTTTGGCATGAAAGGAGAGGCAGAGCCAGGTGTCCCAGCACAGCAGTTGCACTGCCAATAGGAAATGTTTCCTGGCTGCTCTGTGACCACTCAGAAAGGTTCAGGCTCATTCTTAACCTTTTTCAACCCCGTTCATCCATCCCTAATTGCCATCTGTATCTGCCATCTGCTTAGCCCTGTTAGGAGGAAGAGTAAAGGGATGGTTAAGAGCGCAGAGCAAACTCCCATTCTCCTGAAGCAGTTTTCCAGAACTGAACATCTCCCCTTTCAGACTGATTCTGTTTCTGTTTCATCCGCTAAGAGAAACATCCACTGAAATCTCTTACTTATAGAAGTAAGTAACCCTTAGGTATAAGCATTTCTTCGCCTAGTGAGGCTGTTATCCATATGGATTGTTGGCCTTTCTTGCATTTAGACTGCTGTGTGTTGTTTTGTTTTTCTTTCTGTTGTTGTAGCGATTTCATGTGGCTATGAATCCAAGAGAATTGGGAACAGACATTTTAATGTTATTCTTTTATCATCCAGCAATGAACGTCTACTTCCTAAAATCTAGTAATGCATTTCTTTTGATGAAGACATAGAATAAATGAAATAAGAAGCCTTGATTTTCCCTATAAATTGATGGAAACAAACTAGATTAGCAGAATGGAACTCGATTTGCCCCGAAAGACCAAGTCGTGAGCAGAGCCCCAGCCTCGCAGTCTCCCTTCGGCGCGGAGGTGTGCGGCAGCGCGGGCTCCGGGTCCCGGCAACGGTTAAGCACCAGCTTAATTGCCGCTGGGTTTGCTGAGAACTTCTTTATTAGTCATGAATGAGGGGGTTGGCTACTCTTATTTTACTCCTCAAGAGCATCTTTTTTTTTCCTGTCCTTTTATCACTGTCTTAAATAGTATTTGTAACATGTTAGAAAAAGATTCCCAACAAACTTCACTGGAAGCAGAGAGCACTGCAGCTCCCGCACCTCAACCTGAAATACGTGATACTGCTAGCCTCTTCTCACGCTTCAGGGAAAAACGTTAGGCTAATAAGCCAAGAAATGTCAAATTGCATTGAAAATTAATGTGCTGCATGTTCAAGTGTATATGGTACACTTTGGATTATCAGATTTTTTTATGTCTGTAAAGCTATTCGTCATATAAGTCATAAACTGAAACAGTCATTGCATAGAAAAAGGCATTTTTCAAATAACTCTTCTCCCCCAGCCATGACTCTTCAATTCAAAATACAGACGTGAAATGCAGGTGTATTGGTGTGTTTACACCTATCTACATATATACCGCAGAATGTTCCTATTTTTGGTAACAGTGGGAATATCCCAGCAGCCTCCGACTCCAGAGAGAGTCTAAAGTGCTCGGTTTCTTGTAGAATCAGGCCCCAAATACGCAGTTATTTGTCTTGATACTTGATGTCACTCTTGGGACAAAATTTTCTTTGCCATAGTCCCATGGGGTGATTTAGGAAATCATTACATGAACTGAATTCATTCATCTTAAGTCAGTCTTAATATAGCCTGATTGTGTTTGATGTAATTATGCTGAAAGGATAAAGTTGCATCTTATTTGCATAATTGCAGTAGACAGTGAGCCAGAGGAAGTGCACACTTAAATAGTAATCACTTCATGAAAAGTTGGGTTTGGAATAAGCGCCATAGCCAACTTAACCAAGTATCAACTAAGTTGAAAGGCTTTGCGAGGTTTTCAGGGAAAAAAAGCAGAATGCATTTATTTTTAGAACATCTATGGCAGCAGAATATTGTATTCTGGTTATTGTTGCTTTGAACTCTTCCAAAAAAAAAGTTGTGACGGCGTGTCCTCACACTTAGAGAAGATTGCTAAAACATCAGCCTGGTCCTGAAACTCAGCGAATGCTGGGAGGAACAAGCACAGTGTGTTGCATTGCGGAACTGCAGGTGCCTGTGCTTATGTCTGTAGGAGTTTGCAGTCAGATGCGTTATTCTTTACTCAGAGAATCCTCGTAACATTTTTGTGAAGAGGTGTAAGGTAACCACAGAGCGAGTCTTAGTGCTGGAAGGTGAGAAAAATTGAACAGTTCAAACAACAGACAAAAGCTGTATTTTCTGATTAAAGTTTGAATGGGATGTGTTATTATTATTATTACTATTATATTAATTTTACAATAATATAAAACAGGTGGCTCTGCATGCGTTTGACATTCATTAAAACAACAACATAATGGAAAAAAAATCTGCAGAAAGTCTTTCTTTTCCAAAATGCATTTGGTGGGATACTGCTGCTTTGCTTTCCAGAAACCCTTGTTCTTCAGTCACCTGAATAGAAAGATAAACGTTGCAATGGGGGAGATTCCCGTGTCAGTTTGGTGTTGAAGAAGGGGAGTGCCCTGCTAATCACGGGAAGGGTGAAATGCCACAAAGAGGAGCAAGTGTGAGCTACAGGAGGATTTCAGGCAAGCAAAAGCAGGCAATTATGGAGTAATGATGCTATTGGGATCATGGTAAAAATGGGAGATGTTGAGGCAAGTATAACAAGTCTCCAAAATTTCAAGGGCCAGAGGGAAAATTAAAAGAAAGGTTGAGACTTCAGAAAACCATGTTTTGTTCTTGCAGTTCAGCTGAGCTGAACTTGCTTTCAGACTAGCACATTACTGTACGTGCTTGTCTTTTCCTTAGGCAGTGATAGTCTAAGAGAAAGTTGTTCATTTGTTGCATTTTTCATTTGAAGTCCCGGAAGCTTTGTAGACCATCCAAACCAGCAAGAAACAAAATATGGAAACACTCCCTGGATTCTCGTGGATGAACTGCAACCCTATTTCTTTGTAGATGGAAATGAACTTCTTCCACACTAATTGTTTTAATCACAAACTGACCTTTAAGTATTCCATTGCCACTTTATCTCCTCATGTTTCAGTAGATTTAATAAACTTCAGAGCATTTCCTCCTCTTGTTATCACTCCTATACCCAAATCTAATTATACGTTTTGACTGCCTGGGGTAGCTCTCTTTATTACACCATATAGATGTATGTAGGAGTTAGCTGGATGACCCTCTGATTAAAGATGATAATACTTCTGGTCCAGACATCAATTAAAGTTCTCCCTAGCAGGCAGATTCAAAGTCAGGAGTTCCTAAATTCTTTCCCTGGAGGAAGAGCAGATCTTTCTGCCAGTGATAAGAAAATATCTGTGGCATGAGGGATGGAAAAGCCTGATCCTTTTGGAGCAGGTTTGTGCAGTACTTGCTGAATGCAGTATGGAAAGCTGTTAGACAATGCATGTCCAGAAGATAGTCAAGTCCGAGCAATGGAGTCAGGCAGATAGTCTTGGGTTTCAGAATGATGATCTTAACCAGTTTTGTTCTTTTCTTTCCAATTTTTTCTTCTAGTCTAAGCAATATCCACACTTCAGATTTTAAATTTGCTTCTATCAGTCTGTCGTATCTATTCAGATTAAAAATGGTTCATTAAATTCCTTCAGGAGCATGGCAGTAGAGAGCATGCATAGTACTAGAACAGTAACATTCAGGATGTCAGTGGGACCTTCAAAAGGTGGCTACAACTTGCAGCATGGCAGGCCAGCAATATACTTTTATCAAAAGCAGTGTAATAGCTGAAAAGAGGAAATAAGCATCTTTGTTCTTGCAAAAATATTCCTATCGATGTTTTCCTATTGAAAATGTCTCTCTCTTCAGGGATATCTTAGAAATTGTTTTCTTCTTAACCTCAACTGTAAAGACGATGAACAACTATCTACTTATCTCTTGCTTTCTGTTGTTCCTATGCCTCCTTTCTGTGCAAAAATTTTCGAATTGGGCAGTTACACTGTGGTTCATGTTGTTAGCATCCACGCTACTGACTTAGTGCTTTCAGATATCTGGTTCTGCCTCAAACTTATTTTCTTTCAAAATAGTCTTCCTTATCTTTCTTACTTATATGTGATCTGTTTTCATGGACACCAGTTCACAGTGAAATGAAACCAGGGAGAGGAACAGCTGTAAGAGAAGTACAGAGGCTAATATGTACATATATATGATCATTATTTTGAAAGTGGCAAAATGTTTTGCCAGTGATGAAAAAATTATTCTTTATGGTTTGAGTTCAGAATTTGATGCAACTAAACAATGGGATTCAACTAGAGTTAAGATTAATGATTCAATTCCAGCAAGGCCAAGGTTTGCAATCTCGTGAAGCTCTCAGTTATGAGGTTAAAGGATGGCTTAAATTCAGCACAAGGAAGTGCATAGCTACTTAAAAAAAATAGAAGAGTTGCAAGTGCTGTAAACCAACATAACTGTCCTTGATTTTTTCAGTTGTTTGTCCTCCAAAGAGATGGTGAATTGTGTTTTTAATATTTTGATTTTATTTCCAACAAGAGCTGATTTGCTTCTTTTTGGGGCGGTATTAAACCTGGAAAAAAACAGTGAAAGAGTAGTGATTTAAGACAAAATTAGAATTAAATTATATCTCACTATTTAGTGGCTCTCAAATATTTTACCTTCACGCTCCCAGTCTAGCGAAGCGAAGGGGCTCAGGGTTCATTTTCCTCTGTGTTAGAGACAGGGTTGAATTTTATCCACATTAATAAATATGGGCATGCTGTTCTGCATCTAGCTATGGCTGCATTTACCCCAGGATGCTTCTCTGGGAAAGATGTGCTTTGCGCAGCACTCACCCACCTCCTCCCTGAACAGAACAGAAGCTGTCTTAAATCTCATAATAATATTTATAAAATAGCCCGTTTAGGATTTTTTTTGTTTACAGACCGGTTCAGAGTCTTTTGCGGTGCTCTGTTGTTCTCAAGCTTTTTCTCTGTGTCCCTGGGGTGTGAGTGTGTGCTGTTAAGAGAGTAAGTGAGGTGGAAAGATCTGGCTCGGGGGGGTTGGTTCATCCCGGGCTGCCGGGACCAGGGGATCGCTGCAGCCCTCCCATCGCAGAGCCATGGACACCAAAAGCCAGAGGGGACATCAATCATAAGGGAAAAGACATAAGAGAAGTAGCATAGACCATCACTCCCAAATTTACTCATTCTTCCCATTACCTCCCCTGAATTCTCCTCTCATCTCCTTGCCACCCCCCATCTGACCTGTTTTACTTGCTGCGCTGCTGGAGAGGCTCCAGCGTCGCTGGATTTGTTCTTCCTTGGCACCTCCAGGTTGGCTGTTTGAGAGCAGTGGGAGCAGCTCAGCCGTCGCCCCTTCCCTGCACTGCCGGCAGGCAGAGCCGCTCTGGTTTGGGCACTATCTCTTGCAAGTAAAGTTTGCACGAAGGACAATATATATGAAGGTTTATTTGCATTTTTTCCCCACGAGTAGATTGTCTTTACCAGCTTTGGAATTAAAATGCTAAGAGTGTTCTGTGCTCATATTATTAAGTAAGTAAATGTATCATCTGTTAAATTAGGTTTGTTATTTCATCCCGTACATTTTGTTAAAAAGATGCTTTCAAGTGGCACTCGTATTCCTTATAGAAAACCTGTTAGGTGGCCAAATGCAGGTGAAGGAAGAATTTATCTCTTTGTTTTTCTGTATCAATCACACAGTGTTTAAAGTCATTCTAGCCACAAACGTGTTGGGAATCTATCTTTCCCAATGCTGATGAAGCCATTAATTGAATTTAAATTAATACCGTGGTTACCTGGGAATCCAAGACACACTCACAGCTGTGAAAAGTTTATTGCATATCGATTCCAGCCTGTTGAAAGTCACTCTGGGAGTTAAGATTAGCTGTGATTCTTCCTGGCTTAGTGCTGAATCTCATTGCCTCTTGCCTGGGTACGTATGGACTCATGCTACCGGAGCACAACGTGCAAGGACAGACAGACGGACAGACATGTGGAACGGGCCGGGCTGAGCGCTGCCAAAGTGAGTGGGCTTTAGCTGGGCTGCTTAGTGAGCCAGGCATCACGCCTCGCTTGTCTTATACGCTCTTTTGTGGGCTGCCAGTTTGAAGCTTTATGATGAAAAGTCTGGTGCAATTAAACGTTGGCTTAAATACCGCTGCGGGGTGATGCCCAGTCTCCTGAGATCGATCGATACGATAATGCTGGAGATTCAGGCAAACAGGGGCTGTTCCCTGAGTGTGGGCAGAAATGGTCCGTTCGCTGTGGTGCGGCAGTAGCAATGCAGTGCTTGACTTTAAAGGATTGAAGCGAAGACTCTGGGGAGAGGTTTAGTAAGTTCAAAGAGACAGTAGCTTAAGGGTAGCATTCTTTTTTAATATGCAGATATAGAGAAGTTAAGAAACACAAGTTTTATAAAGTTTCAAATTAATGTTACTTTTGTAGTTTTCGTTTAAATGAAGGCATTGAAGCTTTCGGGGTGGTTTTTTTTGTTATTTAAGACTCCCTGTAAGTGTTAGTCACTGAGAAATACAGTCTCAGCTGTAATCTCTGTGCTGCCACAGACTCAGAGGAAATGCTCCAAACCTGAGCTCCCACGAGGGAACGCATTCAAAAAACCACCTACTGTTGCAACTCAAAACGTGAATTTCCACACCATTTCACTGTAGTATTTTGCTAAAGTTACACGTCTGGCTGTTTTGTGGTGCTCAGTTGTTGGAGTTCTTTTGGGGTTTCTCAGACAGTTTGAAGGTGTGATCTTTTTAGAGTATTAAAGAGAATTATCTGCCACTGCTCGGTGCAAGACACAGCTCATAACCACAACGGCATTAGCAAGAAATTGTATCTGAAATGGGGTTTGAACTAGTACCTTTTCAAGTGGCATTGCTGCTTCATAGCAAAGAAATTAGGTAGAAAGCTCTAATTGGACCATAAAGAACGTTGTAAAATAAAGATTTAGGGAGCTTCCTCTTTGCCCCCTTGAAATGAAATGAACTGCTTGCCCAGCCTACAACAGCCCTGCCTTGCTCCAAACCAAGGTACTTCTCTCATCGGAGCCAGCTGTTATTCATTCTGTGGGTGTATGTGTCTGTCTCTATATTTCTGTATTTTGTGTATTGCTCCCAGGGCTTATGTTGGCATTTTCTCTTTGATGTTCCTATTTAACTGTTATTTCAGGACACTGGAGATTGTGTGGGTGGTTGTTTTGAGAGAGAGAGATGTGTGTACACACACACACACAAAAATGGTGGATGCTGTAAGGCGAGGTAATTCACAGGACAATATTTAGCTGTTGATCACTGTTCAGATACAGCGTCGGTGGTCTTTGTTTTGGAATACCCTGAATTGCATCTTCTGAAGAACAGTTCTCCTCTCAACGATCTAACACTGAAGTTGTCTGAGCTGTCTGTTGGACACATTTGGGCAGAGTATTTCCACCCCGAAAGGAAGAATTCTATTTTTAGAAAGCCTGCCATCTTTGTGTGCCAGCTCCTGATCTGCCTGTGAGCTGGTAGGAGCCTCCCCGCCTTCCTCTGCAGGTTTGCTCTGCACGAGGGCGTTGATGGCTCTCCGTGGTTGGAGAGGCTCCTCGGGGGACTGTTCCTCCTCCAGGCAGCCGTATGCTGCTTTCCAGCATTTTTGCAAGGCAGCAGAGCCAAGGGCAGCTTCGGCTGGCAGCCAAACTTTCCACCCTTGCGCGGGGTGTTCGGCCGCACGTGGAGAGCGCACAGCAAGCACATGAAGAAGGCAAATGACGGTGTCCTATACACCCCCGCAGATTAGGAAATCCTAGTCTTTTCCAGTGCTGTTAGTCTTTGCTTCTCTGCAGAGTTTCAAGCCTCATTTGTTGAAAGGAATTCGTTTTCTGTTTGTTAGTAAAATTGGCAGGTTTTCCAGGATCTGGGAAGTGCTGAAGCTCCGGGGACCTCACTGGACCCTCAGGAGTGGCCGCTGAAGCAGAGCAGGCTTATGGAGAATTATAACAAAATAATGTTTTAGTTTGGCATGCTGCTTAGGCGTAGAAACAGAAGTCAAGAAAAGATTTTACCACCTTCTCCCACTCCCTTAGAGCAGTACTGGCACCGAAACCACGCCAAGCACAGCACTCGCCTTGCGTTTGCCTCCTCGATTCAACACAGCCGACGCAGGGAGCTGAGAGCACGAGCGGTTTCATTGCTGAGAGAACGGAGCAGGAGAAGGGAATTAGGGAGGGGGGTGTGAGGTGTTCCCGTAGTGCGTCTGAAGCCTCGTACCCTACGTCTGCCAGCGCGGCAGGGTCCAGATCTGGGGCTGCTTCGGTGGGGATGGGGAGGGAGGGGGAAGAGCTCCCCTCTCCTCTCTGCGTGAGAGTTGCGTCTCTCCTGATATTTCTTACACTGTCATTTAAGAAGTTAACGCATTTTTCTAATTCACAGGAAGTATATTGGCAGAATATTTCTTTTGCCGTTTACGTTTCATGTGTTTTTCATGTAAAAAAGAAATTGCAGGAGCTTTCCGAAATAAACTGTTCCTGTTTTAGGTAAAAATAGCCATGAATGGTCCCAAATATCTAGTTTTAGAAATGCCATTCTTCAGGAGGGCTGAGAACCACGGATTGTTCCTAATGGAACAGATAATTTTTCATCTCTGAAATACTGCTTTGGCAAAGCAGAAAGAGTTTAATATAGTACGTAGCCTTTCCAGTCCGGTGCCTGGTGGACTGCCCATGGATGTTGCGAGACAGGCAGTGCAGAATGGCACTTACTTGAGCAGAAGGACTGATGGTGTCTCTTAATGTTTGTTCATGTTTGTGACCAAATTTGGGCTCAAGAAAGAGCTCTGAGTAAGGGCTTTGAGATTAGGTCCAGGAGGAGCANAGGTGACTGTTTGTTTTCCTTTACAATTATTACAGTGTTTTCAGACACTGAAATTGGGGGCAGTGAAACACAGAATACAAACGCAATCTGCTTGTGCCATAAGGTGATGGAAGAAATAAAAGGTTCAGTCATCAGTCTTTTCTACAAGGGCTATTTTTTGCAACAAAAAAAATGACATTAATATATTAGAAATTAAAATGAAACAAACAAGATCCCCCTGCCATCTGCTAAGTAACTACCAGTGCGGCCCGTTGGAGGAGCATCTCTGCGGGCAGAGGCAGCAGCCGAGATGGAAAGCTCCTGCCGCCGCCCGCCTGCGCCCGAGCCCGGGGTTCGGGTCGCTCGTGAGACGAGGCAGGGTCCTGTGCGGTGGCGAAGCGGGGCCGAGCTGCGCTGAGCCCGTTCTGCCAGCCCAGCCTTGCTGTTCGTTGGGTCTCGTTCCATTAAACCAGCCCGTGCTGCTCGTGCCCTTCCCCACCCAGCGGCTGGAGGATGAGGGGGCGAGGGTCGGTGGTCAGCACCCCGCACTTCTGCTCCTCTGAGGAACTGCACCTTTCATCAGAAATGGCTGTTAAATCTCATGTGTAATCCATTCATGCGCATTAAATCCTCTACCAAGATAACTTTGAGTCTAATGTGTTTACAGTAACACATTATTTTCACTCTGCTTTGTTTAAATTCATACATCTCAACATTTCTTTATCTTATCAGCTTTTCCATTACTCTTTGCAAATGGTAATAAGTATTAACTTGTTTAAAATTTCTCCTCCTCTTTGGAGTCAGTTTTTTTCCTGTCTTTGAAAGATAGTGCAAGCAAAAGTTCCTAAATTCTCACAGGAAAATTTTCTCTTTTGGTATTGCTGACTCTGTTGCTACAACCTGAAAAGATTCTTTCTCTAGGCCAGTTAAAATTAGTCTCTGAAATCCTCTATGACTTACTTATTCTTTCCCTTTATTAGCAAGTCATAAAAGAAATACTACTTCACAGTCTCTTAAGCACAGCAAAAATAAAAATGTTTGAGGCTTTCATTAGAGTAAAATGCAAGTATGCTATCCCTGTTTGTGAGTAGCAAATTAATATGCTTCTATTATATATTAAAAACATATTCACTGTAAGTATTACATGTTTATTAGTGTCTGTGTTTTCCTGCATGAGTAGCTATTGATTACTGTCCTGGTTCTCGCCGTGGGGACCTGGAGCATCCCGGGAAAGGTCTCTGCGGGCTCCAGCTTCTCCGCTGCTGGGGCTGCACGCACACCAGCACACGCGAGTTGGGTCTTGCTGAAACAGGCTGAGCTCCACTGGGTAAGACAGGTTCAGACACAAAATACATGTGCTAATTTTAGGAAGTGGACAGAGATTTGAAAGGGTTTTCTTGTTTGTGGTTGGGTTTTTTTCCTTTTAGTTTGCGTTGTTAATAATTGAATGATTATAGGCTTTTGAAAGTAATGGTTTAGGAAATAATACACATAGTAATAGACATAATTTCCTCAAAGATGATACGATGAATGCTAAAGTGTCCACTTTACTCATGCTGGGTTTGCAGATCTGCTTCGGGAATGTGTTTTCATTTTGTTAACTGACTGTGTGACAACACTCTAATGACCAAAGGAAATGGAAAATAATTTAGAAAAAAGTCTTCAATGTAATCACATATGCTAGCTCTTTAGTAAAGCGAAGCAGGAGTCAATAGATGAATGATCTTGGTCTCCTGGTAAGGCTAGATAAACAGAAACCTTTTGTCTCATCGTTAAAATATAGTTGTAGGATGGTGCAGAACTATGTGTTTGCCAGTAAAGATATCCCATCTGCGCAGTTTAAGGTAATATGTCTTGAAAGTGTAGTTCAGTCTTTGTTTTAGTTACATGACATAGTCCATCTGGAAATTAATTCCCTTATTCATGTGTGGTCATGTGGTTGTTGTGGTGCAACCAGTGTACTCCAGTTTGCCTCAGACTGCTACTCCACTCGAGTCTGGGGCTGAAAGGGGATGAAGGATGCGGTCGTGGGAAACACCCATTTACTATGAGGTGGTGTAAGATGGAGAGCTGCTGGTTTAGGCTGTCACCGTCCCTCTGGCCGCTATTAAAACTAGGGGAAGGAAAGAAAAAGATCTAGAAGGAGAAAGCACAAGCTCCGTGCCTGAGACTTCAGTGATCGCTAATCCCTTTCAGCTGGTTTCTGTTTGCCCTTGTTTCTGCTGCTCCCTGCCGCTCCTCTGCCTGCTGCTGCCTCGGGAAGGGAGCAGCTCGGTTGGCTCCGTTGGCAGCGCTGCGGGAGGGTTACAGCACCTGCGGAGCATGCCTCCCCAGCAGCACTGCTGCCCCAGGGCGGGCCAGGGACGCCGAGCACGGCGCGCCCGGGGAGATGGGGCAGATTCACTGACGTTTTCTCAGCCAGAAAACTTCAATTTTCTGTTGGGTGATGGGGGTTTGGGGAGCAGGGGCTGTTGGCGCAGCCCAAGCCCGGGTGCTGTGTGTCCGCCCCCGCTGCTGGCTGAGCTGCCCCGGTGCTGCTGCTCTCCTGCAGCAGCAGCTGCTTTTTGAAGAGCCAAAAGCCGTTATTCTCTATTTACAGTTCGTGCCCATGCACAGGTGAGTGGGCCAAGAGCTCCCGCCTACACCGGGCATCAAGCTGCAGTCAACCAAAGCTTTTTACACCTGTAGTCTTTCCTTGCTCTTAACTAAGTTAGGACACAATTAATAGTGTGATTAATCATGTAAGCTATTTAATAATGAAGGGCCAGGGAAAAGAAAGTTTTCTACTAATCCAATATATAAAAATGCAGAAAAAAAAAGGAGAAAAAACCCAACGCCCGCCCCCGCTCTCTCAGCTCTGCTGGTGGTTCAGCAACAGCTCATTGTGCATCGTCCTGATGTACCTCACCTTCCAAAACGTAATTGTGTTAGAATTTGTAAGAATGAAGTATGAAGTGAGTGGCCTCAAATTGATTATTACTACTGAAAAGGGAATGGTGTAATTGCTTGTGAATAATGATTAAGCCTAATTAGAGTCAGCGTTTTGCTATTACACTGATAATAGCCACTTGCAGTGCCCAGGCTTCGATGTGTTCTCCAGGAGGAGGTGTGGTACCAGCATCTCTGCACCGAGGAGATGAGGTTCTTGGCTTTCCTCCAGCACGGTGTGTACACGAGGGCCTGTGAAGCAGTGAGCTCTCACGGATATTTAAGAACTGAAACGAAACTTTTATTTCTCTTTCTCTCTCTAATTTCTTTCCTGGAGTACTTGTAGTGGTTAACCTCTTCAAAGTAGCCTTCAATTACCCTTGTGATGAAGAAATACTTTTAGTCTTTGTTTTCAAGTTTCTGTGATTCTCAGTTTAATTACCACTTCACATAGCATAAATTTCCAAAGAAAAATATTTTAGGATCTAATTAGATCCTTCCATTAGGATCTAACGGAAGGAGTTGCTAATGACATCTGGAAGTTACTGACATCCTTTCTGTTCTTCAGTGTCGGTGTCCTGAGGCTGCCACATAGGCTTTGTTGCTAAAGATATTTGCATAGAAAGAGCCTGTTTGTTCTCTGGCTTCAGCCCTTGGCTTGTAACGTTTGTGGTTCTGTGATGGTTACAGCCTGCCGCTGTGCGAGGGAGTCAAGGACAAGAGGAGAATGATTGCGGTCTTGTGGAAAGAAAGATGTTGAGGATGGTTTTGTGTGTTGGTGTCGGTAGTAACGCCCAGCCGAGGCGTTGGGTGAAAGGGAGACACAACCTGTGGGGTGGCTGCTTCCGAGCGGGGGCTGGGAGGGACCGCTGGCCCCTTCCCACGCAGCGTGGTGACGGGCACTCGCGTGCCTTGGTTGTGGCTGGAAACGGCTCCTGAGACTTTCCATAAGCAATGACTTAAGTCAGAAACTAGCAGTGAAACAGCCTCTTTGCAAAGTTTGTTGTGTTTTTTGGTGTTTGGTTTTGGTTTTTTGGGGGGGGTTTTTTGTTTTTTTTTTCCCTGGCGATCTAGTGGATTTGTTGGACAAAAGCTAGGAAGAAATGACGCCAGGTTCGCTGGGAGCGCGTCTCTGCGCCCGGTTGATGGCGAGGGCTTTCTGCCTGGTGAGATGGCCCCCGGCTGACGGGGGTGCGGACCGCTCTGCTGCGCCACGGGGTGCGTGAACCGGGGCACTGCGGAGACCCAGCTCTGCCTTACAGTAATTTTCAGTAACATAATACTACTTCAGATATTTATGTTTTTCATGCTCTGCTACAGTTCACATCAAGCAGTTCACTTACATGGGGCCAATACAAAGTTTAATACGGTACTGCAGCAACTTTAATTTGTGGAGTTAAATTGGTGTGCTTTATTTAAAAAAAAAAAAAAAAAAATCTAAATCACACCTGAACTCTTTCTTTAATGTCTCCTTAGAATTTAAATTATATTTTTAGCTCTAGCAATTATTTAAAATGCTGATGCGTCAATCCCCAAAGAGAGAATACTTGTCTCAAGTATTGCCACTTGAAATTTTGGGAAGCCACACAGATGTTCATCTCCTCATTATGGAAATAATGTATTTGGTTAATGTGTTGGTATGAAGAGAGGGGAATACAAATTATCTTGCAACTTGAGAGCCGTTTAAAAGTTCCCTTCTGCTTAGACTGCCTTATTCATCTCTGCTAAGGCATCTCCGACAAGAGGCCCCCGGGATCTGCCGGGCTTGGAAGTGCCTCTGCCGGTTGCCGGCTCTGGCCCGGGACTGCTGCCCCGTTTCCAGCAGCTCTGGGCCCTGGGACACGCGGGGTTCTCGCCGCAGCAGCCAGATGCTGTTGGATATTTGTCTTCTCGGAAGATCCGTGTGCTGTTCGCTGGGGATGAGGCTCAGGTCTCTCCAAGGGCCGTCATCGCAGCCTCCCGGCTTCTTGGGTGCACATCGGGAACACAGAAAAACGAGGAGAGGATCCGAGCTAGGAACTGGCCGAGGGCACTTGCCTGGTGGTCCTTAAGGCTGGCCAGGACCCCAGCGGGGATGCTGAACTGGGGGTGGGGAAATGGAGAGGAAAAAAACATAGAGACGATGAAGAGTGGGTGCCTAGCGGGTATTCTGCTCCTGAAATATTTAAATCAAATGGGGAAGATTTTTTGCTCTCCCTGAAAGATGCGGGGTGTTCCAGTGACGAGTGCCTGGGGGATGCGGGCGTTCCCGTGCGGCACGCCACGGCCTCGAGGCAGCCCGAGTGATGGCACCGGGTCCCCGGCCTCAGCAGTCGTCCCCCTTATCTTTGTCCTTTCGCATGAAAGGCTGAGCGCTTGTTCTGGGTAGTGCCTCGCGGTTTGGTGTGATTAATGCGCACAGTTGGAGTGGAAGCTGAAACTTCGTGTTGGCAGCCTCAGCTGAGGAGGNATCAAGAAGTCAGTTGTCAAAAATCAAGGAAGTAGTTTATTTGTTTTTAAAGACTTTAAGAAAAAAAGGAAGGGAAGAATGCAATGGAGTTTTCAGGTAATATTTTCTTAGGGATGTTATCAGAAGGGGAATTTGAAAATGCAGTTGGTAGCATATATAGCAGTTTAAACGGAGGCACGGCTCTGCTGTGCACAGCCAATTATAGCAAATGGCCGGCGTCGTGCACGCACGGCCCCTGCGGTGCCAGTTTATGTATCGGCCCCACCTGAGCGCAGCTGGGGCTTGCGAGCGTCTGCCGCGGGCACGGCTCGAACCGTGGCTCTGCGGAAAAGAGGCATCGCGCCAAAGAGCATTTTGAAAGAGCGTTCTTACTTTCGTCTAGTCAGCGTTACCATGTCAACANGTTGCAGAGAGGGAGGGAGAGAACAGTAATTGTGTCGCTCTGTCTCCCATCCTGGCACGCTCTGGCTGGATGGCATTGTTAAAGCCGCCTTATAATTGTCGTGGTTTAACCCCAGCCAGCAGAAAATAAACGCCATGCGGTCGCTCACCCCCCACCGGTGGAATGAGGGAGAGAATCGGGAAGGGTACAAGTAGGGAAGCTCCCGGGTTGAGATAAGAACAGTTTAATAATTGAAATAAAACAGAAGTAGAACAGCAATAATAGCAAATGGGAACAACACCAATAACAGAATATACAAAGCAGACGATGCACAGTGCAACTGCTCACCGACCGCCGACCGCGTGTCCCGAACCGGGGCGCGAGCACCCCCCACACACCTGGTTTTTATACTGAGCGTGATGTCACATGGTATAGAACACCCCATTGGCCAGCTGGGTGCTCCCCCCGCCCTGGTGCAGGCATCACCCAGCAACAGCCAAAGCATCAATGGGCCATTAACGCTCCTTTCACACCAAACCAAACCCAGCCCAGCCCCAAGCTGTGGGGAGGGAAGTTAACCCTGTCCCGGCCGGAACCAGGACAATAATCAAGAAGTCAGTTGTCAAAAATCAAGGAAGTAGTTTATTTGTTTTTAAAGACTTTAAGAAAAAAAGGAAGGGAAGAATGCAATGGAGTTTTCAGGTAATATATTCTTAGGGATGTTATCAGAAGGGGAATTTGAAAATGCAGTTGGTAGCATATATAGCAGTTTAAACGGAGGCACGGCTCTGCTGTGCACAGCCAATTATAGCAAATGGCCGGCGTCGTGCACGCACGGCCCCTGCGGTGCCAGTTTATGTATCGGCCCCACCTGAGCACAGCTGGGGCTTGCGAGCGTCTGCCGCGGGCACGGCTCGAACCGTGGCTCTGCGGAAAAGAGGCATCGCGCCAAAGAGCATTTTGAGCGAGCGTTCTTACTTTCGTCTAGTCAGCGTTACCATGTCAACAAAAAACATGGCAACTCCATGTCTGGTTTGGGGGGGCTGTATGTGTGTGAGGGTGGGTCTGTGAGCGTGCATATAGATTTTAGGATACACAAATCTATTTACACATGCCGTAATTATTCCTGTTGACATGGCAACACCTCAGTGAGGCACACACAAATATATACAGAGAAAGACAATTAACTCTGTGTATTGAAGGAATTGAATGCAGGGTAAGGAAATAATATTTGAAACCTGGTGAATCCTGCAGCCTGGGGCCCGGACCCCCCGTGCGTGGCGGGGGAAGGAGCAGCCCCCCGCGCCGCAGATGCCAGGTATGTCTCAGGCTCCATCGGTACGTGTCTCGCCTTATTCTCCCACCGCAGGCGGGAGGAGGATGGGCTTTGATTTCCTTTCATGTTTTGTTTGCTGGGAAGGTGTAACAATGCGACCGAGCATTGATTTGGTTTTCGCAAGTTGATTTTAAGTCCGCGTGCCAGAACGGCGCAGCCGGGGGGTGCGCGCTGACCGCCGCCGGGGTTATTTGTGACCTTACGGCTCAGAATGTAGGTCGTGTATCACAGGATGGTGGAAAATTACCTTTTATGTAGCATCACTGTCGGTCCTGCTCTTGGCTCAACTCGAGCGGTGGGGTGCGGTGGTCGGAGCGGTCAGGGTGCTGGGGGGCTGCGGTGCTCAGCAGCGCCGGGCAGCGACCGCAGCCTCTCCTCCGCAGGCAGCTCTGACCTTGCGTTTTGTTTATTTTGGCATGATCGTTATGTCTGCTGATTGATTTTTATTTTTCATTACTGTTAATTGTAACCTGTTGAAGATATTGAAGGGTTACTCCTGTTGCTGCATTACGATGTAGAGGGATTTCTGTATTTCCATCCTCATTTTAAATGATGCAAGCACCGTACTTGAGTTTAAATGCTTTTAAGGATACGCAATTGCATTTTGTCTGCTGCTGCTACCAAAGGGAAGAAAACCACTCTCATGTTCTGCATTTAGACCTTCTGCATCTCTCCGATTTTACTGCTCTGCATTATTAAAATGAAACAGGCCATCTGCGGAGCAGCTTCTCCCATTAGTCAAAAAGGGTGGGAAGGAAAAGCTCAGAAGACCGGTGGGGAGAAGACATCAATGCATACAAAGGGATTTAGTAGGTAACTGCAAATGAAAAACTGAAATAACAGCTCAGAATTTGGGGGTAAGTATTAATAGGAAAGAGTGATCTGCGTCCTGAGCGGTGGGCCTGACTCGCCACCGCTTCGCTCCACGTCCCGGGGCGACGCTCTCGAACTCCACGTGAGTTTTACTGCTGCCAGATGAGATTAATGCAGAAGCTGATCTATTTTTCAGTAAAGCAGAAAGCAACAGATAATTTCAAGAAGATTGGGTATGCAAGTGAGAGGGAAAGCAAGCCATTAACGAAGTTGCCTTGTGGTATGTATTAAAAAGAAAAAGAAGAAAAGCTTTTCGCTCATCTTCAGGTATGCGTTAAAAATGAGTACTTCATGGATAGGTCTTGGCGAGACAAGTAACCCATTTCCAATAACTGGGCAGCAGGAAAGGATGAATTACTGGGAGACATTCTGCTGCTGGATGTATTTTTACATCTGTTCTGTTTGACCTGATTCGGGTGATAATCTTTACAGCAGATACAGATCCTCACTCGCAAGAGTAGGCTTATGTGAGCAGCGTTTCTCCCTTGGCTGGGACTCTGCATGTTGCAATTCATAAAAAATTATTCATTCCAGCAGCAGGAGTCATTTGAATAAGAAGTGGAGTATTCAGCTGAAAGGAGAGCACCGTGTGCATTAAGCAACCCGGGTGACTTATACTGGTGTCAACCTAGAAAGTCCCTCTGTGGCTGAAAATGCAAAAACCTTATGCATTAAGAAGTCTGCAGTTCTTCAGGGGAAGAGGAGCACAAGCCTTCTTCATCTTCTGCCCCGTAACAGCTCTCTCGATGCTCTGAGGCATGGATTTGGTCCTTTTGTTGTTCATAAAGAAAACAGTGGGTCCCTCTGGGTTAGAACATCGGCCTCCTGCCTGGGTAAGAGGGTGATCCAGAAGACCATGGCAGCAAGAGAAGCCGGGGATGGGGACGAGCTCCTCGGTGTGTGTCCAGTGCCTGCTGCAAGAGGGAAATCCCAGCCCCAGCTGAGGCCTCTAGCTGGTACGGCAATAAAAATAACAAATAGGGGAAATAAATTTATGGTTTTCTACTGTTTATATTGATATAAATGGGAGCTCTGTGAAAGTAAGAAGTGCCTGAGGGCACTAAAATGTAGAATAATGAATAATAATATACTTCTATATTAACCTTTCTATTACAGCACTGGCTAGACACCACCTAGGTCGTGATCTCATTGCTGTGGCAGCTGTATAATTTTATAAAAGTGATAACGGTGATACTTAGCCAATATATATCTATTTCCATAATAGAAGCTTTATAGCTTAAAATCCCAGATTTGCCCTAAGTGTGGCAAGCTGAATTTCCTTTGTACGTGCTTTATGTCCTGTATAGAAGTCAAATGTGACATCAGCTAAAATACCCTTTTTCACTGTTATAATTGGCAACTATTAAAAAAGAAAACAATTGCAAAGCATATTTATGATATGAAGGAAGTTAATAAAATCACTTAATATTATGGCCTTTTTATTGAGTAAGAAGGTCAAGAAAATATCTGTAGACTATCTTAACCGCTCCATAATACTATGTAGTGTGTGTCTTGGGCAACATAATAGAATCTGAAAAAAGACTAGCTGTCTTAAAATTGATCTTATCATTCCACACCTAATGCTTTTATCCCAGATTTAATGTCAGTAAATTAAACTATTTTGGCTTGAATGCTAGGAAAATCAGAAAATTATTTGAGTAGCTGCTTTCAACTCGCTTGGCATCACTAATCACAGTAGGTGATGATTTACTAGCTGGGTAAATAAAATTTGTATAACTAGCCATCATTAGCGACATACTTTGGACAGAATAGAGAAGAATAAAAATATCATAAACTGATAAAATCACTACTCGTGTGAAATTGGGTGAATATGTTGTATTCGCTCACAAGCCACATGGGCTGGGAATGAAAACACTTCAGGCACACTTTGTGTTTTAATTAGGCTTAATTATTTTCCTTATTAAACAACCCCAGAGCCCTCGAAGTCACTGCTGACACAAGAAGTAGACGCTTCACAGCGTGTGCTGGTGACTTTGTAAGCAAGAAGCGACAGGAGTCTCTCTTAAACACCCGGTTCACCCGCGCCAGCGCACGCTGTCGTGATGGATCCGGCGGTGCTGGAGCCTTCCCTCGGCTGCTGCGGGTTGCGCTGGTGCCAGGTCAGCCTTAGAATCATAGAATCACAGAATCACTAAGGTTGGAAAAGACCTCTAAGGTCATCGAGTCCAACCGTCAACCCAACCCCCCCATGCCCACTAAACCATGTCCCCAAGCGCCTCATCTACACGTCTTTTAAATCCCTCCAGGGATGGGGACTCCACCACTGCCCTGGGCAGCCTGTGCCAAGGCCTCAACACTCTTGCAGGAAAGAATTTTTTCCTAATGTCCAACCTAAACCTCCCTTGGCACAACTTGAGGCCGTTTCCTCTCGTCCTATCACTTGTTACTTGGATCCCCCGGTTTCATCTCCTCCTTTTCCTTGGGGATTGCTCTTTTTCGGGTACCTCCCTGCCCTCCTGCGCAGCCGTCTTTCTCGTCTGCAGCCCGTCCTCTCCTCGAGGTGTGCCTGACGCCTTCCCCCTGATAAATGCCTCCCCTGCCTTCTTTCCCCTCGGTACCGCAGCTGACCACGGGCAACGCGTCGTCAGGCTTGGAGCCTGGTTTGCCCTCCAAAGCACGTGTGATTCCCTCGGCCATCTCTGCCAGGGAAGCTGAGCGTTATGCTCTCAGGCAGAAAATGGGCAACGTGTAACATCAAATGGAAGGAGAGATGCAAGATTAACATTAGAAATAAATCATCTGGGGGTTTTTTTGGGTGTAAAAAGCAACCACAGGTCAGCAAGCCTCGTTTTCTGGTTGAGAATCGAGCCGCTCTCTGAGCAGTCCCGGCTCCGCTGAGGCATCCTTCTTCCCAGCGATGCCCATGGGAGGACAAACGGGGTCCCGAGCGCGGGGGGAGGCTGGGGGGCTGTGGGTGATGGCTGACGCTGGGTGCTGTACCCTCCGTCCCCATGACCGACCAGAAACAGCGCAGAATAAAACGCCCGGATAAAATTTGACATGCAGCGCCTGACTCCAGCCAGCTGGGGATGAGAGGCTCCCATCTTCCCCCAGTAATTTCCAGTTTCAGTCACTTAGGCACCGCTGATAGCTCTGGTCCTGATGAAAGCGCTGCTGAGGCTGGCAGCCTCAGCATCCCACCCAGCGAAGCAGGGAAACAACCCGAAGCGCTCGGGCTCTGGTGCCATCGCAGCCAAGCGACACCCGTCCTGCCCTCGCCTGGCCTCCGCCAGCCCGCCGTGGTGCTTGGATCCCGTCCCTCTCCCCTACACCCTTTTTTTTTTTCTTTTTAAGTCTGTTTTATCACTATGTAGTTAATTTATATATTAATCCTGGGACAGAGAATAAATGAACCCATCAGGTAGTTTCATCTCTCTATGTGTAAGAATAATGATTTAATCAAATCACAGTGATTTAAAGTAATAAGGGATTTATTTTAATTTCTAAAATCTCATAAAATAACTGTATCTCTTAGAGGTATTTGCTGAAAAAAGTGATTTTCTTAAGTATGATGTATGGGGAACATTGGGAAATCACTAAATCTTGTCACACAGGTGTAATACTTGGCCATGTACAAGAGTAAAACGTGATTATTCCTATTTTTACATTTAAACATCCAGCTTTTTTGGTTGGGTCATCTAATTCCCTGAACCCAAAACTCTTATTCTTATGTTTAGCACAATGCATGTAAATTGTCTCAATGTCTTCAGTTCAAAAAGATTAAGCTTAAGCACAGGCTTAAGTCTGTTGTTATTATAGAAAACGCACTTGCCTGTTTTTCAACTTTTAATGTTTTTGAATCATATTAAATAAAAAAAGGATCTAAAATTAGATATGCATTTTAGATGTCCCTCTGACCCAAACCCACTGACTTTGGTAGGATGGGTTGTGTTTGCAGGACAGCTTTGTGGTACGTGGGAAGCGTAGAAATAATTGTAACTGATAAGAGATTTAAGACAGAATGTATATTTTGTATTTTTTTTTGAGGCAATTACAAGCATTGGCTTTTTCCAAGAGTTAACAAATTACAGGTCAGTCTGAATATGGTGAAAAGTTACCTAATGTTGCTACTGTTAATCCTCCTGTGACTTCAGGAGTTCCTTCACTCTACACCAGCCTGCAGAGGTGACACACCGTATTTTGCAGTGTGTAACCACGTAGTTTTGTCACGTGTGATCAACAGTGGAACAAGCGGTGCAGAAGCTCCTATTCGAGGACCATTTTTCGTTCGCCCCTTTGGAAAAGGAGCTGCCCATCACCAGACGCCACTGCCCAGGGGCTTGTAAACCTTTTGCCTGACCCTGTGCTTCGGGGCGTTTTGCACCACCGTGCTCCTGGGCAGGTGCTTGTGCTCGTCTGCTGCGCTCGTGCCAGACGAAGAGCTGCCACGGTCACGGCTATTAAATAAACTCATGTGACATAAATCCTTACGCATTATCTCACAATATTTGCATGGCGCTAATCTTTGCATAGATCCATCATACGCTTATGATTAGTGTTCAAAATACAATAATACGGAAGATATGTAACTACTTCACTGTACAAACTGTTCTTTAGTAGGAATTTAAATCATGAAACTCATCGTGGGATTTCCCGAAGTCCGCTGACAAGGTTGGTTGCATGGTAGCAGTATCGCCACACTAGCGAATGATCAGCTTTGGCAGAGAATTGAATATTTGGGGTTTGCTTTACATATTAGCCAGGCATCTAATGCGAAGTTTAAAAAAGTAATAGATCTTTAAATTGATCCTATTTTCTCTTAACTGAAAAATACATTTTTCCTCTAGGTTTCTTTTTTTAAAGTTGCTTTAAAGTACATCTAGCACAGTTACCTTTCTGAAAATAATGGTGGGAAAAAAATGAAATGGTGGTGATTTGTTGGCTCAAATCACAGAGCAACAAGTGTGGTGAGTATTTGGTTCAGCCAGTGTATTTCAGACAATCATAACAACTTCTCTACAGTGTTCTCAGGAATGATAAAGGGAAAAACCAGAAAAAAAAAAAATTCTAGCAGCAGTGAGATTCCACTGAGCATTCTTTACTAATCTTTAAATTGGATGAAAATCTTATCTCCCGTGAACTGGCTCAGTTTGTTAATTCAGTGGAGGTGCAGACGATATGAAACGCCCCGGGTTTTCTCCTCTGGTGTGTCCTACCCCAGCTGTGCACGTGTGTAAAGCTTGTCAATATTTATCAAATAGCAATCGGTGCCTGCGAGCTCGCTCCTGGCCTGGCTCCTGTGGAGCAGAGCGGGACTCGTCCCTCGTACGCGGCCCCGGCCATGGGGAACCTTCCTTGTCCGACGTGTGTTGGGAAGCAGGCAGTTGGCCAAGGCCTCTGGAGTCTTCTCCAGGGTTTTGGCTGTGTGGGACCAATGCAGCCAGAAACAGCCAGCGGGGGCACGGTGCTGCTCCCCGGTAAGGAATTAATAGCAACTTGGCCTGCTACTTAACTCCATCCCTCTGTCAGTCAGTCACTTGCCTGCTTGTCTTGATCAATAGAAAATAATGATAAAAAATGTACGCTCTTTAATAAGGATCTATATTCCTTCTTGAGAATGCAGAGGGATCATTAAAAAAAATCAATGAAAATGTTATTATTTGTTATTATCTGTAAAGGTTTAGAGTAATTCTTATGGAATTCTATTACAGTTTTATCAAGATTTATCGATTTTTTTATCTTATTAAGTTATAGAGCACTTTTCCCAGAGGTCAGTTAGTTTGGCACATTGGTAACGTATGCTGTTGCTCTTTCTGGGCCATATATATATATATATTGCAGATCTTATGACGGAATATCCCCTTTGAAATGCTCTTTTAATTATGAGTAAAACTAATACACATGGGTTTGCAGGAAAACAAGTTTAGCTGGTATGTATCTAAAAATCTAAGAGTATTTTCTAAATTTTCTTCTGACCCATCCACATGAATATTTTCCCTAGGAAATGTCAGCTCAGAAGTTCAGAAATTGTGCGGTCCTTTTCTAGAGACTGTGCACAGAAACATTCATAAATCACTAATCTGCCATTAATTAAGCAGAACAGCTGCAGCAGGAGAGTTTTACTAAATGATTTCCCTAAAACATGGGAAACCCAGGTTAAGTCCCTGCCTTAGCACAACCACAGCAGGAGGGGATGGGAGGTCTCTGCCATCGCAGGTCGGCTCTTTTCCTGCAGCTTCGTGCAGTTTTATTCTGGGAAGTTTTCATTTCAAGCTGCAAAATATGTATTATAGTTGGGTCAATAGTGCACAAAACTAATACAAGGAGACAGATTGACCCCACTCCTAATCTTCTTTCTTATTTGAAAACATCTGTTTACATGCTGTCTATTTTTATCCCGTAGTGGATGGATTGCTATGCTAATTTAACGATGCCATATGGTTTTCCTCTGACTCAATTTCATTGTGTGGAGTGCCAGATTGAGTCAATCTACCCACCTATTTCAGTTAGAGAAATTGTTGGCTATGGTGCAAGGAACTTTTTTCTCTCTTTCAACAGAATATGTATTTACTGTCATTTCTAACTGCAAAATCAAAAGGAACCATGTGATCATGCAATATAGAGAGATGGTTTAGTATCTGTACGAGCTTGCTGCTTCTGTGCAATGCTAGTACAGGCTGTAAGGGCAAGTAAAGGCACAAAACAGATATTCTGGGATTTGCATCTTCAATGGATTTGCACTTTTCAGATGCCAGATAATTTACTTCTGAGCCTCTCAGTGTGCAGCCAGCGTTTTTCAAGTCCTCTTCACGATTGTTCTGCTTTATCTAGGTTTCAGATGTGCATAGTTTGAATATCTCAACAATCTGCTTAGTAAACGGAAAAACTCTTTTGTAACCTGAACTTGAACTGGGATTGCAGTTACATGAAAAATACTGAATCTAAACTGTCTCCGTAAGCAAAAGCGGTGATGTTGCTCATTGCAGGCTGAAGACACGAAACTAGAAAGACATAGGAAAACCACTCGGCACTAGTAACAGTGGGGAACGTCCTGCTGTTCGAATATGCTTGTTGTAAGACTGATCCAACTCTCTGAAGAGAATGGGCACAGCCCCCTTCCTTCCCAGGAGCTGTCAGATTTGGGAAAGCCTGTAAAACCAAGCAGGGATTTTGGCTGCCAGGAGCCTGTAACCTGGCTGAAGGGGTGGAACAACGCCTGCCTGTTTCCTGGCACCGCTGGTGCAGAGGTGATAAACCTTTTCCGTGCTCTATGCCAAGAATACTTGGCTGCGTCACCCCATGTACTCTTCCTTCTGAGCAGATGAGAGAACACAGCTTCTGTCGGCTACAAAAAGAAAAAAAGACAAAAGACTTCACGTATGAGCGCGTAGACAGGCGCCAATATATTTGTCCTCATGCAAATCCTCTGTTTGCCGAGCAAACCCCAAAGTATCCTGGGATAGTAATAAAATAAACACGTTGCTGTGGGAGGGTGGTGATCTCCGCTCGTCCCTGCCTCGGGCGTCTGTTGGGAGCAGCTTTACCCCGGCCGGGCCGGGTGCTGGCTCGAGTCCCTTCTCACACCGTGCGCTCGTGGGAGCTTCAGTCGTTGCCTAACACAGGTCAGATTTCTGCCGCCGTACTAGTACTGAGGATATCTGTCCATTGACGTGCAACTGTTTGCATCCACAAAGGTCTCCTTAGGCTCTAAGGAGTTATCTCAACTTTGAAAGAGAATATGGAGAGAAGAGTGCTTAACTACAGCCGCGTGAAGCAGTAGTGCGCAGGGCAGTTAGTAACGTGATGTGCCTTTTGGTCTGAAGTTACCATTGCTTATTGGGAAAGTAAGTATTTGTTTCAGAGTTCTGTATTGTATTGTGAGAAAAATCCATTAAAATGAGCATGATCTTTGAAGGGATATTGCCTGAGGTGTCAAAGGGTATTTGGCTCGGTTTTAAACTATAGAATTTGAAAATTTGATAGAGAAAATCCCTATACTGTGGCAGGTCTAATTTGTTATCAGGCTTTAATAAACTGTATAATTTTGTAGTACAGTTTTAATTCCTTTTATTTGCCCTCCTGGTTTGTAAGCCTTTAGATATACCTTTTCTTTAATTGCTATACATACACACATATATATGTATATACACACATATGTACACATGTATATATACAGTGATATACGTTTCTGAAAAAAAAAAAAAGCTGAAACAAGATATGTTTCTTTTCTGGCAAGTTGGTGAGGTGCTACAGAGACATATAATGTGGTTAAGAGCCATATGAAAACCGTGAACTAGTCAGTGCTACACAACTCTTCGGTAGCTGTGATGTGGTTTCTTCCGGGGAATAGAGAGAACTATGTGTTTTGAAAAAAAAGAAGACCCAGGGCCTTCGGAGATCTTTACTGAACTTCAACTGGGCTGTTATAAAATTATCATTTTTTCCCCATTATTGTACTACTGGAGTTGTCTGTCGGTTTTCCTCGTGCAGCGCTGCAAGCTGTTCGGGGCTACGGGGCTTCAGGGACAAACTGAATCTCATGGGTCCAAGGCAGGAAACCTCCCCCCGCTCGGGAGGTCTAACCCAAGCGCCCGGTAAATCGCCGTGATTCACAGTTACCTCTTAGAAGTTTTGCTCTCTGGGTTTATCTGTACCTTTATGAAAGGAAATTAAGGGAAAAATACATGCTACGAAAACAATAAGGCGCACTGATAATGGCCAGTTCAGTCAGATGAAGCTGCCTTCTCTGGAGGTCTGGAGAGCTTAATTACAAAATTAGTTGTATTGAGCTCAGCCTAATATCAGCTGCGCCGTATAATTTATTTCCACTCTTTATTGGTATGTATCTAATCCATGCTTTTTGCTTATAACTCTTTTTTATATTAACCTCTGTTCTACATGTATCTTACTTAGCTTTATACCTCACAGTTAGTGGCAGAGTAATTTACTTGCGAGATGCAGCTGATTAGATAAAACGTGCAACGGACTGCCTTCCTTTCCGCGGGCATCTCGTGTGGGTAGGGATGTGAACGTGTGCTGGATATTGAAGAAGGTATAAACAGAGTATTTGTTTTTCAGGCTGCAGTACTGCCCGTGCAGTATGAGCTAGACTTCAGCTTTCTCCCTCTCTCCTTCGCCAGGGTTCGATGCCTATTTCACCTCCCGCACCCTGGAGAACAACAGAAGGAACGTCTGGTTTGCAGAGTACTGGGAGGAGAACTTCAACTGCAAGTTAACCATCAGTGGGTCAAAGAAGGAAGACACAGACCGAAAATGCACAGGTAACTTCATTCCCTTCACGCTCCTCGTGCTGCTGGGCTGCCGTGGAATGACTGCACAGCTGATGTAAGGAAGCTTGGCTGGAGACAGATTGAAAACATAAATTGAATTTTTGTAGGCTGTAGAGAAAATGAAACAGCAGCATCAGCCTTGCAGGACAAGAGGAGTAGATGGAAAGAGTCAAAAAATACATTATTTCTTCCTTTTTCTGGCTGTCCATCCAGCAGGAAAATCCGTATTTTCCATGGCCCCAGAAGTACTTTTGTTTGCGTGCAGGGTGCCTTGGGGGTCTTTTGTTAGTTTGTTTTAGATGGAGCATATTTCCACAACTGGTGCCTTGTCACCCATCTGCAAACCTCAAACCAGCCACCTGCGCTGTCGAAGCACCGTCTGCCCACGGCCGGACACAAACCGCGTGCGTTAGAATCCGACTTGTCAGGGGAACGCACCTGTAGGAAAGCATTAGCACAGGGTGAAACGTTTTCAACTTAGCTAGCACAAAATCGTTGGTCAGATTTTTGTTCTCACTGATGTTATTTAAGAAATCAGGGTTAAATAAATTTTTGCAGCCTCAGCTCAGTAACACAGAAAACACACTGGCTGCGTTTGTGGCTGAGGCTCCTGACCTTCAGTAGCGTCTTGTCTGACCTCTGTTATTTTCTGGTGGCTGAGAGATTCACTCCTCTTTTCCTTTTAAGAGGTACTGCCCACCATTTGAAAAATCATATTTTCCAGGAATTCCTGTTTCCGATCACATGGAGATTCAAGGAATTACTTTTAGTTACAGAGATGCCCAGGTAACGGTGGGGGTGATTTCGTTTTTAGCTGAGTTATGCACTTCTCAGCACAGCCACCGTCTTGATGCGGGTGACACAGTTCATTAAACTTGAAGAGTTTATTTTGAAAGGAAATGATGGGCGAGACGCTTGTTCTCGGAGTCAGTCAGACACGGGCCTGACCAAGTGCTACCAGATGATCCATAGGGACAACAGCAGCATTGCCAGTTTAATGATCTGCTGAATTAAGGTATTAGATTGAGGGTACCTGTCTGGAAAAAATACTCCTAAAACTCAAAAAAGGAGGGAGTCTGCCCTCAGACGGCCAGGTCCCTGTGCTTGTGGCGTGAACCCCCGCGGTGTGGGGCTGGGGCATTTGCTCAGGGCTTAAAATGCAGCGGAGAAGCTTCGGCCAGAAGGTACCTGCTGCCGTACAGGTGGTGAAGCCCAAAACGCCGTCTGGCCTCCGCCCTGCCCTGGCCTCCCTTTGCCTTTCCTTCCCCCTCCTTTTGATTTTTCACAGCAGCCGTTTAAATGTGTTATGTTGAATAATTGCCTTGAATTTTGATCAAAGGAAATTAGTTCATAGGAGGATGTGTTTTACTTTGATTGAAAATTGATGAAAACTTTCCATGTTTCATATCATCTGCTTTTGGTTTCAATTCATGGATGGGAGTAGGAGTGTTGTGCATAGAAACAGTGCAGCTACTGCTGGGAATACATTGCTGTTAAATTTGGCATTTGGAATATCCCCCAAAGGCTGGAATTTGACTAAAAATTGCTAAAAGATCTTTGGGATAATTTCTAAAAGTGTCTTATCACCCTTATTGTTTACGCCATTATTTTACTACACGTGCTCACAGCCTGTGCTTTCTGATGCGGATGTGAGAACGGTGTGCTGCCTTCCCTCGCCAGAGATTCAGCAGAAACATTTATTTTCGATGGCTAACTTACCCTATCGAACCGAAATACCACATTATAGCTCGATATGGTACCAAATGACATGCCTGCCATCTTCCTTCCCTCTTCTACAAACTGAAGTAAATTGTGCATCAGAAAAAGCATTAGCTTTGAATTATATTGCTAGTAGGAGAGTCGTAATGTCCCACTGATGTAATAATATTATGAATTATGAATCATCATTATTTTAAACTTTGATTGGCAATTTGTAATGCAGCGAGGTACTAGGCTCCAGGCCATCGGTTTCTGACAGCAGTCGTGCTCCTGAGCACTGGCGTGGGGTTGGGAGGCTCATGCTCCAGATGGAGATGCTTGCACGTAGCAGGGAGCAGCTCAGTGCTCGTGGCCACAGACTGCGACCGAGAAGAAAAGCTGCTCCACGAAGGCACCCTGTGGGCCGCTTACCTTTTCATATCACAACTTTCTGAAATATTTCTACATGCAGAACTTCTACTTTATTGTCATTTATTTAAGCATGGAAATTTTTCCCTGACTGGGATGGTTAAGATGTGGAATGAGAAAATGAAAATACGTTTAGCCCACTCTACCTTCTTTCTAGCTAGGATTAAATACAGACACCGCTGTAATTAATAATGCTGTTTCTGGCGATGGACTTATTTTAGCGTGGTTCAGGGCATGATCCAGTGCTGCTAAGTTGTGCTGCCAAGGACGCCTGTATTGTTGTGCAGGTGATTCTGCTGGGAGGCAGGCCATTTCAGAGCGGTACGTACACAGACGCAGAAACAGCCGAGTCCCTTGCTCTTCCCCAGAGAAGAGAAGGATCGGTTCCTTATGCGGTAAGTGGTGTAACGTCAGTCGGGTGCTGCCTTCTGTGCTTGCCCCGGCCCTGGTGTTGCTGAGGGATGCTGTGGTTTTTTTTTGAGGACACTTCGTCAAACTATGTGGGGAATCTAATGTAATCACTGAAACGGCATGACAGTAACGAGCATTGGTTTTAGACAGTTCATGGTTATACCTCCTGCTGTTTACATTTAAGAATATTGGAGAGATTCACTTCAGTCATAACAGGCCACATCAGGTTAATGTAGGAATATTTTGGAAAAAAGTAGTTCGCAGTACCATGCATTATGGTAAAAATGTGCTTTTATAGAAGAGGATTAACAGAAGAAAACGACTGTCTTTGCAGAAGAGAACAGCACTGTAGTTGTAGTTCTTCTGCCAAGGAACAGCGATGGGCCGAGAGGACACGGCCTCAAGTTGTGCCAGGGGAGGTTTAGGTTGGACAGGAGGAGAAATTTCTTTCCTGCAGGAGTGGTCAGGCCTTGGCACAGGCTGCCCAGGGCAGTGGTGGAGGCCCCATCCCTGGAGGGATTTAAAAGACGTGTAGATGAGGCGCGTGGGGACATGGTTTAGTGGGCATGGGGGGGTTGGGTTGGCGGTTGGACTCGATGACCTTAGAGGTCTTTTCCAACCTTAATGATTCTGTGATTCTATGATTCTATGATAGCTGGCTAGATGCAAAGGGAGCCATGCCGCACGCTCTGCCCACATCCCGCTACGTGCAGAGATGGGCTCTGGGCTCTGATTGTGAGCTCAGCTGGAGATATTTCACTGTGCAAAACCATGCTGTGAGATTTAGGGAGTTAGAATTAACAGATGATAAAACAAGTTTTTTGTGTATGTATTGTCAGGGACCAGGTCGTTCATAAGTTTCGAAGTGATTATTGAACTGGAATATTTAGTGGTGTTGCACTGGCAACATTGCCCCGTGCCCGTGGGCCGCTCTGCTGGCACAAGCATCAGCGTGGTCGCCCGTGGGTGCTGCCGGTCCCACCGGTGCTCCCTGCGGCGGGAGGAGGAGTACGCCACGGGGAAGTGGAAGCACTCTGGAGGCACGAGCACCCGCTGTACCTGCTTTTTTAATGACCTGCCTCCTTGGCGGGTAACGCTACCTGAAAAGGAAATTGCAACACTTGACTGTTTTCACTTATTAAACATAGCTTTTCATTCAGATGGCTTTACACTCAAGGAGACTTAATGAAGTGATATACGGGTGGTGTCACCTTGGATGTCATTTATCAGAATGTAGATTACTCAGAGAGCTTTCCTAATTATCTACAAGTGTAATCAGTCTGAAGGTACAGCCCAGATGATGGCTCAGACAATGACTTGCTGTAGAGAAAATGCTGGGAGAAAGCTCCCTGCAAGGTGAAGTGACAGAAATTCAGCAAAAGGGTTCATAGAAGAGGGACAGTGGTGTTTAGAATTTAAATTGGAACAAGCGAAGATGCCTCAGAGGGACCCAGATTCACCTTCGTGGGCAGTGTGTAGGCAGGAGCAGTCTCAGGACTCTCCCTGAGGAGCATCAGTGCAGCCTTGCTGTGAGCAAATTCACATGCCACGCTACACGGGGAGTGAGTCCTAACCCCCGTCCCGGGGCATCTCTGAGCCCTGGGTCAGACCCTTTGCCGGGTCCCCGCGGAAGGCTGGGGGGCATGGTGGGGGGACGATGCTGTGAGGGGGCTTGCCCCATCAGCAGGATTCTACTGGGCAAAGAGTTGGTGGCTCAGAGAGGCCAAATCCCTTTTAAAATGTGAGGAGCATCAATCAGGAAAGGCTATTCTAAGGACTGATTTTATCTCATCTGAAAATGTTACAAAGTAGGATTAAAAGTCAGCGACGGACAGAGGTGTCTCAGCTAAAAACAATAAAAATAAAAAAGGCAGTAATTTGTGTGTGTATACGCACACACTCACTTCTAAAGCTGGGGAGAGTGCCTCGTGCTCTGATGTTGTCCTGGTTTCGGCTGGGCTAGAGTAAATTTTCTTCCTATAGTGCGATGTTTTGGATTTAGTAGGAGAATAATGTTGATAACACACTGATGTTTTAGCTGTTGCTGAGCAGTGCCTACACTGAATCAAGGACTTTTCAGCTTCTCCTGCTCTACCGACTGGGAAGGCTGGAGATGCACAAGAAGCTGGGAGGGGGCACAGCTGACAGCCGACCCAAACTGGCCGACGGGACGTTCCACTCCACACGCCGACATGCTCGGTATATAACTAGGGAAAGCCGGCCGGGGGGCCGCTGCTGGGTGCCGGGCAGCAGGTGGTGAGCTATGGCATCGTGCAGCATTCGCTTTGTATATTCTTTTTTCATTATAATTATTATTATTACTGTTTTATTTTATTTCAGTTATAAAACTGTTCTTATCTGAGCCCACGAGTTTTCTCACTTCTCTTCCGATTCTCTCCGCCATCCC
This sequence comes from Pelecanoides urinatrix, assembly GCA_013400755.1. NCBI lineage: Eukaryota > Metazoa > Chordata > Aves > Procellariiformes > Procellariidae > Pelecanoides > Pelecanoides urinatrix. The sequence goes on from VZTQ01013745.1 coordinate 509,602, forward strand.
ACCGGGGGCAGTGAGCGAGCGGCTGGGTGGGGTGAGCTGCTGGCTGGGGTTAAACCACGACAGATGTGCACCAGAGACTTGGTACGAGATCAGCGAATGTCCTGCCTTGCATCTCAGCCTGCTGTGGGTACAACTGTTGTTTAGGGAGGGAGGAGAAGGTCAGATTTCCATTTAGTAACGGAAGAAGTTAAAGTAGCAAAGGAATAGTTACCCTATATGTTTATACTTTACAATAAAGTTGTGCGGCGTGTGCCATACCTCTGTCAGAATTTCCTGTAACTGCTTTTTGTAGGAGGGGATTTACCCTTTGAAGAGGAAGAAGCAATACAGAGTGCTGAGAGCTACGCTTGGTCTGGGTTTTCTCAGAACAAATGGTGTCTGAGAAATGTATCATGTATCCAAAATTGCTGGAAGCCCAAGTCTGGATACCCAGGATCTGGCATGTCACCCCAAATGTGGCACTGTGTTTCATGACCATGGAAAAGGAGGGGTCGGGGAAGACAGCCCGGATAATTTTGGCAAATCACTTAATTATCTGTGGTTTGGTTTAAAATGATACCAGTAGCTGGGATTTGTTTTGTGGTTTTTTGTTGTTGTTGTTGTTGTTGTTGTTTTTTCATGAGGATAAGGAAGCTAATAGCAATGTCCTGTCTTTTTTTCACCAGGAGTCAAGATGGCTTGTACTATGAAGCCGTATGCTAGGGAAAGAAAAATAAAGAGAAACAAAAGATGTATAAATAGCATAGCCTGCGGATATAAGAATATTATTTATAATTTGACTACAAAAAGTGATCTAGTGCCCTACTAGATTAGCAAAGTACAATTTACTATGGAAAGAAAAATACTTTTCAAAATGCTATCAAAATTCCTCATCTCAGGAAAAAATAAATTGTCTGAGATGTTTCAAGCAACTTCATGGCAGATGGCCAATATCTAAAGCATTTTTTTAAACAAATGCCAGGAGCCACGGTGTGCGTGATTCACTTTTTATGAAAACAGCTTTATGGTATTCATTAGAATGAATATCTATTGGACTTGAGGGTGTCAGAAAACCTGAAGTGTTCACAGTGCCACATAAATCACGTCAGGAAGAGGGGCTAAATTTAGACTGATTCCCACTCTGGGTGTTGAGGGCTGTGAGTGCGGAAGGTGCTCCATCTCCGGCACTGCTCAGGGTTCGGGATGGCTGGTTTATACGAACGATGCAAGGGCGAAACCGAAGCTCGGTCAGAAAGGTGCCCGCTGTTCGCAGGCAGCAGCAGCAGGGCTGCACTGGCGGCGGCTCCCGGCTCTTCTCGGCACCCGCTTCCTATTCGTGGTAAGGCTTGTGGGTATCACTGCATCTGGGTCCTACAGCAAATATTAAGAATTCCTGAGAAAAAGCAGGTTTAGGAGGGTCCAAACCATCCACAGTACATGGGGGGGTTGGGTTGACGGTTGGACTCGATGACCTTAGAGGTCTTTTCCAACCTTAGTGATTCTGTGATTCTATGATTCTATGATTCTTCTTTTGTCCAAGAATCTGCAGCTTGAAAAACCTTCTCTCTTGTTGCGGGTGTGCTCACGATGAGCGTGCCCTGAAACGCCTTTCCAGAGCTACGCAGGGGCTGAGCGGTGCCGTCAGCTCCCTTTAGTTATCAGTCAATTTTCTGTGCACCAAGCTGGATTTTTTCTGCGGCTGTGCTTCAGGAGGGGGGGGGAACCTTGTTATCTCTGTGCATAATGCGAAGACAAGTTGACTGACTCGTAAGCTCTGTGGCTGAGCAGCTGAGACAGTGGAGGTCCAGGCTTTGTGGCTGTCCCTCTTACTATTTTTTTTTTACAGAACAAGTTTTATAAAAAGCAGGTTTTTGGTTTTGTTTTTTTTTTTTTTCAAAATCTTGGCCAATGATATTAGATCTTTCTACCCGACCAAGTCCTTTTGTTAATGCCCACTCTCATCATGTATAAGAAGTCTGGCCTAGGCAGTAGTTCTAAACTGTAGTCTAGTCCTAAGCAGTGGTTAGTCAAGGTGCTGACATACAGAAATACTTAACGTAAGGCTGGCTGTCATGAGTCCCGTATACAAATTGTAAAATAGTTTGCTTTAGGACAAATACTCAGTTCGGATACCCTTTCTCAGCTGCCTCTGGACCCAGCAGGATTTACGTGCCTGTGACTCAGGGTGGATTTTTGCCCAGGATTTTGTGGTGTGTGATTGATGACATAGGCAGGAGCAAAAAAGCTTTTGGTTAGCTCTTGTTACAGAGATTGCTTTGTGCATTTTCTCCTCCAGGCTTCGAGGTATGAAATGTGTGTTAATGCCTGTGTGTGAAGGTATATAATATTTCAGTGCAGAAAGGGTAAAGACTAAAATTTATCTTCTTTTGCTTGCCCTGCAAGCTACGAATAAGGTTAAAGGGCAGACCAGGATGGGAAATTTATCTTCTCAATTACATCCCATGCTCTGATGCAGGTAAATAAGTGGTCTAGATAGTTGTTTTCCTGCTTTGCTGGTATGGCCTGCTCTTCCTCCCTTCTTTCCTGGGACAACCACATAATGTTTCCTTGCTACTGAGTGGCTGATGATATTTTTGTAACATGTTTCCATTGACAACTTCTGCTTTTTCTTTTCTTTCTGACGGTGACTGTCTTTCAAGTTGTCCGTGATCTTGGTTATAGGCTCCCTCTCAAACTGCAATGTTCAAGGGGAAAAAAAAAAATCCAAGACTTCTCATGAATGAAAGAATATGCTCTCCAATAAACTGCTTTTTACCAAGTCCAGCTCATCTTTGGGTGACCCCTCTAACTTCTTGGGGCCAATACAGCTATAGCCATAGCTCAGAGACACTAAGGCTTATGTGAGGATACATGGTTAACCAATGTTTGACTTAAATTTGAAACCCAGGATTTCAGTTCTCTGTTCTTTTACTAGATTGCATTGCATCTTATTTTGTAAATACTTCAATGATCTAGGGATAAATGATTTAGGGACATGGTTTAGTGGGCATGGGGGTGTTGGGTTGATGGTTGGACTCGATGACCTTAGAGGTCTTTTCCAACCTTAGTGATTCTGTGATTGTATGATCTTCAGACTGCCTAAACGTATCAATGCTAACACCCATGAGAAGGAGAAGTTGACTTTTTTTCCTGAAAAATGTTACATGCACAAGTTTAGGAGCAAACGAACCATGTTATGCACTAGCTTGCAAGTTGACTGGCTATGTGCAACTCTTTCTAAACAAAATATTTTCCATATAATATCAAATTGTCCAAGTATGCATTGTAGCTTAATGACCTCTCTGCTTTCATTTCAAAAAGTTAATCTCATTTAGCATCGTAGTACTTCAAAATATATATACCTGAAATTCCTAAAAGAACCCTGCAATGGTTGGTTCAACCACCATTAAACCAACCTTGAAGAGTTTATTCTTAAGGCAAACCAGTTTTATGGATTTCTAAACTCTTACTATCTTTCAGAAATACATTTCTTAGAATCGCTTATATTTCCAGATTGCCAAGGTGGTTTGCCAACAAAACCCCAAGTTTCAATGACTGTCTTCCTGCTATTTACCTACATATTCCTCTATTTGCAAGCTGCATTTTTACCCAGGAGCTTGAATATAAAGACGGCTCCAGTTTAGGCCTTCTAGTCTTTAAAAAGTGCTTCTTCTATACATTTGCTTCATCACTGGCTTCACTGGCAATTATTGCTACAGGAAGCTTTCTTCATTTGCACGTTAACAATATAAAGCTGTAAAGTGTCTGTGATTTACATCACTGTTGGCTAACCTGGTGCCGATTTTTTTAATGACTGTAGTACTTCAGCATTGGAATATAAATGAGACTTATTACATATGTTTTTATAGGAATGTTGAATGCTCAGAAAACATCTCAGGTAAGAAAATTAGGTCAGTTCTCTAATGTAAAATCTCTTCCCTTAGATACACATACACACCTGAGAACAGAAACTGTTACGGTGGGTTGAATCAGTGTAATTGAGAAAAAAAAATCATCGTCTGACAGATGGAGGTGGATGTAGCATCACAAAACTCATTGCATCAAGGCTTTCTGTAAACTGCTGCATTAATATTATTATTATGATGATCTTTACCAGGTAATATTGTTATTTCTGGTATTGGAATAACACATTTTCAGTAGAACTTTCTGCTGCACTGTGCTCCTTTTGGTTTTTACTTTAATAATTATAAGTGAAGACCAGTTACAGTACAGGAATTTTTTTTGCTCTCCTAGATGAGGAATACGTTGTAGGACATTGTGAGAACCTGGTTTCCAAAGTCTGATTAGAGGGTATTAGCTGATTAGACATGGTTGAAGCTGACTACATCTGGTTTCTGTGGGTTTTGGTGGTGTTACTGGAGTCACTCAGGACAGCTGTATCTCCGTTTCTCTCTGTATATCTACTGTTGCAGATGTCTGACCGTGGTCAAGTATATACCAACTTAAGAAAAAAAGCTTTTTTAGTTAAAAAGGCTTCCCTGTTTGTTATTGGCATAGAACAATTGGTCTGATTTCCAAATTTGTTGTGCAATATGAAGTTCTCTCTCTTCATCAGAGTTGCAGGAGGCTGTAGAGCTGTGCTGCCAGTGAAGGTTGCAGAGAAGATTAGGGAGAGGTTTCTTCAGCCGTTAGAAATAAGGCCGAAATGGCATGCCCCAGCGTTAGGGAGGTGGGTGCTCTGCCCTTCCTGGGCTATGCCGCTGCCCTGACTCTGCCAGCTCGCCGTAGCCTGGAGGAGATGATATTTAGGCTGAGATTTTATCCTAGCACAGAAGGATGTTCTTATGTGGGTGGCAGCAGAAACTTGAAAGTTCATCTGCTTTCCCCAAGAAAATCCATGGGGATTGGCTTGATGGTCTTGAGATAAAGGCTTTTGTCTATAATGAGATCTTCTGAATTAGGATGGGCTGGGTAGATGACTGTAACTACATAGCTGTATTATTGGATCTTGTATTTCTTTGTAAAATCACAATACATGGATTATATTGCAAAGAGGCCTGATTGTCATACTCTGCTTGTTTAAATTACAACATTTACTCTAGCATATTGTTAGTTTTTCTCAAGCTCTAGTACTCAGCTACTTTGGAATAAAGAGCTTATTTGGAGAAGCCTTCAGACTTTACACCTCCTGTGTGTACGGTAGTGGCTATACCATGAGTGAGTATCCAAGGAGTAATAGCTCTGATCTTATTTTGGAGAGCCCTGGACGCATGTACTTGTCTATTAAAGATGGATCCATTTGGTTTGAGCTCTTGTGCACGTTTCTGGAGTGCCATGAGTACAGCCGTTGCAGCTGCACAGGCTGAGCTCTCTGCGCTGTGCGTAGCTGGAGGAAGCTTCAGTGTCATTATGAAATAGCATATATGGGCACTTACACAGTTATAGACTAATAATTGTAGCTCTTGCATCATGGATGTCTCTTTGCTCACAGGCATCAGGTTTCTAATGATGCTAAATATGCTGGAGATGGATGAAGAGTATATATTTTTCTGTCAGCACTTAACCAGCTGCTGAATTCTAACTTGTACAAATAATAGCTGCTTGTTTGATACTGTGAGCATTCTGCAATCTTGAAATTAAATCTCTTGTTAATGATGACTGTCACCGAGTTCTCAGCAGTACTATTATGTAAGTTCCTTTGAAAATGTGTTTAATCCTTCAGAAACTGAACCAATGTCTGAATTCATCTAATGTAAGCACCAGTGAAGTGGGATTTTGATGTCTGTCTGTCTGAATTATATGCCATAGAAGTTGTCCTTGCGACACTAGTTATACATCACAACTTATCCCCTACATTATGTGATGATCAACGACGAGTCCAGAAAAATCAGCTGAAGGAGAGATGTTGAGAAAATGTAATGTGAAAAACAATGTTGTCAGCTCCTTTTCCATACAAGGAGGTGTTAAGCATCGCCTTTACGGAAAGTGTTACCAGGAGTTCTTAAACTTGCATTTCATTTCCATGTCCTCTGAAAGAGATTGTACAAGAGGACTTCTTTCTCTCTGTATTCTCACTACTCTGGATTTGGGGCTTTTTTTTCCTCTCTATGTTGCAGTATTTTTCTCTTGTGAAGATTTGCCTGAAGCAAGAGACCTAGCTGCTCAGTCTCTTAGGAATCATGATGATGAGCACTTGATACTCCAGTAGGAAGTGAAGTTAAAGTGTTTGTCATCACCTTCAAATAGATCTTTCCGAAGCAAAAAATGCTCGTGTCAATAAATGGCTTTTGTGTTTCATCCTGCTCCTGACATCCCAGGGTACTCCATTTCAAATCCATGGTACAAAACTGCATTCTCTTGAAATCCCATTGTGTGCATGTGTCTCGGGTGTCAGCTGCTTCATTGCTGAAGAAAATACTGTTATTGTATGAAGATCACCAAGTTAAAGAAAAAAAGAAGCAACCTGTAAAGAACAGGGGCATGTGAGAAGAACAGGAGACTGGCACATCACAGTGGAGATGGGGTTTTTGTTTACCTGCTGTGCTTTTTGGTGTCTTACGACAGCATGGAGGGTTGCATGGGTTCTTGCTGCGCCCAACACCCGAGTTCACCTGTTGGTTCTTTCTCTTGCACCAAGCTTCGCTCCCCTGAGACCCCCACCATGCCCTGACAGGGCTGGGCTGGGGGTTCCAGACTGCCCCTTGGCCAGGAGGTGCACGCAGCTCTGGTATCGCTGCTTTCATCTGTGAGAAGCTAATGACTTCTGTGGGCTTCCTTCTCTTCCAGGAATAATTAATAATTGAATTTGTATACACCCGTATACACAGGAGCTATTCCTGAAGCAAATGGTAAAACTTTCTGCTTGGCTTCTTCAGCTAAACCTAAGAGGGCAAAATATTTGCTACACTAATGCTGAAGTTGGAATTAAAGTTGTGCCCATCACTCAGGTTTACCCCTGTCTGAAAATGGACTTTGGGCCCGGTTTGCTGCTCACTGGGTTACTACAGTGGTGGTTTGATGTAAACTAGAGGCAGCACTCTGTTCAGTCAGGTCTGTTAATCTGGATATTTTTTATTTTATTTTTAGTGTTGAAGTCTGAAGACTATTTGACATGTAAAATATGGCATTTGCTCTGCAGGTTCTTTGCTAGTTCCAATTGCAATAGTCTCTTTAAAAGGTAACTCGGGCTGTGTTTATGTGAGGGGTAGCATACTCTTGTTTTAATTGCATAAATTCATGCATGTTTTCTGGGTGGGTAGTTACATTTGACTCCACACCTGGACTTTACTGTACACAAAATCTCCATGTTTAATACTCAACTAAATGGCTGTTTTCAGTAGAGGAAAGCTTTCTTGAGACTGGAAATTCTATTAAGTTTTTCAAGTCTTTATTATTTTCATACTTGGACACTGTTAACATTGCTCTTGGTTTTTTTTAAGTGGATTTTGCTCAGGTTCCTTTCACAGATATCTTCACTAAAGGTTTTATTTCTGCTGTGCATTTGCCCAACCGTGCTTCTGGAACTTAATATGCCTAATCAGTATTGTTTGTGTGCAGCATTTCAATCCCAGATTCACTTCCCTTGGCATGCATTTCTGTTGCACTGCTAATTTGGTTATGTAGCTGAGCTGAAACCACTTAAAAGCATTTTGCTTGTCAGGGCCTGGAAATGTAATAAGGTCTGTAATCAATGAGAGGGGAGTGAAATAATGAAAAGGACAGTACGTGGATCTTCACAGTCTGGAAGCTCTCTTACCCTGCTGAATTATTTGCAGGATTTCGATGTTTCCAGTGTAGTTGAGATTTAAAATTGAGAGGCTTTCGTAGAGGGTTTCTCAAACATAATTCATAGGTTGAGTGGATCAGGTGTCAATGTGCAGTTTGGTAATTAGGGAGAGAAACAAAAAAGGGGGAAAGTGTGGATAATTAAATATGCTCATATAGGGGGGTTCTATCTTAGCTTATCTTCAAGCGAATCACTTGTGGAGATACTTAGACATTCTTCATGCTTGTAGAATTTCTGTAAGAAGGTGGTGATCTCCGGGCTTATTTGTAGTTCTGGTCCACTCAAAGAAGAAGAAGGATTGTTTGGGACTGATGGGTATTTGGTGATGTAGCTCAGTTCCTCTTTTGGGTGTCTAATCTTTCAATGAACTGAATACAGAAAATGTGCTGCTATGGTGCAGAAATCACAGAAAGTGGGATTTTTCCTAGACCTTGTTGACTTGTAACAAGTTAATTGAAGTCATTGGGTGTTAACGACACCCTCACTGTTGGATTGGGAGCCATATTGTTGGGCTGTATACCGCGTGTGTGTGTATATGTATATACACACTGCTTATGTACACAAAAGTGTATATATATTTTATATATATTTATAAATAAATCCTGTATTTATATAAATATATTAATTATATGTTTAACAATTATACTTTAAGTATACATTTAATATTTAAATATTTGTATGCAATATATACATTTATTGAGAGAGAGAGCATGATGTATATGCATTTATAGAAAGAGCTGCCAGCACCAGAACTGTGTAAACTTTCTAGATGAAGCCACCTTGAGGGTGGGAGAAGGGGTGAGACGTATGAGCAGAATTGCAAACTGTCTGGATCTCTTTGCAGAGTGTGACTTGCGGGAGGGGACTGCAGCTCCACTCTGCCTTTCTTTTACGAGCCTCTGTTAAAAATCATTAGTTCTCGCAGTCATTAACAACTTGATTTCCTTTCCTTATTGGTATCAACCAATTTAAGTTCACTCATGCCTATTTCTAATTAAGGATGTTAACAAAGGAGTTTTCCCCACTCGTGTCCTCCAACTGAGCATTTACTTTGATTGAAGGTCTCTAAAATATTTGCAACAGTGACTCCGAGGGCTGGTTTCTTGGACCCAGACCTGCAGGTACTGCAGGAAGGTGATCAGGACCGATGCAAAGTTAGAAAGAAGTGTGGTGCTGCAGGTGAAGCAAGTGGGATGTGGTGTTGCCACCCTTGGAAAATAATAGATTGCACTTCTGCTGCTTTCATCGATGCAGCTCAGAACACTTCACAAGCAGTAATTACATTTCATGAAACCCTGGTGAGACAGGTAAGTATAATCACACATTTTGCAGCTGGACAGATTGAATCATGCAGGTGTTCCTTGGCCAAGGTAAAACAAGAAGTTAGTGAACAATTTCAGGAAAAAAAAAAAATCAAAGATTCCTGATTCTTAACCTGTTGTGCCTTGCTTTAAGCTCTGAAAATCCTGTTTGGTTTGCTGCTTAATTGCAGAGGCACCCAATTTTCAGTTCACGCAACCATAACAGCAAGAAGGCCGCCTTATTGCTGGTTTTACAGTCACGTTACCAGGTTACATATTCATCTCGAGCCTGAGAGGGAGAGAATGGTTAGGGCACAAGCCTACCACAAAAAATACTTAGATTCACCTTCTTTGTCGCTGCTATTGAGTTCTTTTGGTTCTTTGTGGTTTAGTTTCTGTGTTCCAATTTTCCGTCTGCAAAGTGCCTCCCTCCTCTGAGACTTCTCGTGCCTTGGCCTGAGGAGGAGAGGATCCCTGAGGCAGAGTTTGTCGCCGCTCGCGCGCTGGGTGCTGCGGCCATCAAGGAATGACTTTCAAAGCGCTGCTTTCCCCCCGTTGCAATTGGGATGACATTAAGCGCTTGGATTCCTTAAGTCCTCACCTGCTAAAATATTTTAAAGGCAATCAGTGGATTCTGAAGGACATTTCAGTCTCTGCAGTTGGGGAGAAGGGGGGTGCGTAGTTAACGCAACCATACTGCGCTTCCCGAGCTGGCGCTAATAATAGGCACGTTCGCTCAATTCTCTGGAGCACCCGTGCGGGTGCTTCTGAAGTGATTCTTTCTTCCCTCAATCTGGCTCTGTCTTTCAATTAGAGACTGGGATTTGCAGCAGAACAAAACATCAGACTTTAAAATACCAGCTGTGCTTTATTTTAAATGCTTTCTTCTTTCAAAGACATATTTTGGGAGCATACGGAGTCTGGTGTTTTCTCTCTCTAAGATGGTCCCTGTAGGTTAGAGTTTCAAGTTTGTGATTATGGTAGGATTTGTTTCTCTGGATTACGGTAGAAAAATTTGCAAGAAGAAGTATTGATGATTCTACTATCAAGAAAGAAGGTTTGGGTTTGGTTTAATTAGTAAAACCTTAACTCAGAATGTTTTATTGTATAGACTAAAACATGCAATTCTCTAAAAGCGCTCCGAGAGGATTCATTTGTATTCGATATCAGGAAAATACTGTTCCTTACTGTCCCTCTGTGTGTGTATGTCTGCGTGTGTTTGTTTTTGACATGCAGGACAGGAGAGAATTGGCAAAGACTCCCACTATGAGCAGGAGGGGAAGGTCCAGTTCGTGATCGATGCGGTGTACGCCATGGCGCACGCGCTCCACCACATGAGCAAGGACCTCTGTGCCGACTACCCGGGGGTCTGCCCCGAGATGGAGCACGCGGGAGGCAAAAAGCTGCTCAAGTACATACGCAGCGTTAACTTCAACGGTGAGCTGAGACTCCTTCCTCAGTAGCGTATTTACCCCTCTGGCTTTTTTCCATTTAATTTCACCTTATATATTTTTTCCTTCAATGCAGATCAAGACTTTTTTTATTGTTATGCTAGAGTTTGTGGCAGAAGACCATGTTTATTTAGTATCTATTTGAAAACATCATGTTTTGGCCAAGGTAAATAGGCTAGTACTGTGCAAAGACAGAAATCGCTGCTGCTATTTTAGGATACCTTCCAGAAGACTGATTTCCTATGGGAGAAATAACTGGGTAAAAACCTGCGCTTGTCTCTGACTAAATATGCCTGTTGAAACCCCAGAAGTTTGTTAGCACAGCACATCATTTTTCCTCTTTATTTGTTTTGTTTCCTGTACTTGGCAAAACCTAACGGGATGAAATTCTGGTACCCTGAACCCAGTTTAGCTGCACGCTCGAGAGAAGGGAGAGGACAGATAAAGGGCCAGGTCCGCTTGCAGAGCCAGAACTAAGTGGTTTAGACAGAGCAGTCACTCCAACCTTCATCCCTCTAGTGAGACTTCAGAGGAGACGGAACATCTGAGAATGTGGATGGGAGAATTTTATCTCTTTGTCTGCGTATCATTTATCCGCCTATGCTTCCCAAGCGTGGCAACGATGGTTGTAATACCAGCCCTCTCCTTCATACAGTACAACGGACTTTTGCGTATTTTTCTCTTCATTGCGCTGTATGAATACCAGCAAAATTTCCTTGCCTCTGTATGTTTTACTCTAATTTTATTAGTTCCATTAACAAACATTCACCTGCAACCAGCCCAGAGGCAGCAGAGCAGGTCGCTTACCAACACTCCAGCAACCTGAGGTCGTTTCCCCTTCACACACCTTGCTGACGGACTCACCCGGAGGTCTGGCTGCTCGTGCCCTCGCTGTGTGTAAGATAGAGATCTGAGATTTACCCAGGAGCCAAAGTTGGAGCTCCAGATCCATACTGAGAACAGATTTAGGGAAGAACTGAAAAAATATCCTTTTGAAATGTGTGGGCAGCCAGGGCTGTCGCTGCCTGGGAAGAGGGGTTTGCGTGAGCTTCACGTTCCCGTTGGGCAGCCCGGGGAGGCGTTCCCTGCTGCGAGCTACTAATAAACATTTTTGTTAACAAACGTAACGAAACCCACATAGCCAATAGGACCTGAGAGATTTAAAGGTAGGAACACAGATGGTATTCCGTGGTCAAGCTTGTGCCAAGGATATTTTTCCTTCCTGTATAAATCATCTTACAAACAGGAAGGTGAATATGGGGAGATTTTTAATTTCTTTCCTTGAAGTAAGTGGTGTTAACTACAGCCAGGAGCAAAGTTTGAGATGAATGATCCGAGGAGGTCTGAAGAGTTCCACTTTCCTCATTTTGGAAGGTTAATTATAAAGGACAAAGCTCCTGTAGAGGTGGTACAGCATTCATGTACGGTATTGCACTTGGGCCATTTTAGTACTGGAAAGCAGCTCATGCATGGTCATCTCCTGACAGTTCTTGCATATAAAGACGGTGAACAGTCATCTAATCATTTTAATAGAGCTGAGCAATAATTATGGGTGTCCAGCTGATGTTGCCTACTGTCCAGCTCCAAGAATTGGTTTGCACCGCCTTTGGCTTCCTTATTTGTGTTTCCTTGGTCAGGCTTTTAAAAGATGAGTTTTCCCCCTCCATTTGTGATTGATTTACATGGCCATATGGTGTTTTTCTTTGCTTATATACATGGAACTCATGTCCAGCATAGGGACCGAAATAGTGGTTTGCTTTTTAGCGTGTGAAGGAGAATAGTAGCAAAACTGAGACAGCTTTAAACCTTTTTAATTTCTCTTGGCTATCTGGGTGTAGGCATTTTCCGTGGGAAAAGAACCAATTCCTTTTAAGGTTCATTATCCAGGGGCAGTGTTTAGCTTTTTCTTGTAGTATTCATAGCACATAACTGCACACGTGTTTGTGTGCCCAGGCTCCATGTTCACCTGCGACCCTCCTGGGGCTCGTTCCTCCAGCTATGGAAGGATGCTCTGAAGCCAGTTACTTCTCAGTGTTACATAAAAGTACATTCCCAGAATTGCTGTGGATTGGTTCAGTCTTCCCAGTGGTGCAGGGTAAACAACCGCCATATAACTCACCAAAGGGACGAGGCCAGCCTGAAAAATGCAGAGGGATGAGGGAATAGGAGAAGCAATGCTGGGCTTGGGTCAGCTGTCGTGGTTTTAGCCTTGGTCTTAACCTGAGTCACCGGTGCAGCCACGCAACTCCATCTCATGAAGGCTAGGACTTGGAAAGCAATATTACTGAAATGCTTAAAATCCTGTTCTCCCAGTCTTCTATCTAAATTTGTAGTAAAAACAGAAAGTAGAGCAGTGGGAGTGCTTTGTCCAAACTGTGTGCCAGAGAGAAAAAATGTAGCCCATTTTCAAGCATCCTGAGCCCATGAGCTTGAGATCCTCTTTGCATGTAATAGATCTCCTTGTCACCGTGCAGTTGAAATCATCCTGTCTGTACCTGCTTTTGGAGTCTTTTCTTCCTTGCAAAGGTAATGACATTCATGCAGAAAGAGCTCAAGCAATGCTTTAATGAAGAGAGACTGGATTTGTACTAGGAGCTCAGTATGAATTTTGATATCGTCACACTACCTTGAGAACACAAAGGCCCAAAATATGCAAAACTTAAAACCCCAAGCGTTCATGCAGTGAGATTCTGAAAATCTCAAAGTGCAAAGTGGTTGTATTTTTGTCAGTGAAAAAGCTAAAGATTCTGCTCCTATGAGCCCTTCAGGTCCTCAAACTGCAGTAAACGTGAGCTGAATAATAAACACCTTAGCTAGTTACACCTGTCTGGCACCCTGTCCTTCTCCTATTAATTCATTTCTCATCTTGTGGTGATTAAGAGATCGAAATCCTACAAATTCAGTCAGATCGTGTCTTTTTTTGAATGCATCCTGCAGGTGAGAGGGTGTCATGTACTCTGTGTCTGTGTAGTGAGAAGGTGGCTTATTTGTTGGGAACTGAAGATTAATTAAATTGTCATAGCCTCTGAATGAGTAAGAAGCTGCAGTCTAGAGGCTAATACTCAGTTTCTGAAGTGCTTGCTGGGGATGAGCAAAATTCTTGTAAATCTAATTAGAAGGAAAATAAATCCTAAATTATCAAAAAACAACAACTGTATGTTTTAATAATTAGAAGATCAAGAAGTCAAATAACAAATAGGATCATTTTTGAAAATACTGTGTCTTCTCTGTAATGATGTTTTCATACATTACTTTTTATTCTTTTCATAAGTGCACAAAGGAACTTGAATTGCAAGTGGAGACTGAAATGCTGTAGCAATTTAAAACTTGGGCAGGGGGTCCCTACAAGAGATGGTACAAAAAGAGCACCAAAGCGTGCACCAGAGCCCACACAAAGGTTAAAGAAGGCTTGCACTTACTAAGCAGATCCTTGGCTGGGAGTTCAATTACTCCAAATTCAAAGTCAGAAAACGGGATGCTTCTGTTTGACCTATGACCCGAGATTATCAGTTCTTTGCATTTCTACAGATATTCATCTTCCCTACAGATTCCAGACTTTTCACCGCTTTTTTCTGTATAATTTTAACACGTGAACAGCGATGCACCTGAAAACAGTGCTTACTACTGACTATCAAGTATCCATATCCACGCACGAGGTCCATGTCCCAAGGGACTGTGCCTTCAGGGGCCTCCGGAGCTGACCCAGCAGACAGTGTTGCTGTGCAGTCTGCAGCCCTGCAGCATCCAAGTGCACCCACTGATCTTAAGGATTATTTTAAATGTCAGTGTTTAAAAGCTGTCTGCTTGCCGCTACGCAAAGCAACAATTAGCAAAAAGTTTTCTTGCTCCTGTAAAACACAGAAACGGCGCATTTTTGGGTGATAGTTCCTGACACATTCTTGTTTTAGAATCTCTTAGGTCCATAACAGCACCTATCCTTCACCTTGGCCTTCTGCTTATTGATCCTGTTGTCCACTGCCCCCACTTGGGCAGGGAACGGGGGTCCTGCCAGCACCGTCTGTGCGTACCTTGCTCTGGGTGCCCAGCCAGGAGATGGAGAGTCTTGGCTTTACCCCATGCGCCGTGGTGGGGTGGTGACCATGGCTTAGCCGGAGGGTTCTGGGCAACGTTCCTGATGGCCCATGAAGGTGACCATAGACGTGCTCTTGGCTGCTTCCCCTCAGGCTACAGAAGACTTTGAGGCAGCAGAGTTGGCCTTGGCGCTGTTGACTTTGGCATGGCCAAAGCTCTCGGATGGTGTCCGCTCTCGGTCTGCCTCCTGACATGCAGACACGGAGACTTCTTCATGTCCATGCTGGGGCTTTGTCAGGATGTGGGGAATCCACAAATGTCTGTGTTGCATTTTGGGAGCCTATTTGAGCTCCTACCCTTTGAATTGCACTTTTTTGGCAGGTCTGACAAAACCAAGCTTAACTAATATTATACAGCCTTTTAAGAGTCGTCATTAGCTAAATCCCATTTACCATTTGGGCTGACTTTCTGAAGGAGCCTAAGAATTACAGCCATTTCTTCTTATTCACTTTAAGTGTTTTCACTGTAAATGTATTCTGGCTACATTAGTCTGTAATGGCAATTAAGTATCTGCCTAGTGCTCATAAGGAACCAGTGAGGGGAGATTTCAGTGAAAGATTTTCTCTACCAGCCTTTGAACTGAATCTGTATCTGATCCCGGAGGATTGTAGGATAGACAGGAAACAATTTACCAGGGCTAGAATGGAAACTGCTAATTCACTCCTTCAAATCTTTTTTCACTCGCTGGAATTCAGTGAAGAATGGAAATCACGAAGAAAACCATAATCTTGAAGTTCAATGCTACAACAGGAGAGATTTTTCATTGCTTTAGGGAAAAAAAGTTACGCAGGAGGAGGAAGCTTTGAATATAGATATACTGGAGTATTGTCATAATCTTCAATCTTGACACAATATTACTCTACCCTAGTGAAACCTATTTTAATATGTCTTGAAATAAATGTCACCCTTGAAGTTTTCACCTAGAGATCTAGGAAGGAAATGCCATGCTGCTTTGAATTCTCATCTGTGAAAGGGTTCACACCTAATGCCATGGTAATTAAAATGCAGATGTTCTGGTGAGAACTCGCCTGAGGATCAGGAATTGTCTGTCTCATTGCTCGGCTATCGGTGCACCTCCAGGCTGCCAGCTGGCTTTGCTCAGCACCAGGTGCAAAGGAAGGGTTGTGGGGGGATCCTTGCCTTGTTCCTTGTCCTGCACTTCTTCACCCATGTTAGTCACCTTGCTGTATGGCGAATAAAGTTAATTCAGGATCCTGATCCTGAACTGTTCCTGACTGAGATACTTTTCAGCCTGTGTCGGTGTCATAGAGCCTAAATACGGCAGTACACAAGGAACAGTCTTCCTATAGCTGTCTGTTCTTTTCCATCCCAACTGCATGCTGATTACAGGAATAAGAACATATTGTGGAGGAGGAAGCTATTTCTGGATGCTAGTCAAGATTCACTAGACCTGGGCTGACTTCTGACAGCAGTATCTCTCAGAAGCAGATGGAACATTTTCTGGGGAAAAAAAAAATCATTTAGAGGCTCCATTCACAGGAGTGATTTTCACTAAAGAATTCCCTGAGGAAAGAGAGATGGGAGGGAGGCTGGAGGGCAGGAAGAAGAGCCTTCTGATATTTCTTGCTTTGTGCAAAGCTAGAGTGAAGTAAGGCTGATCTAGTTTTGCTTCATTTTATTTTTAGTCAGTAGGTTTGGGCAGTGGCAATTAATCTCTGGAAGAGGTCTAGGATGATGCTACTGTGTCCTGAAGTATCGGTTTTAGATGGCTGGCGTGATAGAGGACCTTTGCTTGAAATGCATTGCCAGTCCAAAAGCTCCCAACCATGACTAAATAAAATAAATACTGTAAAGATTTGGCTTTTGTTGGTTGTTTGGTTGGATTTTGTCTTGTTTTCTCCCCCCAGGCAGTGCTGGCACTCCAGTGATGTTCAACAAAAATGGTGATGCACCCGGGCGCTACGACATCTTCCAGTACCACACCACCAACACCAGCAACCCGGGCTACCGCCTTATCGGCCAGTGGACAGATGACCTCCAGCTCAACGTGAGTCTGTTTTATTCTTTGCTTGCACTTTTTTGTCAGGTACAGTCACTAAATGTTTTTTTTCATCCTGCAAAAATTAATAGGGATCTTTACTATTTCTTCGCAGCTACATAATGTGTGGTTTTTTGCATGTTATTTTCTTTTACTCTCTCCTGCAACCTTTTCTTTGTACCCTCAGTACCAAAGCTCCTCAGATTAATAGAGACATTAGGTGATCATGCAAATTTTATTACTTTTGTGTGTCTGAAGTCTCTAGTTGCCAACTTGGAAAATGAAGCAGTAATGTGTTTTAGTTTGAAACCAATGGCCTTTCATTTGCAGATGCTCTTCAGTTTTTCTAGTTATATTCTTCAGTTTTTCTAGTTTTAGGAAAGCTGAAACTAAATGTTTTTTGAGTGAATCACTTTTCCGGTGTTACTTTTAAGCAAGTAGCAAAGATACCCATATGAATAAGATGGCCTTTTTGTAATGACGCCTGAAGAAAAACAAGCACGTAAGAGCAGGTGATCAAAGACCCCCAAGATACTTTGATATTTCCCAGATGAAAAAACCACGGCTGAGAAAGCTGGAGACTCTTGTGTCAGCTTCGTCCCTACAAGGATGGTCTGGGACAGGTCTCTGGAGATCTGGGTTCAGGCTTGCTGCTTGACTTTGTGCAAGTTGCTTGAGCCTCAAATACATGAAGAAATAGTGCCATTCTAACCTTACAGTTATTTGACTCCCTTGATCGTTATTAAAGAACAAAGATGGTGTTTTCAATTCAGTTTGGCTGCTCTTCAGCAACAGAGCCTGAATAAAATCAGGATATTCCTGAAGTGAAATTCCAGTTGGTACAAAAGGGTTTTCCTCTCTCAGTCAAAGTTCCCACATGAGGTTATACCAGCTCCCTCTCCTGGCATCGTCCATCCTTGCCGTGTTACGGCTCCTTCCCTGCCTCTGCTGCCGGATTTCCGCAGAAGTGGTGTGCCGGTGCAAGGGGAGGCTGCGCGGGCAGGGTCCAGCCCTGGCACACACTCCAGAGGTGCCAGGCACCAGGCGGTCACAGCGGCTGTGGCTTGTGCCTCGGGTCTCTGCCTGCGGACCCGGCTCGCTGCGCCTGGAGGATGAGAGCCGGGAATTGCGGGGAGATCTGAGCTACCATTCCACCCGTGCAAGGGCTGCAAGCCGTGGGCTGCCTAGGTAGGTCAGAACACCGTCATTCGGAGTGTAACCCAATGCAGGAATTTCTCTTTTTATTTTTAATGTTTTCACGTCTTCTGTTAAATGAAGTAATTAATGTGGATTGCCGAGGGTCCAGTCTTTGAGACTGACCACAATATTTTGCTCTTCTGGAATTTTGGCTCATTTTGATTTGCTGTATGCCATTTCAGGGTTTTTCAACTTTTGATGTTCTATTTAAGGAAAACTATATTAACTTGCAATTTGCAGTTCTTTTAGCAAAAATATTAATATTTTATTAAGTAAATCCTTTATATAAACTACACATCCTGATTCATTAAAATTTAAAGCTAAATTAACGGAGCTTGATTTGTATTCCTGTTGTGTTAAATGTTTCCATAAAAAGCACTTTCATCACCCTCATATCCTCACAGCTACAGGGTTATATCAGTCCTTGAGGTTCTCTCAGAAACTTCCCTTCCACTCACTTATGGGTCCTGGTTTCTCACGCAGCATTAGCATTGCTGTGATAGTTCCTGTTTGTATTTTCTTACAATAATAAAGAAAATTGTGGCATTTAGAAAAGTCAAGGATACCCTAAAATAACCAACCAAAATAATAGCTACTCTTAAATACATCCCAGGAAAAACTGCCAAAGGCTACAATTTGTCTTCAGTAATTACTGTGGAGTTAACACTTCGGGATATGTTTTCCCAATTCTTATTTCTTTAATACCAACACAAAAGGGGAAACAAAAGAAAGGATGTTTGTGAGAATGCTAATTTTGATTTAGAAAATGCTGAAGTGATGCTTTGTTTTCCAAGAGACTTGTCATCTTCGGCAGTCTCGGTTAGTTCTGTGTGTCTGAATTTCCTCGGTTACAAAAGGGAGAAGTTGTTCTGCCCTATTATGCAGGCCATAACGGTAAGGACACTCCAGATCTCAAAGGCGGTAGGTAAATAAGTGCCGAAGAACATCATGGGTGAGTAAATATTTTCGTCTTTATCATTGTCCTCATTCAAAGAAGGAGCAAGAACATTTTGCCATTTTATTTCCCTGCGAGTAGTGCTACTGTTCAGTCTGTCGTCGGTCTGATCTACAACGGTACGTCACCTTCCCGTCCACAGTGTTTTGGAGTGAGAGGCAGAAGTAGGGGAGCACAGGGGTCATTAATCTTGAGAGCTGTACCATATTTTTTTCCATGTAAAATTACAGAATAACTTCTTTTCACATTTCTCTTTCTATTGCATAAGACAGTAGATAGACTGAAGAGGTCTTTAACAACGTGTTTGCAAGTCTTAAAATATGCCGTATCAGGCTTTTTTTCTTTTAGTTGTCATGAGTTTATAAACCTGGCTTTACAAAATATCTGAGACTGATAATTTCTTTCAATCCTGATTGCTTCTCCACATCTTTGTATCACCTTTGCTTTTTTACATCTGGCAGAAATGTTGAGCAAAGGCAGATGCCTGCTCCCTACACGCACAGCAGCCAGACTCTGCTCTCCCTTTAGCAGGTTTGTGTGTGAAGTGTCTCCTCTGAGTGCAGTTGACTCGCCCTGGATTTACATTTCTGTATCTGAGGTCAGAATTTGGTCGATAAGAAGCTATTTTATGACTTTTCACTGCAGCAAACTAGGGACGTAATGTAGTTTTTACGTAAGGACAGTATAATCACCAAGCTTGCTTTCACTTGCTTGATGTCAAGCAACCTAGCACAGCTTCGCCTAGTGCCCAATGCATGATTTAGTAACAATTTTGGCTGTATTTCACAGATATCTACGCAAGGATAAAATGAGCAGATGTCTAATTTTAAATGGCTTGGCCAGTATTCCATGCAAAACTGTTGCAGTGCTTTGTTCTCCCTGCAGTGAAGTTGTGATTACAAGACGCCCACCCACCTCCCATAAGAGGTCATGGACGAGCACCTCCTGCCTCCCTCTCTTTTGTGAAGATTATGTCAAGCTCGGTCAGCCCCTTTTCGGCCCCCTGCACACAGATTTAGTATGCAATATTTATAGTTCGCGTCCTCCTGCAGTTTGAAATGCTTTGTCCTGAATTTTAGGATCAGAAATTTGGCCAGCTGCATCCCTATTGAAATCCAGCAGCATGACCCCCACAGCCTGTTGAACAGCAAAGATACAGCTAATGCAATTAGAGACTAAAACTGTTGACCACAGTAGTATTAGCATCTGAAACCAGGGTTGTATTTTACTCTGCCAGTGTTGAGGGTACACTCCTGTTTTACAAGGCAGTTGCATCCTTATGAGGAGAACTATTTTGACTGTATTTAGCTTTAATGATGTGTTTCAAAATCGAAAAGCGCTGGTGGTGAAAAGGAGGAAACCTACCATGGGGAAAAGGAGGTGTGTGATGTACTAGCTGGTTTTGGGTTGTTTTGCTTTTCAAATGGGTAACTTTTTTTTTTTTACTTTAGCAATAACTAGATCTCTAACACTTGTGCTGTTCAAGCAATAGGAAATAGTGAGGATGACTGTGGGTTAAGCATGAAGGCAGAGTGGCCAGGAGACACAGGCTCTGCTTTCGTGCCTTATGTTTCACTTTGAATTTTAGAAAGATAATTATCCATATTCTGTTTTACCCCATGTATACCATAGATCCAATAACAGTAGGTGTCTTCTTGGCATGTGTGCCAAGACTTCTTAGTCTCTGTCAAGCACTTTGAGGTTGCTCAGCAGGAGACACTGTAGGAATGCAAGGAACTGGCTGACCAGCTCCAATACGTGGCTGGCTTTTATGAAGGCAACTTCCAATGCTTTGAAGTGCCTGAAAAAAACAGGAACACATCTCTCCTGGAGGAACTCATGTGCCTGAAGGAGAAAGAAATGGATCACTCCTGGAGGAATTGCAGGTTCTCATGGGAAATTTGGTGATATTGCTTCTCTTTCTCTATATAGAGTTAATTCAGCAAGTCCCAGGTTTATTATGTTTTCATATCCAAACCTCTGCAAGCATCCCTGAACTGTCAAAATCCAAAAATAAAGAAAACAATCCCTGTGAAATTGTTGAATCTTATTTTTCCAGAGATTTCTCTTCTGCAAACCCTATCACAGCAGCATTCTCCATCACATTCCCTGTGACTCCTTCCCGTAGTTGTCTCCACAATTTCCCTGCAGCGCCTGAACTCCCTCCCACACCTCTATATCATTTGCTGTGCAAGCGACAGCCTGTATTGTGGCTGTCTTTGAATTACACATATGCCAACCGGTTGGCTGGCTGAACCAAAAGGGCGAGAGAGATGTTCAGTGTTGGTGGATCTTCCTTCTAACTATCCACTGAGTTTTACCAATCCTGCAGATACATCCTTCAGAAACTTCTGCTTGCAGCAAAGTGCTTCAAATTGGCCAGCAAGCTCCTAAGTCATTAAGAAGGAAGTTGGTACAGACAGATGGGTGGGCAGACAGAACGTGCGTATGTTCCACTTCCTTCAAATGTTCTTCAAAAATGATAGCAAAATTTAGAAATTTCCAGCAGTTATGCAGAATGAAAAGTAAAGTAAAGCTAGTCTTGCTGTTAATAATTTTTGTTAAAAATGTGATTTATGCAGAAGTGTTGCCCAGTAGGTAGATTGCTGTTGGATTTGGACAAGTAGGCATACCGGTTCAATGTCTTGTGTCGCTGAAGTGCAGACTTGCATTTGACCAAAAAGCCAGACTTTTGGCCTTGTCTTCCATCTCTACCCTGTTTTCCCGTTTCATACTGACAAGCTTTTGGGGGTCACTAAAAGGCTGAGCTTGTTTAAAGTTCTCAGTCTGAGTGGCTTAGTCCCGGTTTGGATGTGTTGGCAGCGCCAAGGCTGAGCCGTGAGCAGGCTGGAGAGACCCGTCTGGCCCCACCAGCTGCTCTCTGTGATCTAGTGACGACTGAGCTGGTGGGGTGTTGAGATCCCGCGGGATGGACTAGAGCTCTTGGCTGAAGAGCAAGAAGGAAGCTCTCGGTGGGGGAAGCGCTCTCGCCTCCCTTGTGCGGTGGAGCACCCAGCTGAGACGTGGTGTTCATCTCCCACCGTCCCGCCACAACCCGCGGCACGGTGGCGGACGTGATGCCCTGCTTCACCTTCACCCTCCTTTTGGTGAGTAGTGAAATGGTTACAGGAGACCTATTTATTTGCCAGTAGAGAGGGATATCTTCCTAGAGCAAGCTAATGGGGTGTTTTTCAGTTTGATTGTCTAATTAATGCTGTACTTCCAGCCTATTAGTGTCCGCATAGGGTGCATCATGTTGTTTTAATTGCATCAGCATCTCTAACTTGTCAAGTGCGCTCTTCCAGCTCGGTGTTATGGCTCATAAAGGTGCCACTGGGCACTCGGGTGCTGATCAGACACTGCAGCACATTTTCAGGATGGCTGAAGAAGGCATATCCTCGGCTGCTAAAGAGCAATGGTGGAAAACACGATGTCCTGTCCATTATTACACTGTGGAGATTTCAAGTAGCTCTTACTTGAAACGTGTTTCACTTCTAAAGCATCAGACAGGGTTAACTGAAAGCTCCAGATAAAATTAAAACAGTTCTGTAATTAATTTGTTTGTAAACAGAAACAAATACATATTAAAGATGCCTAAATATACTGTGTATAGGGATAAACAAAAAAATCTGTATTGTTGTATAGATGTGCCCTTGAATTGTAAATTGTCTAGTGGCATGAAGCAGTGTACGGCATGAAACACGACTGCCGGTTAAATGGAGCCTTTTGCATGCAGAGTCGGGAAGGCTGGCTGCTTCGTAATTCCTTACGCTTTTATTCATTTCCTCCAGCAATACGTGGTATATTGCTGCAATCTTTCTAAACAAGTGCTTAGAAGATTAATAGTATTGATAATTATCAATATGGTTTCATAAACACGTAGGTAACATAGATCTAACCCCCCTTATAAATCCTGGCTCATGTCACACGGTGCGAAGGAAACGGCTGTGTACTCACTAATAACTCCCTCCTTCTTGGGAAAAAAGCTGTATTATGTTGTTTTCTTCGCTGTAAGTTCGGGCCAGTGTTTCAGAGGAGCATGAAAAATGGAAAAAAGTCTTACTGTAAAGAAAGTAATATCCCTGTACCTCAGAGTCCCTGGTCTGTGAGCAAAGAGGGAGCGCGTGTGGCTGAGGGTCAGCTCCCCGCTACGGGGACGGGCCGTCGCTGGCCCTGAGGGCAGGCAGGGACGGTTTCAAAAAGTCATGACAAAGAATGATGCCGTTTCCATGCTGCCATTCTTTTTTGCCCCCAAATAGAAATATATTCAGTGACTGTGCAATTTATGCAGATCCTGCACACTTCGACACCTACTGAATCTGTTTGGGCTCAGACTAATCTATTTTTGTGCCATAAACATCTCTGTTATAGAATTGGGAAATAAATGTTATGAATAGCAAGCCAATGAAAAGAGTAATTAAATGTGTAACCTTCTGGCAAGAGACCTATATGTACCTGACTTTTTTGGTAAAATATTTAGAATGGCAATTAGATTCAGGCAACTATTCAGTGAAGTTTGATGCTCAGGAATATTCTGCCAACAGATGGTATTTTTCTAGAATAATGTGTTCAAATATATTTCTGTTCCTTGTATTTTAGTTTTGTTGTTGGGTTTTGTTTTGTTTTTTTCTTGGGGGTAGAACATGTTCAGAGCAGATGGATTTTTTTTCAGAATGTTTTGCAACAAAAGGTAAATCTTTCTGAAGCATGTGCCAATTTCAGTTTATCGAAAGCCTGGGATTTCCCCAGTTTCTGGTGGTAGGAGAGCAAAAGGGCTCGTATCTGGCCAGTTAGAAGTTTCTGCTTCAATAGCAAGGGATGAGAGAATTTCACCACAATGACCATAGGGTTATTTTGGGGACTTTTAGACACTTTCAGAAGAACATATTTGACCTAGTATTTGGAAGTATTTTAGCTGAAATTTTAAAATAGAAATTTTACATTTCCCAACCTAGAAAATTTCAGCTTAAACAATTTCACCGTAGTGAAGCTGCGTGTAACTGAAAGCACAATTATTGTTAGCTTTATTGGTTCTAGCTCCCATATGCATGTCACGTATAATCGCAAAACCCTTATTTGCAAATATATATATAAAAAGGTGTGTGTTTACATGCCTTTAGATGTGTATCTATGGATGGATGTATGGATGTATATACATGCACAGACCTTTGCAATATATAATCCTTAAGATTTCTGTTGGTTTGCAACATCTGAGTAAGCTCAAAGTCATGGTTCAAAGATTACGTCAAGACAGGTAAAAATTGGTATCAATTTCCTTTCTCATTTCAGTTATTGTCACATAAATTGGCCCTTGTAGTATCATTTCCTGTTCCTGTTACAGACTGTAACGAGTAGCTGGTACAAAGATAATACATCTCTATTACAACCTGGAGCCTGAAATCTTGTGAGCTGATGGATTGACAAGAGGTATGCATTATTCAGGTGTTAGACAGTCTTGTTAAACAAATTCAGCAAATGAGGTCAGGGTGTTATTTAAAATTAAGATTTTAAGTATTAAGCATGATTAGTATGTTTTGTTTTCATATGTCAGTGCAGAACCTTGAGCTTTCAGCTGATGCAGCCACTTGTTGAAAATTACCACCCTTTACATTTTTAATGAAATTGGCTAAACCCTTAGATGTAATTAGCTGTACATGACAGCGTATTGGCATATGTGGAGATGTAGTTGTGTCCAGAAGTAACTGGGTTTCTGATAGCTGAAAAAATATGAGTTATTTTAGCCACTGTTGCCTCATTGAAATTTTCAGAAAGTAACTGAATCCGGGCTATTTCTTTCCCGTGGAAATACCGCTCAGCCTGTGCTGCTCCTGGTGAACTGCAACTGCTGCTGCCTCCGGTCCTCAGCTGGGGCTGTGTCCAAGTGCAATGGCATTCCTTATCTTCCCAAGGCACGCTTGGGAAGCGCTATTCTGCCCCAAAATAGCTAGTTTAATGGTTCATTAAAAAGTTCTGGGCTGCTTCTTCAGGCATTTACACCACACTGAGATGAATTAAACCTGCCTGAAGCCCCTCTCCCCCGTGGCACTGTTGCTGGCACTGCCTCTTCTGCTCCCCTGACCCTGGTCCTGTATCTCCACCCGCTTTTCCATGGTGCATCAAGCAGTCACCAGGTGACACACGAGTCTCACTCGTGGGGCCACAGGTGCTGGGCTTTATGGGAATTATTTCACAGCATAAACGCTGCTAAATGCAAAGTCCTTCCAGAAAGGTCTACAGCCTGTTTGCAAAGCTCTTTGCCATCTCTGGACGTTTCTGAGCTCAGTCTCCTTTATGCCACCAGCCAAACTGTATTCAGTCCAGTTAGAAATTTAAGGATGAATAATTACCTCCGTGTTACTAAAATACATCCCAGTTGCGTGTTTTGGCTAGCGAGGTACCATGCCCAACATGTCGATAGCTATAATGTATACTATAATAATAGACGTTGTTTATTTTGTTCTGTCATTAGATTCTGTAATCTTACATTGCTCATGTCAACCATGACCGGCATGAACACCTTTAATTATCTTAACTTGCAGAATTAACTTTCAGCCAACTGCAAGGGAATTTTTCAAACCACTGGCCCGCCGAATGACCATATGCTAATTCCTTAGTCCACCCTTGGGTCTCCAAACTGCATGCGAACAGGCCGCGGGCTGAAGTCACGTAGGTCCTGCTCACAAACTGTGATTACAGCCTGACTTGGTAAGTGCTCTTGGAATAAAACTGATGCAGTTTGTAGTACCACAGATGGTTTTGACACATTAGGTTTAGAAACGGCTGCTGTAAATAATTTTTATTCAGATAAGGGCACAACCTCGAAATACATGATAGTAACCGTGTGAATCAAGCAGCGCTTCTTCTGTACCACAGAAGAGAGCTAAACAAGTCATTGCAAATCATCAATAAATGCAGACAATCCCATTTGTACCTGTGCTTTCTTTGAAAAAAGGCTCAGGTAATGCATGTTGTAATCCAGAGAATCCCAGAGCGTCTCTCCAAGTGTGCTTCAATACACTCGTGCCAAACATTTAGCGTCTAATGCCAAATTAAGCCAGAAAATCTTGGGAGCAGCAGGATGTTGGCTTCATTAACATCTGCATATATGCAGTAGAAAGCTGAGGGGATGTAACATTGGCAAATGGTGGGAGTGCGTGCTGCGAGAGCTGGTACCCGGGTGGGAGTCCTGTGCGATCGCTCTGCAGCAAGGCCTTGTACGAAGGGGATCAGAAATCCTGCCAGGGTGGCATTTTTTGGTGTGGGGAAAGTAACTTAGAGAATTCAAGTGCTAGGAGGCTTTGAATAGCCTTACAGAACCATCCAGGAGAACAAGTACCCGCAGCTGCCAGTCACCACCGTCTGCAGAATTAGAAAATAATCCACAAAGAGGTTATCGGGCTCTAGACCAGTGTGGATCCCTTTCCTGTCTGTTATTTGCCACACTTGAAAATCATGAAAATGGTTTTTTTTAAAAAAGAAAGGTTATTCAGTGAGTTGAGCTTTCTATATAGATTTTCGCTATATAAAAATAGGAAGGCAATAGTTAAATCTTACATGAAAACTAGCTCAGACTTGGAATTAAAGACGTGAAATGTCATTTCCTCTTTGTTATTGACCCATTTTGTCCAGTGGCAATGTATACCACGTGAGCTGTACTACCTTAGGCAAAGCAAAGTGAATTAAGCTATATCAGCTTTTGGCAACTCTGAGCATCGGTATAATTTTCCTCCAGGTCTGAGAATGTCACAAGGTAAAATGTTTGCAGGATATAAATGCTAAGAGAAACCAGGCTGAGAGAATATCGAAGATGTATTACATATCTTTTCAAAGACAGGAAAAAACCAGAAACGTAAGGAGCTCATAAAAGCTATAATGGAAAAAAATTACGTAACAGAAGACTTTGTGACTTCAGAATTTGCTTCATCTTGTGTTTTTCTCTTAAATGACCATGGGCCTGTAGGCAGGCAGACTTAGGCTCTGAGAATGAATAACCTAAGAAATAGAAGGTCAAAAAATAAATCACCATGTTTTTAAAATAGGTGATGTTTTTACTCCTACACATTGCTTCTTAAATCCCTTTTTTGCAAGTCTAATGTATTTTTGTCAGCAAATATATTCAAGAGCAAATACTTTGCGGGGATATTTTATGGATAATTAACAGGTTTGGTTGCTTTTGGCAGGAGTAATAATGTCAGTTTGTGTGTTATTGAGGGTGTAATATTCTTTTTTTAATACCTGAAAATGGAAAGATGCTTTTCAATGACAGATGTGTTTTGTTGTGTGTGGAGAAGTTCACTCAGCTCTGTAGAGAAAAACACTACATATGTGTAACAGAGCTGTTCTGCTCACCAAGCAGCTACTCCTCCACCGCCCTGAGAGTAGGAAGCTGGGTACAGCAACTTGTCCAACAGCACGTGAACACTTGGCATTTGCAAATACCTGCAGGTAATCCAGCAGAAAACTCAGGTTTCTAGTTAGATCCACTGTGGTCTTTAGCTGTGGTTTTGCCAAACTTTTCCATCCTTCTCCCGCCTTGTTTCTGTCCAGCAGGACCCCCCAGAACTCTTGCTGTAAAGCTGCAGCATCAGTTGGCTCTGGCCGCGCGTTGCAGCTGCTTTGGCCACCCTCAGTCACAGATGAAGGAGGGCTCTTGCTGTTGTGGATGAGCTCCAGTGGCATGGAGGTGCTGTACCGGCTTTTGTGTTTGCATCTCATCCCTGCCCTGGCAAAGGAAGTTTGACGGAAAATATTCTCTCTGTTTAAGCCCGTGAGTTGCAGGCTGAAGGTACACGGAGACATGTGATTAGCACGGTAGGCAACGGCAAGCCAAGGCAGTGCATGGAAAAGAGGGAGAATCTAAGAAGTATCAGCAAAACAATGATTGAATTTCTGCTTCTAGATCAAATGCATTTAAGTTTTGTCTTCTCCTTTGTAAAATAAGTGTAATCTTTTGTCCTGGAGGTAGTGAACAGCAGGATGGAGGTTCATGTCTGGCGAGCCCAGCATGCACCCACCCAGACGCTTGTTGTGTTTCTTTCTTTGACGTCTCCTTTCTTATCCACTTTGTTTCCTTCTTCAGTTTGTCTGGTGTGGTAGAAGGTGTTTGTTTAAGATCCCTGTGAGTCACAAGTGCCTCACGTTCCCTGTCCGGAGGTCGGGATGCAGCTGGGGGCCGGTGGGGACCCGTGGGGACAGACCGCAGGCAGAGCACGCGCTTTGCACCGCGAGGCACGCGGTTGTTAGCTCTTCTAGCAAAATCTTCCAGGGAGGCACAAATCAACAATGCATCCTGACACAGAGCAAAAAAAGTTTTATTATTATGCTTGTATGCAGAGGACAAATGAAATACACAGTGGTTGCTGTTGAGACGTTCATGGTTAGAGAATTGAGGTGTGCTTTCCATGTGCAAAACCTGGAAGTCAGAGGAGTGAGCAGGATTACAGGCTTCCAGACTTTACCTGCCTGAGATTTTAGTTCGGCAAATCCTCAGGAGGTGTGGGCTGGCATCCTCCAGTCATACCAGTAGTCCTGTGACTATTAACAGCAGCCAAAGGCTTGCTCGTTTTTCTCCATTTTCATTTATCTGATTTGCATGTAAAATTTTTTAATGTATTGTATTAACAGATATGGGAACTATTGGCTTAAAGCTATTTTTGCAGGTCCAAAACATAATCCAGCTGTGTTTTGCAAAATGAAATTTTGCTACCATACAAATGCAAGTGCCAAGGATAGTAGAGTAGAAATTATGATGATTGTATAATATTGAGCCTGTTTGCTTTAGAGGGGAGAAAGAAATCCCATAAAGGGTATTTAAAAAGCTCTGCACACATCAGGACCATGTGAACAGTCCTTAGAGTTTCCAACATTTAAGGAAAGCATAAAGGTTCCTGACAAAGAATGTGTATTGAGTGGGTCAAAAATAATCACTTTTTAAACGTCCCTGAATACTGATTTCTGTAGAAAATTGACGTGGTTTGCGGCAAGACTACAATATCAGATATATAGTGTGCATTTTAATGTGCCTTAAGCTAATCGTTCACATGATAGGCAATAATGGCCCCAAATAAACAGCTGCAAAGGGTCTTTAGCCTGCTCTTAAAACTTGAGAGAAAGCCTTTATTTGCTTTGTTTTCCTTTTTTATTTGTTTCTTCTTCCACTAATCTGAAAATGTACATTTTATATGAAAATGCTGCCTTAAATGATTCCCATGAAACAACCTTGCTCACTTGTTAACTGCACCGTGTGCGGCACGGAGGATACGTATTTGACCGTTAAAAGTAGCATCCGAGCATCTGGCTCCCAATGGTAGCTATAATTAGAAATTTTTTTCCCTTCTTGCAATGCCTGTCCTTTAGACTGGCTGGTGAAGGGTAGTACAGGCTTAAACCTCCCTTTGCAAACACAGATCTTGGGTCCCTTTTCCTCTTAAAAATACAACTGGAAAAGGTGCTACAGGCTTTTCTCCTCAGTCACCCTTACATTTTAAGATTTGAGTTCATTGAGGACGTGGGAGCTTTACGCGTGGTCCCCCCTCACTGGGGGCGAATCCCGTCTCCCCGCTGCCAGACGTTCCCTGCGAGAGGGGAGCGCGCCAGGAGGCTCTCCACGACTTTACTGAATGCATTAGCCTGTCCGTGGGAAGGAAAATGCACTGCGCTGGGAGGAAGGTGCACAACTGGGAGTATATCTGACAGTTAAATATTTAGGGCGCTCAACTGGAGGCAGTAAGATCCCGGTTCCAATCCTTCTTTTACTTTTCAAAGAGGTGGAAAGGGATGGCAGGGAGGGAGAGAAGGCAAAGTGGTGTGTTATTATTGCTTTAGTATGCAAAAATGTGATGAGGCACAAAATTCCTTAGCTTTACAAGGTTAATTTAAAATAAAAGCTCTGAATTTTTTGCAGAATTTTATTGGAATTTCAACTAGACCAATACCATTATTGTTTTAGGCAGGGTGTGATTGGAGGGCCAGTATTAATTTAGATATTAAATCCGTGGAATGGTCTTCAATGTCAACCTATGCTGTTGGGTTTTTCCATTTTGTCTGTCTACCTGCTGCGACGTACCAGTTCTGTGCAGACCAAACCAGTGTCCTGTGCAGTTTTCGGAGCAGAAGCAGCTGCCAGCATCAGCCCTTGGCCACCTTCCCCTGCAGAACCGCCCGTCACAGCCACACCACCTCCCTCGTCCTCTCCCGGCTCGGTTTCAGCGAGACGTGACTGCGGCGTTGATGGAAGACTGGCCCCGAGTGCAGTATAATTAAAGTCCCATCAGGCAACCCTAATTTTCTGTGTACCATCTACAGTTCTTTTAGGGACCGATTGACTGAGTATGACCTGAGCAAGATAATTTAATAGTATTAATAACACTGCAGCAATCCAATTAGGGCCTAAATGAGTTAGGTACTGAGTTTCACTCAGAATTTTGTATTTCTTTCATCTTGCTTCCCCGGCCTGTGTGTCATTATGCCATACACGCTAGACATGATGAGAAAATTACTGTACCATTGATGCTGATTCTTTAAAAAGGAAAACCGGGACCAAATAATTTGACTAGCAAATACTGGTCTTTGAATCAGCTTGGGAATTAGTAGGATAAATAAACTAAAGCATTTTGAGTTGGCAGGCACTTCAAGATAAATGCTATCCAAATTACACACATGCCATTTGGTACATTTCTAGTTATTACCCTTTCCGTTTTGAAAGTGGTATATCAGATTTGGCAGATGTATTCCTTTTTCACAATCGTAAATAACAGAAAAAAAGAAGTTATTAGCTCATAAGCAGAGATAAACAAACATAAAGGGCTAATCCTTTTCTCAAAACTTGGGTAAGGTCAACACATGGCTATACCATGAAAAGTAACTCAGGAAAGGAGTTTTCAGGAGAAAAATTAGAATTCTTGAACTTACTTCTAGATGTGCCATTGTCATCCAGGCTTGCCAATTGTTGAGCATTATGAACGTGTTAGAAACAGGCATGTGAACATTTGATTTCGGCTGTTTAAATGCGTGAGCAATTGCTTTGTCCTAATGTTGAGTTACATTTTAGGTGCTTTGGTACTTTGGATTGCAGGTTGCTCGTCATCCTGCACAACAAAACCTTTCAGTCTCGATGCTGTAGGACAGGCAAGTACAGAACTGCAGATACGTGGGAAGTTCTGGTAGGGTCAGTGGGCACATGCTAAAAACTGGACGCTGATGGCTGGGCCTCTCCTCTCGCCGTACCGTGGCTTTATGACACCTGGTAGTTTCCTTCGTCCTATTTATCATGTACTTCTGCGTTTGCGTGCACTCTGAGATCTTCGGATGGAAAACAGCGTGAGAGTCAGCTAGACCATTTTAGCCTTCTCTGTTAGGAGCCATACAAAAGGTAGCCCCATCTAATTGTTTACTGTGTACCTCATGACATTTAAATTTCTTATTTATATTCTAGCTGCAGCATGGGTATATTTGAAATAAGATACATGCAAACATGTCCAACCATCCTAAAAAGCAGAAGAAACTAAAGAGCTGAAATACCCTTGATTGAAGGAAACTTTGTTAAGGCTCCTTCCAGCAGAATAATAAAATATTGAACAGTTTTTCTTACGTAATTATGCAACTGGGCCACCTCACTTTGAAATGAAACCTTTCATCTTTTCCCTTTTTGTTTTGCATCGCAGTGTGTATGAATCCTGTTGTGATCAGACCACTCCTATTGAGATCCCGGTGTTTGATGTGCGCAGGATGGTCGGGGACACAGTCTGGTGCTTCGCCTCTCTAATAAGAGATGCTAAGTGCTGGGCTGACCCAGAGGCGGGTTAAATGGCAGTGCCATGGTCATTTGGTGACCTGTTGTTGGGGTGAAGGAGCATGTTCCTCACTGCAGGCTCTTCTTGTTCATCAGAGGTGCCGGGCTTCACTTTCAGCTGTGTTTCATTGAAGATCGTGACACTAAAGGACAAGCCAGCTTATGCCAAAAAGCATTAAATGCTTAAGAGAGGGGTGTCCAGGCTGCTATTTCCATAGATCTGCTTTCATTGTCTCAGTTAGTAGCCAGACAAGCTGTAAATTGCTCCTTTAATTAAGCAGAATTTTATCTCCTTATATATGACAAGAGAAACATCAGGAGTTGGCAAAAGTGCAGGTTATGAGTGGGATGAGGGGATGTTTTTTCAGACTGAGGTTGTGGCTTATGCGTTCTGCCAGTGACACCTCCTCTGAGCTCTGCTGGGGGGCACAGCCTGCTCCGGTCCTGTCTGCCAAAAACATACAGCTTTTTAAAAAGGCTTGGTATTGTTTAACAGACTGATTTACGTAAATTCCTATAATATATGTAGGCACATCTGCTCTAAATACCTCTGAGTCGAAATCCTAATTCCTACTCGGAGTTTGTGCAGTCATTAAGCGGGAAGAAACGTGCCCACTTTTCAGGCATATAGTCGATGTCGAGACGTCACTATTTTTGACCCACAGCCTACAATTAGTTCTTCTAAGAAATCTGCAGCTGGCAGATCGATCATTTTAAAGAAGTAAAATGAGCTCTGGCCGTTAGTGTGCAGTGGCATTGCTCACACCTCCTTCGTACGGTAAGCGCCGTACGACGTGAGCTCTCTAACGAGGCTCATCTGTGGGAAGTTCGTTGCAGCTCTGTACCAAGGCTCATGGTAATGAAGTTCAAACCAGTTTGGTGAATTGCTGAGCTCGAATCAGCCACTGGGACCGGACTCATAGCCAGAAAAGTGACAATCCCCGAGTGTCCCTTCACAGAAGTTTGACTAAGTCTCAGCGTTTTGTGGTGGTTTGCTCCTTTCTAGCGTAATGGGTTGAGGTTTCTCGGCGCATGGCTTACAGCCAGGACAGGTGCGGGTGCGCCTGCGGCACAGCTCTCCCCATGTCTCTTCCGAAGATGCAGGTGCTAAGGGTTGGAATGACACCGCATCTAGCACTAAGGGGCATTCTTCGGATAAAATATCACATAAGAGGGGAATTGCAGGCGTTTTCTCAGCCTTGAGATTGAAGGTTTTTGTGTTCTCCTGCGTAAAGCACATACGTATCTTGCTCTCTGCACAACATGGTTAACTTAATTTTGGTTTTGTTCAGGGATTCTCATTTGGCCCATTAGATAAATGATATATTTAAACTAATATAAATATCGGGTGATGAAGGAGGCTCATCTTCTACAATATTTAGCTCTGTAGACTGAATCAAAGAAAGAATCCTGACTTAGCAGGTTTGTTTGTAAAGGTGAAATGGTATGTATAGAAGGTGTTTCTGCACAGCTCTTATTTTGAGTGCTGCATGTGCTTTATGCCTTACAGCTGCTGAGGCACGGTGCTTATCATCCTGCTTGTATAATCAGCTTTCAGACACTGCTGTGAGTGAAGGCTATTGTATCACTTATTAGTAAAAAATGACTGATGCTTTCAGTTCTGTCTGTCACTGCCAATCTTAAATCACTGAACTTTCCTCTCTACAGATATCTCTGAGAAGAATACTTTTTGAATCATTTGCAAAAGATGTTGTCAAAAATACCTATCTGCTTCTGAGATTCAATCTAGCAAAAAATTGCAGTTTTTCTGAGTAATGCGGAAGTGTGGTCTGAGTCGAGGATGGGTGCAGACCTTCCTGCAAGGAGCTGCCTTTGGTTATGGCCATTAAAATCCATCTTCATCAGGCCAAGCTAGAGGACTTTGGAAAATCACATTTCCATGTACTCTGCAGAGACTTCCTTCTGGCAAGTCTGACGGAGCATCCCAGTGAGCGTGGTCCTGGCTCAGGGGGATGCCAGAAATGTGGGAATTGAGCCAGGAGAGAGCTGAAGCTTCCTGGGAGTGGGGTAAGGCGCCTGATAAACAGGATTTGCCAGACTTCTGACACTGGCAAAGTTAAGCACTGGCAGATTACTTGTCTGTGGTCCATACAGCATGAACCAGCAGCTGAACTAAAAAGAGATTATTATTATTTTTCATAATCCCTGCACCACAAAAAAAAGTTCTAAGAGCGTTAGCGCTTTTTCAGGTAAATTCTCCCTCACAGCTGTGTCTCTTGAGTAATCTACTGGTGATTTCAAGGTGATCTGTAGTATAATTAAACACTGATCTGTTGTTCCTCACTGAAGGGAAGCTCCAACTGAAATCAGTGGGAGTGTCACTTGATTAGGGCATTCGGGGCTGGTCCCACAGTGAGCTGTCATTTCCCCCGTATGAAGCTGAAATCTGATGTGTAAATATCCCCTTAATGCCTTAATGCCATGCAATAGGTTTTCCTCCTCCCCCCACTCCCCAACAACAGATGCCTTTAGAGCACCCTTCAAAAAAAGCAAAAAATCAGATAATTTATGCTGCACTGTGCTAGGTTGTAGCAGGAATCAAAGGAAAGCACTTGGAAACCAAACTTCCCCCTAAAAATTTCTGTTGTTGGTTGAAGGGAAAAAATGACTGCAGCAGAATGAACAGCGATAGACAAGGGCTGGCTTTATTAATTTTCAAATGAATACATGATATTCTGAAATTAAGCCCAGCGTGTAAGAATGGCAGTGTTGCTCCCCTTGCTCCCCATGGGGGAGATGTTATTTTCTGCCTGTAAAATATTCAGGGCACCATGAGCTTAGCCTGTTTTGTGAAATATGGAAGATGACTGTTACACTGGATTCTCTTTTGACCAGTTTGACAATGAGATGTGCTGGGAAGGAAACGTTGGGCATACCAGAAAGGGCAGCCGCATAAACCCCCAAACGCCCTCTCCTGCAGCCCTTGGCGTGGGGCTGGTTACAGATACTCTCATTCTAAGCCACTTACTTAAGGATGAAAAATTGTCTTAGATTACCTCTGCTTTCAGCAGATAGATTTGCTCTAACCTACCAACTTAAATAGATAAGAATTGTGTATTATAAATGCACATTTGGAAGTACATGCTCTTTTTTAATCAAAAAAATATTATGCAGGGGATGCAGGATGAATACTGAAGATGCATGGTCCGTCCCCTTCCATTAGTGAGAAGACAACACAAAGCTGTAGTCAGATATAGAAGCATTAAAATAATTAATTTTCAGTTTTATTGTTGTCAACAGAAATGTATGATAATAAGCATTTTTGCAAAAATTGTAGATTAAGCATTTTTCTCTACATCGGTGTTGTGCTAAAAATGTCTTTGGTTTAATGTAGAACAAATAGCCTTTGGATCTCATTAAAGATGTTATTACAAGTGCTCAGTGTAACTTGCTTCTGGTGTCCTTAAAGTAGGTAAGATTGGTAGGAAACGACAGCAAATATTAAATGAAAGAAAAAGTAAGATCAGGAAAGGAAAGAGAAAAATAAATGAGGTTTATATGCAGGCTAAGAACTGCTTATTATGAGATCACCAAAAAGGAGTTACAGTGTAGGAACAAAAGTGATGGTTTTAGCTGGTTTAAATCATAATTAATTTAATGTGTTAAATAACACCTGTACCCAAATACCAACTGTCCTTTACTCTAGGTGGCAAGAGCCAGTGCCAGGGGAATCTTTACCCGCGATAGGTAATACACAGCTGAACATTCGGTGCGAGAAGAGCAGGGCGGGAGGGAGCCTCTCCCGGATGCACCTGCAGGTACTGAAGGTGTTAACATGAAATCTGGGTTTTCCTACTAGAGAAAAATACCGATAGATGACTGAGCTCCAGCATTTCAGCTTAAATCTCCACCAGCCTCCCAGTGAAACACTGGTGCCCAGCCCCGCAGGTACGGGGGATGCAAACCCAGGCAGCAGCCCCGGGGCCGGTCCAACAGCATCCCTGCGTCTCCCAGCGCCGCGCAGGGTGCCAGGCTCCTCGCCCGCGGAGCAGCCCCGTCCTCCTGGCTCGGGAGCAAGCGGGCCAGCCAGTCCCGCGTCTTCCAAAAGCTGTAAGGAAAGTTGTTTTCTGGACACGTTTGTACAGCGCTTTGCACTGTGGGGTCCCTGCCTGCACCGGGGCTTCCCAGCTGAGGGAACTGGGGGCGTTCAGCCTGGAGAAGAGGAGGCTGAGGGGAGACCTCAGCACGCTCTGCAACTGCCTGAAGGGAGGGTGGAGCGAGGGGGGGTCGGTCTCTTCTGCCACGTAACAAGTGATGGGACGAGAGGAAACGGCCTCAAGTTGTGCCAGGGGAGGGTTAGGTTGGACATGAGGAGAAATGGCTTTCCTGCAAGAGTGGTCAGGCCTTGGCACAGGCTGCCCAGGGCAGTGGCGGAGGCCCCATCCCTGGAGGGATTTAAAAGCCGTGTAGATGAGGCGCTTGGGGACATGGTTTAGTGGGCATGGGGGGGTTGGGTTGACGGTTGGACTCAATGACCTTAGAGGTCTTTTCCAACCTTAGTGATTCTGTGATTCTATGATTCCCAGGAGCTGGCACACCATCAGTGAGAGGAGGAAATCAGAGCTGTGCCGTTCCTGGGTGAGACTGATCCTGGGGGCATTTTGCTCATTAACAGGTATTTGAATCAGCAAGTGTGGAGATGAGGGTCTGGCGTTATGGCAATGTTGTCATGATTTCTCGACAACGTTTCTGATTTGTGATGACAATGAAAAATCGCAAGTTTTTTGGCTGGAAGACTTTGAGGAGTGATGAGTTTCCATCACCTTCAATTAGGAAGTTGTGATTTGCCTGTCCTGGTGTGTTACGGGCAGGACACTGTCTGTTCCCACAGCACTCACTGCTACATTAGGGCAGAAGCAAGAAGGGTAGCAGTAGGAGAAACCAGAACCAAAATGTATAAGGACATTTAGCTTCTGTTTATAAAGAAGATAGATTGGAGGGATTTAAGATAATTAATACAGCAGAGCAGGAAAACTTAGGAGATTTTGCTTTTCCTCTGAAGTAGCTTTCTTTTGAAGTGTCCCGAGACACCTAAAAACACTCGCTAGCACAAACTGCATTGTCCCTGCCGTCAGGAGGAAGGCAGCGCCGGGCTGATGCTGATGAAGTGTTCCTGTGGAACGGCACTGCAAGTAGGAAGAAAAAATAGCTGTCACGAGGCAGGGGTGAGCTGCAGAGCTCAGGACTGGATTTTGGATGCTCTGCGGGGAGCAGGGGTGCCGGGGCTCTGCCGGGCCCGCAGCACCCCCATCCCAGCAGAGATGCTCTTACAGCAGCGGGGGATCAGGTTTAGACACCGTTATCTCTGGGTTTTGGGGGCTGCTGCTTAACGTGTCCTACTGCAGATGAGACCAAGCTGGGCGGGAGCGTTGATCTGCTGGAGGGCAGGAGGCTCTGCAGAGGGACCTGGACAGGCTGGATCATTGGGCCGAGGCCAATGGAGGAGGTTCAACAAGGCCAAGTGCCGGGTCCTGCACTTGGGCCACACCAACCCCAGGCACCGCTCCAGGCTTGGGGAAGAGCGGCTGGAAAGTGCCCAGAGGAGAAGGACCTGGGGGGGCTGGTCGACAGCGGCTGAACACGAGCCGGCAGCGTGCCCAGGTGGCCAAGAAGGCCAACGGCATCCTGGCCTGTATCAGCACTGGTGTGGCCAGCAGGAGCAGGGAGGGGATCGTGCCCCTGTACTGGGCACTGGGGAGGCCGCACCTCGAATCCTGGGTTCAGTTTTGGGCCCCTCACGACAAGAAGGACATGGAGGGGCTGGAGCGTGTCCAGAGAAGGGCAACGGAGCTGGGGAAGGGCCTGGAGCACAAGTCTGATGGGGAGCGGCTGAGGGAACTGGGGGTGTTCAGCCTGGAGAAGAGGAGGCTGAGGGGAGACCTCATCGCGCTCTGCAACTGCCTGAAGGGAGGTTGGAGCGAGGGGGGGTCGGTCTCTTCTCCCAAGTAACAGCGATGGGACGAGAGGAAACGGCCTCAAGTTGTGCCAGGGGAGGTTTAGGTTGGACATGAGGAGAAATTTCTTTCCTGCAAGAGTGTTGAGGCCTTGGCACAGGCTGCCCAGGGCAGTGGTGGAGTCCCCATCCCTGGAGGGATTTAAAAGACGTGTAGATGAGGCGCTTGGGGACATGGTTTAGTGGCCATGGGGGTTTGGGTTGATGGTTGGACTCGATGATCTTACAGGTCTTTTCCAACCTTAGTGATTCTGTGATTCTGCCCTGCACAGATTTTAGAAGCTGCTTTGAAGTAGCTGGATTTTGACTGATGTAAAACAAGAAAACAGAAAGAAAATGAAGAGGCAGGAGTGAGCTCAGTCTTTACCTCATTTCGGGGTGCCGGGTGTAACTGGGCTCAGACCTGTGCCAGGGGCACCCAGGTTAAGAGGAGGACTCCCGAGCCAGGGGCTGCGAGGGCGAGCGGAGCCGGGTCCTGCCGAGGGGCTGGGGTGGGACCACGGTTTCAGTCCCCGCGGGGAGGGGAAGGGACCAGCGGCTGCCCGGAGCTGATACGCTGTCACCGCAAAAACAATCATTCTGTTTAAATAGAGGTCTTGTAGTTTCTGGGGATTTTTTGCGCTATCCTGAAAATGCATTAAGCCTGCACTGCTCAGAATGCAGTGATTTGTTCGTCACAAGCAAAAACCATCGGGATTTTTTGCCTCCATCACCTTGCAGGCTTCGCACTCGTCTTAAGGCTTTTTTGTCAATGCCTGGCAGGCAGGGAAATTACAGTAAGTTGCAGTATGAGGTGAAACACCTTATTTGCAGTGTCTGGGCAAGTCATTGGAGTAGCTTTGCATCTTTCTCTGGTAGTTTGGCTTATCGTTGCTGTTATCTATTGAAGGGATTTTAGTTGATATTTTGCAGAAGGCTCTGTTGACTATGTGTTATTGACATATTCTTAGCTTAAAACCATTACCATGTTAAAGCCCTGGATTTAGAAACTAATTACAAGACATTAATAGCTAAGCCCAAAGAGCTAAGTCATGCAAATATTGCTATCTGTAAAGTTGAATATACAAAAACTGTTTGAACTGCTGACTTAGTAACTGGAGTCTAGAAGCAATCTGTAAAGGTGGCAGTAAATCTGAGCACAATCCTCCACAATTGTTTTCTAATGTGGCCGTGAAATTAATGGCACAGTTGTTATGAAAGTTGTATCAGGGAACATGGCTGTTTTTTTCCCCGATTAGGTTAATTATCACTAATGTGATTATTTTTGTACTGATTTTTATTTTAACCAAACATTGCATGAAACAATTTAGTTCAGAACAAATAGCTTATTACAGAAATGTTTGTGGTAGTGAGAAATAAAGCAGCGATGTTTAATTTATACACATATATTGAGTTACTTTATTCATTAAAATGAACAATTATGTTAGGCCTTATGAGACAGACTAAGCATTCCTTGTTAATGTTTGTTCTGTAGTGAACGTAATGAGAATTTATATTGGAAATGGATCTCATCCCTTTCGTTCGAGGCATTTATGAACTGGGCGATACGTAGGAGTTGGGAGAGCTTGGGGAAAAAAAGGGTTAGAGTTAACCTCTAACCAAGAGGGATGCTGCATTGCTCTGCGGTTGTGGGGAAGGCACTGGATCTGGGAGGGAGCTTTTTCTTTTCTTTTCTTTTTTGTGTTGTTTGTTTGTTTGCTTGCTTTTGGTTTTTGTTTTTGTTTTTTTTTCCTCTGTACTGTGATGGTCAGGCAAAACATAGTGTCCCACTGTAACACAGTGGCTCTACTGGATCCAAATACCATGGAGCACAGCCAACTTTGAAGGTCTTTTTTCATTAGTTGTTTTGAATGTGCTACAGTGAACCAGTTGTGGGATTTTTTTCCCATTTATCAGATCAAATCATCAATGGATGAACTACAATAGCATCAGTCTGCACATTGTACTGTTGAAGATGTGCCAGTTAACATGATGATAAGTGGATGATGGATAGATATGTGATTTTTCAAGACATGAGACAGATGTGTCTAGGTTTTGCATCCTTCCCAAATTTGGCAGAATTGTAATGGCAGAGTTCATTGTGTCCCTCGATACTGACTTGGTCAAGTCCTAAATTCAAGATGCAAAATTGTGGATAGCTGTGAGTACAGTGTGGCTGGCTACATCTGTAAGTGGTGTGGTTTGGGAAAAATAAATCCCCTAATCCTCTGTCTGCTATTTCTATATATGACTGAAATGGAAGGTTCTACATAGAAAAGCAAGATTTGTGTTAATTGTAAGAGTACTTTCTCATGATTTATGAAATTGTTTACTTACTGCTTTCTAGATTATGAGTAGTATTTTCAGATAATCACTTTTTGATCATGGGATAAGAGTTTATTATATTTGCTTATACAAAGGTAGGATTTGTAAGTACATAGCACTCTTCCTCCATGGATCTCAAAGATTTTGTAGGTCTGTTATAAATATAATTGACAGCACCTTCAGCTTATAGGTGGGGAAACGGAAGAAAAAAATATGTGAACTGCCTTGCCCAAGTTGACCAAACTGGCCTGGGAGCAGGGTCAGCAAAAGAGCATGAGCCTCCTGGATCTGCCATTTCTCTAGTTAATCTTGTCGTCTGTGGTTTTAATAGATGTGGTTTAGTTTTGAATCTTGGCAGGTAAGGTTGGTTGCACGTTGAAACAGCGGTCTTGGAAATCTTCAGCCTCAAAACCATTTTTTACTTCTGCCACATCTCTCCTTTAAAAATAGGATGTAATGTGCAAGAAGTTCAGACTTGTCATGGCGGTCTGCTGCTCTGTTTCCTGTGGTTTGTATCTCCGAACGCTGCTCAGACGTTGCGCTGCTGGTTTGCCCTCAGCAAAAGCTTGGGCAGGACGCGGCAGTGGGCTGCGCCGTGGCTGCGTCCCATGGACACCTTGAGAAAGAAGTGACCAAACCAGCACCGCGGTTCCTGCCCCCGAGTGAAACCCTCTGCTGTTTTGTTGTTGTTGAAGGTCCTCTTACAGTAGTTGTGGACAAAAGTTATTCTTGGTTTTCAAAAGATAAATTATTTCAAGGAAACTGCAGTAAAAGCTGGAAGAAGGAGGGAGGGGAGAAGGGGAAGAAAAAAAGTACATCAGGCATAATTATTAGATTCTAAAGCAGCCATATACAGAGATGAACGTTTTGTTGCTTTTGTTTGCATTTCTGAAAGGAGATATGAAACAATAATTTATTTCAAAGACAAAAAATGTTTAAAAAATATTCGTTTCTGAGTGGGAAAAGTGTCTCTAGCTTGACTCAGATTCTCATCTCCCAGCGCCAGGCTCTGGTGCCAGGTGGTTTATCTGACAGGCAGTTTTCATCATTAATTTTCTCGCCAAAGCAGCAGAACGCTGCAAATCTTTCTAAGGCCAGTGATACAGAGTTGTCATGGTGTCATCCCAGGAGACCAGAAAAAGGACTTTCCATAATTTTGCCTGATCTTCTATTTATCTCTTTACACACAGTATCTGTGCAGAATAAAGTACCTTTAGGCTGTCCCAACTACCCAGCAATGCCGTGGAATACGTTTGAGAATATGGAAATTCATCCTTTTATAGTCATAAGGAGGGCGTGGGGATATGATAACACATTAATAATTCTGTGGTTCTGTGAGATATTAGCATGCAGAAAATTGGCAAGAATCGTTTCATCACTGGGTCAAAATCCATGCAGTTAGGATGCCTTTCTCATTTCATATCAATGCCTGCTGTAAAAAGGGCATCAAGAACTTCTATGTTTAATAGTTATGATAGAAAATGGGGGCTCCAGACTGGATCGATGTGTCTCACTTTCTAGCTGTACAGGTCAATTATAGTTACCCTGTCTCAGTCTACTTTTTGAAAGGGCAAGAAGAGTAAAAGAAGATGCAAACTGGCGGTCAGTTGGTTTCTTAAGGAATTGTCATGAAATTTTTCACACCTGCTTTATGGGTGAAAAATCTTGGCTCTGGTTGTCTTTACTCACCATCTCTTTGGTTCTTTGTCCTGCTAACATCTTTTGTCGTGCCTCTGCAGCAAGTTACACTCACACGTGGCAGCTTGCTCAAGCTTTCTTGCGAAGCATACGCACAACCTAGGAATTCAACTCCAGGTTTGCTAGCCTTTACTAGTTGGAGCAGTGACAGAGTTGGGCACAGAAATGGATTTCCTGGCTCCTTGTAAGAGCTTCCAGTAAGACCAAACTACCGTTTGCCAGTGCAATTGAATGAGTCTTTGTATTCTCCTTTACCATCAGGTATTCCTTCGGCTTCTGTACGCTACATACCTTCAGCTCAGCGCAGTATGAAAGAAGAGTTCATGGATCTTTTTTTTTTTTCTTTTTCAGAATAAGTTGTGAATATTGAAGGTTAATGAAGTTTCTCAAGCACTGGCAGACCTGTAGAATATCTGTTATTGAGGGATTATTTTTATAACATTCACAGCAGAGACTCTTGGTAGTATAGTATTTGAGCAGTGTGTGACTTCAGGGTTTTTTTTTCAAATATATGAAATGAAGATGATACAGGATCTATTTTGAATTAAATCCAGAAAGTGCAACTTAATCCTTCAATTTAAGACTTGAAAACCCCAGTCTGCCTGTATACATTAATAATCAAGGCAGATGATTCAAGAAACTCATCTTAGAATTTTTTACTTGTAGGGGAAATAGTGGAGCTTGTAAGCATTTAAGTAACCTAAAAACAAATAACTGAAATTTTGTTTTTAATAACACTTATCCACATCTATCCCAGCAGATCAGGTTTTATATTTGGAAAAGCCATACGTACACACACACACACACACAGAGCAGCTATTGGAGACACTGAAATTTTACTGGGCAGCTGAGTTGGTAACTGGTGCAATGAATTGGCACTGGGAATGTCAGGACCTTCCCAGTGGTTCCAGTCTGGACTACTTCAGGGGGGCTCCAATGCTAAAACTCCCTTGTTCTTGGAAACTGGTTAGTGGCTTTAGTCGGGAATATTTTGAAATTATTTGTGAGTCTGATTTTCTGCAGTACTTGGGAGCCTTTGTGCACATACTTTGGAGTTTAGGTTTGTAGAACAAGTGAGACTTTCCATTTATCTAATATAATAATTTATAATTTGCATTCCCAGAAGCATGTATGGTATTTCAAAAGCAGAATGTGACTTTGAAATTAAATATTATCCAATTATTCCTTTTTTCATTGATGACTATTTTCTTTGTCCTTCTTTTTTCTTACATGGCTCATATTGCAGATCTTGCCACGTTCCTACTGATTCCATACCCTATATAAGACACATTTCCACCTCATTTAAAATATTATCCTGGCCAGTAGTAGTTCCAAGAAGGGAGATCTCTTGTTCTGGTCTTGGTAAGAAGAGATGCATGGAAAGCAGTTTTGTGAATGTAACTCCTGCCTTCCCTCTGCAAGTCATTGCAGTGTTCTTACTAATTTTCATGAAACAAGGAAGAGGTTCACACTCTACTGTTTTATCTGATGTTGTGTGTCATTCCGCCAGAATTAACTACTAAGAAAAGTGAAAAATGAAGGCAGTAAATACAGTCATGCATTAGAGTCCCATACAAAGATACTAGCGTGTGTGGTTCCTGGTGCTTTTCCAGGAGTCTACAACATATAAAATTTATCCATTTGTTTTTTCTCTTTTGTAGGTTCCCCCTTCGTCCTCCCACCTTCCACTCCCACCCTGTTTGTCTGACAGTGACATCTAAATAACCAGCCTCTTTCTATTTCACGTCTTGTAGATCGATGAAATGCAGTGGGGCAAAGGAGTGCGTGAAGTCCCGTCCTCGGTCTGCAGCCTGCCTTGCAAGCCGGGAGAGAGGAAGAAGATGGTGAAGGGGATGCCGTGCTGCTGGCACTGCGAGCTCTGCGACGGCTATCAGTACCAGGCTGACGAGGTGACTTGCCTGCTCTGCTCATACAACGAGCGGCCCAACGAGAACCGAACGGGATGCCGTTCGATACCCATCGTCAAGCTGGAGTGGCACTCGCCCTGGGCTGTGATACCCGTCTTCTTGGCTATGCTGGGAATTATTGCCACCATTTTTGTCATGGCAACGTTCATCAGATATAACGACACTCCCATTGTCCGGGCTTCTGGGAGGGAACTCAGCTACGTCCTGTTAACAGGGATATTTCTGTGCTACATAATCACGTTTCTGATGATCGCCAAACCAAACGTTGCCGTGTGCTCCTTCCGGCGTATCTTCTTGGGCTTGGGGATGTGCATCAGCTACGCAGCCCTGTTAACTAAAACAAACCGCATCTACCGCATATTTGAACAGGGCAAAAAGTCAGTGACAGCACCTAGGCTTATAAGCCCCACATCGCAGCTGGCGATCACGTCGAGTTTGATATCTGTTCAGCTTCTAGGTGTCTTTGTTTGGTTTGCAGTTGACCCACCCAACATCATCATAGATTATGATGAGCAGAAAACTATGAACCCTGATCAAGCCAGAGGAGTTCTCAAATGTGACATTACGGATCTACAAATCATTTGTTCCTTGGGTTATAGCATTCTTCTAATGGTTACGTGTACTGTGTATGCCATCAAGACTCGGGGTGTCCCAGAGAATTTTAATGAAGCTAAACCCATTGGATTCACTATGTACACTACCTGTATAGTCTGGCTTGCCTTCATTCCAATATTTTTTGGCACTGCCCAGTCAGCCGAAAAGGTAGGTGAAAATGAACAAACGTGCATCTGATGTATCAGGATTCATTGCAGTTATAAATTGCGTTCTGATGTTCAGCTTTACATAGATTTTAAAATGAGCTATCCAGTTAGCTCATTACTGAGACGTGTGCAATATACAGCACTATTTTCCTTCTCCGTTTAGCTGGTGGGCTATTCATTTGATAAACTGGCAAATGATCAATAGCAATCATATTAGCCATTAGTTTTATTGTTGCATCCATTTCAATTGTATCCTTTCAGTAGGATAAGTGGGAATTGGCTGTCATAT
This sequence comes from Pelecanoides urinatrix, assembly GCA_013400755.1. Taxonomy (NCBI): domain Eukaryota; kingdom Metazoa; phylum Chordata; class Aves; order Procellariiformes; family Procellariidae; genus Pelecanoides; species Pelecanoides urinatrix. The sequence continues at coordinate 554,067 of VZTQ01013745.1, forward strand.
TATCCAGAAAGAGGCATCTCTTAACTAAATCATTTTGAATACAAGATGTAAGCAAAAAAACTGTCAAAAAATAGTCAAGTAGACTCCTGCGCTTCTGGAGTTCAGCACTGAAGGCAGTGCTTAGTCTGATGAGTGCTGCGCTTCACAAATAGCAGCCTCAGGGCACATTTACACCACAGAGGGTAAATAGTCTGTCCTGAGCTCCAGCTGCTGAGACTAGACTGACACTGCTATCTGTATTGGTTATTTTTAAACTAGCCCAGGTAGATTTACCCTAAAACTCATGGCAAGGTATAACCAGAGTCCTGGAGTGAATGCCAGGTTGCTCCTCTTCATAAGTGAGGTCCACTTAAGCTTAAGTTCATTCACCAAAAGCCAGTCCAAAATATTACACTTACGTGACTTAAGAAAAAGCATCCAAACGTTAGGATCTAATCTATTAGTTGGATTGTTACGAAAATTAATTATTGCAAAGCGCCGTCAGACTTGATTAAAAGATTCCCGTTGACTTTGAGAGGCTTCAGAGGCTGCAGGGGAGTCTGCAGCGGGTCCGTGACAGGGCTCAAGTGCGCATCACTTCCATCGTGCTCGCAGCTGCCCAGGCACTGGCGGCTGAGGAGGGGAGCGGGGCAGCTTAGGGCAATACGCCCCAGCAATCAGAGCTGACGTGCATCTGAAGAGCTGCAAAACTTGGTCAACTTTGGGCTTTGCTGCCAATAGAAATCGGGTTTAAAGCTCTCTTTGTACATGCATCAAATCAGCTCTGCTGGGATCCCAACCCAGCGTGTTGCCGCTGGTGCTGTGGGGGTTTAGGTGCAAACATTAACAGCCTCTCCTTTGTCTGACGCGAAGTAACAAGGAGAAGGTCACTCCCTTCTTCCCGTTGCATTTATTGGTGAGGATGGTGGCCTTGGAGAAAGAAGGCAGAGGACAATACGATTAATTTTCCAGAACGTTGTCAGAAGGTCTATTGGCAAGAAAAAATCTTTTCAGATTTGCACTTAAAGTATTTAAAAAGGGAGAACCTTAGTTGCTCAGTGCGTTTTGAGTAAACAGTATTCAAGAGGTGAAAAATAGATCTACTATCACAACGTGCAGGGCTAACTTGAGCTGTGAGTGACAGCTTTGCAACTTCAGTTACCTCCCGGGTGTCGGGCCCCTTCTGCACGTTCCTGTTGCTGCCCAAGTGGCTCCAGGTAATGCCTGGTGATAGAGAACTGGTTTTACTTCTCTCTGAATCTTGTTTGGAGATAGCTGTAAATTCAGAGTGATTTGGCAAATACCAGCAAGCTTAGTCTTTAGGGAGAAATGAAAATATTAGGCTGTCCTGAACTGCTGTCAGGCTGCTTTACCCTCCCCAGCCCTGACCCCATCTACCTCCCCAGCCCAGAAGAAACCACTGCCGTGTCTCCTCACCTGCATACTGCCAGTTATCCCCACTTACTGAACCCAAACTTCCCCGTGCAGGAAAGAGCTTTGGCTTCTCGCTACTTTTTTTCCCCTCTATCTTCATTTAACATTTGTTCTTTAGCACAAGACTTGGGCAAGCTCGCTGCTGTGGATGAAATTATTGCACGTTTTAAATGAGTGAGCAAATTTCGGATCCCAGCTAACACATCTCATTTTGTGCCAGGGATATCATTTGCAAATTTGCAGCTGTTAAACTTACGGCTGATTGAAATAAAACTGCAGGAAGACAGCAGTGTGTTGTTCAGGCAGGTCCGTGCTTTGGCTAAAAGTCCCTTCCATAGGAAGGTGCCGGCACCAGAGCTTTGTTCTCTGCGACTCGGGAGGTTGGTTGTACAGAGATTTGCAATTCTTTTGGCCTCAGTTTGCCATGGAAGAGGGGATCACCCAGGAGAGGTTATGGAGGTCTTCACGTATCATCTCACCTCTGCGATGGGCTTTACAGGCAGCCATTGCATCCCTAAAAGGAATTAATTTCAACTGGACGGGAGGTCTGTCAAGTCTCACAAACCCTTCAAACACCTCTGCTCTCCCTGTTGAGGGAGAGATAAGAGCGTAAGCGGCTTTAAAGGCAGTTGGGCCCGTTTGTAACTTTGGTCTGATGCAGGGAGTACAGTGCAGCTTTTGTGCGCTGCCTGGGGATGCTTTAGGCCTGCAGGTGACCAAGATGAAGCGCTTGAAATTGTTGTCTGCAAAGATTTAACCAGGCGATAGAAAGACCCAAAGAATTTCAAAGGCTGCTGCCAGCATTCAGAATCATTTAGTAGCAAAAGCTTTAGGTTTCCATGTAGTCACAGAGCTGAATTACCCTCTACTTCTTTGAAAGCACAAGATTCTTGTACAAATTCGTGTAGGACAGCAAAAGATGATGATTAACTCGATTTCACACAGAGCACCGAAGAGGGTACGGGGCCAAGTAAGCAGCGGCTGTGCTGCAGCGAGGGGAGGCCCCGGCCGCTGCAGAGAGCCCGTGGCCCCGGCTCTGTGGCTGCAGCTGCGGGGGGGGCGTTCGGGCAGGGGCTGCGGGATCGGTGGCTGTCGCAGCCCCAACTCCTCACGTGCTGCCGGGGCTCACTGCAACTCCTCGGACTGAAAGCTGCTAGGTTCAAACTCCAGCAAACGGTCCAGTGTGATCATACCTGTGCGATGGGCACGCGTGCAGCATGCATGGATGCGCTAACATATAGTCCCTATAGATGGCCCATCTGGCTCCCCCAGCCTATAGGCGCTGGCAGACATTGAATCATAGAATCACAGAATCACTAAGGGTGGAAAAGACCTCTAAGGTCATCGAGTCCAACCGTCAACCCACCCCCCCCATGGCCACTAAACCATGTCCCCAAGCGCCTCATCTACACGGCTTTTAAATCCCTCCAGGGATGGGGACTCCACCACTGCCCTGGGCAGCCTGTGCCAAGGCCTCAACACTCTTGCAGTAAAGAAATTTCTCCTCATGTCCAACCTAAACCTCCCCTGGCACAACTTGAGGCCGTTTCCTCTCGTCCCATCGCTGTTACTTGGGAGAAGAGACCGACCCCCCCTCGCTCCAACCTCCTTCCAGGTAGTTGTGGAGCGCGACGAGGCTGTGGCACGTTTGGCCAGTACGCTGTGCCAAATCGGGGTGCTCTACCTGTGGCTTTGCTGTTGGGGCTTTTTCCCCGTTCGGCTCTACACAGAGATCAAGCTGCAGTAGCTTTGCTGCTTTGCCTTCTTTTCTGACTCTTTTTTTGAGTGGGGGTGAGGGGGTTGTACCTTTTTGTGATTGCTAGTGATTTCCTGTCAGATATTTTCTCTGGAAAATATTGCGTTTAAGCTTAGCCACAGAGGTCTTTGCTGAAATGGAAATTGCACCTGCTGAAAATCTCATGCAACACAATTCTTTAAACTGAGAAATGGTGTTATATATAGTGTTGTGATTTTCATTGTATGGATTTATTTTATTTTATCAAGGAATACAAGCATAACGTTGTTTGGTAGAAAGCATATTGAAAATACCTACCTTGTTCAGTGTAGAAAATAACAACAACAACAAAAAGAACTAGAAGTATGCTGCAAGTAATATGTAAAAGACAAATAGTTCAAGCAGCAGCATTTGCAGCAGACTGGAGGGCGGCGGTGTGGCTTGAGGAAGGCCAGATGTCGGAGTTTGCGCCACAGGATGGAGATAAAACATTCGGTGTGCGGGAGGTGGCACATGGAAAAAGCAAATTCCTGACCTTTTTACAGCTTGTGTTTTACTCAGCCAGTTTCTTTGTCCGCTATCTAAAAATTCAGCAAACACATGGTCAGTTATGATTTTAGGCCTAGTTTGCTAACGCAGCGTGTCGTTTCCTAGTGGGCATGGAATGTGGTTGTCCTTACCACGTTTCACCATTCTTTGAGTTTCTTCGGCTTTGATGCAATGGTCACACAGCCGTGGCTCCACACCTGGGAATCGCTGCTGCTGTCTAGGTTTTGGGGGTTGTGTTTCGGAGGGGGAGGAGGGTGGTGGTTTCCTATAACTATTAGTATATATTCTAAAATGCTGATGTAACCTTTGAGGACTAGGACACAGTACTGGGGACTGGAATCATGCCATGTCACTTCTCAGAAAGATCCTTCCTTCAGCATGTATTTGGTAGAAAGCCACTAAATATAGAGAGGAGTCCCTAGAGAGGAGGGGGTCGCTTACTGTTCAACTCTGAGCCGCTCCTAATGATCAAAACCATCCTCAGCTGAAGGGCCAGTGGGGTTTTGGGGACGGTGTCCATCCCCGCCTGCTGCCCAGCTCCTGCCTTGGTGTTGCTCAGCTTGTTAACCCGAATGTTTGGAGAGGGACTGTAGCGATGAAACACTGCTTTTATGCTCCTGGTGTAATTGTTTTTGACAACAAAACTATTTTAAATTCTCCGTGGATGTGTGGGTATCTTATCAGAAACAAAGTGGCCTCAAAGAGCTGTTAAACCAATTATAGGAGTCATAGCTCCACGGCAGAGTCAATACAAGTGGCACTTGAAAAGAGCACAGATTGCTCTGTAAGGTCAGGCGAAGCACAGCTAAATCAATAAGCCAAACTGAGTCAAAATTTTAGAGTACGAAAGTGAAAGGATGGGAAGGGATGCAGGTGGTGTGGGAACGCGTCCTGCGGGAAGCTGCACCTCGCACCCTGCCCCGCAGAGCCGGAGATTCATTAGTCCCTGCAGCCTCTTGGTTGGTGGTGTGGTTTAACCCGGCAGGCAGCTAAACACCACACAGCCGCTCGCTCACTCCCCACAGTGGGATGGGGGGGAGAATGGGGAGGGAAAAAAAAAAAGTTAAATTAATGGATTGAGATAAAAACAGTTCAATAAAACAGAAAAAGAAATAATGATAATAATAATAATAATAGAATATACAAAGTGAGTGATGCACAATGTAATTGCTCACCACTCACTGACCAATAACCAAGTAGCGATCGCTCCTTCCTGGACCACCTTCCATTCATATACTGAGAATGATACCACGTGGTCTGGAATACTCCGCTGGCCAGCTGGGCCAGCTGTCTCGGCTGTGCTCCCTCCCAGCCTCTTCCGGAGCATGGAAGCTGCATGTCCTTGACTAGCAGGGGACTTAGCAACAACTGAAAACAACAGTGTGTTATCAACATTCTTCTCATACTAAGTCCAAAACAAGGCACTAGGAAGGAATTTAACTCTATCCCACCTGAAACCAGGACAGTTGGTTGTTCACCCACTTCTACTTTGGTTATCTGTTTCTGATTTTAACTCGTGTCCAGAGGCAGGGCACTGCAGTAGGGGGTTGCCGGGGCTGATGGGGGCCAGCGGTTTGGGGCCAGGTCCCCCTGCCCTGTCCCCGCCTGCGGCATGGGGAGCTCTGCCGTGCTCTGCCTTGGGCAGTGCCGCGGGACCGCAGGCTTGCACCGCGGCCGGGGGATGCTGCTGCTCGCTGCTGCGGGGCTGCCGTGTTTGCTCCTTCCACGGGAAGGCTGTTCCCTGGCAGTGAGCTCCTGCTTGTTTCAGGAGGTGCATTTGAGATTAACCTCACGAAGTCACGTGTTTTAATTTCTTGGGTTTTTTAACTTTTATTGTTTTCCTTTTACAGATACTGTAAAGAGCAACAGTATGGCTGAGCATGTGATATGCTCTAACACATCTTGGAAACATCACTTCATAAGTCACAGTAATAGTTTGCTTTTTTATTATTAGTCTCTCTTGTAGTGTAAATATTTTTAAAACTAACACCGTTGCAGATTTTTGGAGACAATGTTTTCATGGTAAAAGCACAGTGAAGGGGAAAAAGCATCTGTAGTTAAATCAATGTGATATGTAGAGTTCTTAAAATACTGGTTTGCTTTTTCTGTATGTAAAAGTAAATTTATTGTTAGGAAAAACAATACTTTTCAACACTTCTTATTACCATTTTTTTTAACCTTTGTTGTGTAACGTAGTTGTATTTATGATTAAGTGAATATTAAAAGAGGGCTGAGGCGGATAGAAGTGCACCTCCCAGCCCCGAGCCTGGCACCCTCAGTCAGTGCCTTCAGCAGCAATTCGGGCAGAAACTCCCCTTCACCGTCCTCTGAGGGAGCCAGGGTGAAGCGGCTCTGTCCGTAAGGCCGTCTGTCCGGCAGCGCGGCCCCGGCCCTGGGGTCCTGCTCTCCGGCGCTTGGTGCCAAGTGGCGAAGATGGGCAGCAGAGCCCCTTCAGCGTCCGGCGGCAAAGCCTAAAGCAGCAGTAGCCTTCCCAGAGGGGCTTCATCCCTCTCCTTCTCCTCGTCTGCAGGAGAATCTCCTAGGAAGGTAGCTGAGATAAAGAGCACATCCCAAATTTAAAGTAAGCTTTTGGAAATAATCTCTTCTTTTAAAAAAATTTGCACAGGAAGGATGCAATAGGAGATTCCAGAAATGTTGAGTTTGGTGTATTGGTGGTGGTGGTGTGCGGGGATTAAAAGGGCAGGAGGAACTGCCTGTGGGTTTGTGTTAAACAGCCTTGGCTAGGGTAGGGTTTTTTCTTGCCGCGTGTTCTCCCTTTCTTCTAACAATGTTCAGCTCTAATTATGAAGGTCTGTGAGATCACAAGCTATTTTGTTCTCCTGCAGCTATTTAGTATTACCATATATATTTATATACTGTTGCTTAAATTAAATTTCCTGAATCCCTAGCATGTCATACTTAAAAATTAGATGCCTGTAATGGCAAACCTGAACATGACTCTGCCTTATGTAGCAGGCATGCCAGAATCCACCTGGGTATTCGCTTGCCCAAAACCTAACGCTGCTTTGCATTACTGTACAAGTGCGTTTGGCGTTTCACTCAGACTGACGGCATCCCTTATTTCTATGTACAGATGTATGGCTTCCTGTCAGCGTGCTCTGCAGATTTGGAAGGAGGAATGCAATTTGGAAACTTGCCAGAGCTATAACTGTTAGATTAAAACAAATCATTGTCTCCGCAGGTTTGAAGTCCGTATCTGTACTCTTTAACTAAGTACAGATGTAGTTGTGTATGTTGAATATTCCCCTAAGATCTTATTTTCTCAAATTATGTCATTGGACTAATATAGAGGGATATGTCATCATTATATTTTTATGTTTCACAGAGATTTTATTGCCTCATAGCTGTGATTACTTTTATTTAGTAATTGCTAAGATTAAAATAATACATTTCTGGATATGTCTACAAGCTAGTAATAACTGTCAACATGCTCCTGAATATATTATCCAAATGGGATTTTTTCTTGAAGTATTTTCAGGACTTTTCCCAAGTTAAAAAGGTTATAATCATGACTGAGTGAGTGATGATGGTTTCTCAGCTAGTGTGGTCTTCCTACTTGGGACCTTTATTCATCCTGGTACGTGCAAGAGAAATGGGGAAAAGTTGACCATGCAGTTGACCATGCAGTCATCGTTTTCCATCAGCTTATTTTTGCATCCAGATTGCGCGAAACCTTGGTCGTAGGGGTTTTTTTATTGTAATACAAACACTATGAAATTTGAGGTTCTTAATCCGATCTACTCTTCCACTTTCCTTCTTGTTTCTCTATTTTTATAATGCCCGTTTTATTCAAATCAATAAATAGCGTAAGTCAGGTATATTTGGCAGCAATATTTTTACTTACTGTGTTGAATGGTACATAAATACTAGAATTTGAAGGCACATGCAAAGTGGATTCTTATTCAGATGAAATAATGTCACATTAACACGGTAGCACCTCAGTATATGTTCTATTTTTTGGTGAAACTAAGTTACCCTTCAAGTCTCTCTAACACAAATACTGATTAACCAGGTAGGACACACATTTATTTTCTCCCCTGGGAAGGCTTGAGATGACAGTTGCTATAGCAACTGTACATAGGTGGATTTTGGAGTTACGAGATTTTAATGCAACGTTTGTTGGAGTTTTATACTGCTGGATGGTTGAGAAAATCAGTCTTTGATGCTCATGGGGATTGTGACTTTGAATCTAGCATGATCTGGGGCTCATACAAGGACAGTCAGCAGCTTTGCATGGCACCGAGTGCGACTGCGCGCGGCACTTCCATCCTGCTTTCCCCAGCTTCCAGAGGGGGATGTAAAAACACCTCGGGCATACCGAGAAATCGCTGCCTGCGGTGCAGCTGTCTCCCGGGCAGTGGGCTAGCGGTGCCGTACGCGGGACTTGCCGCAAGCACCGGCTCGCTGCCGTGCCGGGGCACTGGCACCCGTCAGAGGTGGGAGCACGCAGAGCTGCTCTGCTGGAGAGCGCGGACCTGGAAATCCCATGGGCAGGTGAAACAGTCGCTCCGTCTGCTTAGACCCAAGCTCTGCGGTGCCCGCGAGGCGTTGCACGAGTGAAGCTGGGTGGCCGGGGTCTTTGCAGAAAGCAACACAAAAAAAAAGGAGTAATTGCGTAAGGAACAGAACCCGACTCCGGGACATCCAAATGCAATCTCATTTACACTGATGGAGCTGCATTTCTGTACACCGGATTTGACATTTGGTATTTCAAAAGCACTTTGAGTCACTTTTGTAAAGTATTAAATATTTCCTGAAGTTTTTCTACTCTCTGAAGTGAGACTAAAATGGTATATTAATATGTGTTGCCAGGAAATTTCTTGTAATTGCATTTCTATGCTGGGTAGAAAACAATGAGTGGTGGGAAAATATCTCTGTATATTTAAATGTGTTTTAAAAGCTTTAATTTTCACTTATTTCTGGAACTATATAATGATGCTGGGTTTTTATCCACCACTAATTTGTATAACGTTCAGCCAGGCAAGGATTGGAGTGTTTCAGAAATGAATACAATAATAACAGTAATAACAGTTCCTTGCATGCAGAAGAAACCTAAAGCATTTTACAGATGGATTTAAAAACTAGAAGTTAGAAGCATTGTATCAGCTGGTATGTAGCAATTTTAGCAGCACTCAGAAATACAGTTTGAGGCAGGCAGGTGTGTGTAATTCTATGTATGTTCTCAGGCTGTGTTCATCACTGGGGTATGCGGAGTGCCCCCCAGGATTGCAATAACCACATTTAATAACGGCATCATCAAGTGGGGAAGATTGGGCAATTCAACCTGGGCAGAAAATAATCACCCAGAATTTGGCCGGGATGTGGGAGTTGACACCTATGCTCTTCAAAGAGGCACCTTTAATAACTGGGAAAATTAAGACATTTTGGTGATAAATATATTACCCACAGTGCTGCACCGTATTCCCAAGTCAGGGCTCCTCTGGAAGAGGGATTTCTACCTGCACTTGACCCTGTCTGGGAGATGTCCCATCCAAGCATCCGACTGTGCTCAGCACCTTCTCAGTTCAGCCAAGCCAGTAAAAGGCTGCAGGACCACTACAATTGCAGGTCTGTGTTGTCTCTATTGTCAAGGCAGGTATTTAAAGCTAGGTAACAGGAAAAAGTGCATACTCTGGGTGAAATAAGAGATGATTAGAGTAATTAGATCCTCCTCAGAAGACCATAAATTAATGGTGATTATGATTCTTGAAACAACAGAAGCATAAGGTACATCTAACATTGATCTGTTTTATCACATTTGCTGCATTGTAATGCTCCTTTAATGTTAATACGTACTTTTGTAGTAAAATCTAATTGAAAACACTGAGCAGGCAGAGCCCAAGGCCACAATCGTGTTCCACATAATTACCTAAGGAGGAGGGTGCACATTTCCAACGAAGGGATGCCACCAACCGTTAGCCAGGTATAAGCGGTGCAGTCGTTGTGTTCATGCTTATACAGTAATAGCCTTACAGGAATATATAGGTGAAAGCTAAAAGATAATTAACAATCAATTCATTTTGTGAAATTTTCAATTATTGAAGCAGGTATCTTCATAATGGAGTAATAATACTCCATTTAAATTTGTATGTGGCTGTCTCATAACAGAGATGTATTCATTTAAGCAGAAATTACTTTAAGTTAGCAACCCCGCGGTAGTTCTGCAGTCTCCAAGGGACTCTTTGAAGCCTGGGAACATGCTGCTTTGATGTCTGATGTAGAAAGTGAGGGATTCCTTCGCTGTGATAATTCTAGCCTTTTCCATTCCCTTCTGTGTTGAGGAGAGAGAAAAAATCTGATGCGGAAGATGGAAAAATAAATGGAAACCAGAAAGGAGCATGCATTATAGAGGGGAAAAGACGCCCACCCAAATCTGGACAGAGTCACCAGTTCTGTGACCAGGGGCACGATGCGACAGGGCTGCCAAATTCCCTGCTCTCTTCTGCGGTCTCCCTCTCTGGACCACTTAAGCAGACCAAGAAGGTATAACTGAAAATACCCTCCCCTTGAAGAGAAACCGCACGTCTCTGAGAACGTGTCGCAGCGGGGCGTGCTGCTGCAGGTGCCATCCTGGGGGGAGGAACATCTGGGGCAAAACCATAAATTAATGATTTTTCACTGGCGTTTGAGGAGAACTGTTCTTCGGCGCCGCCGGTGCAGCCTCGAGCAGCCGGATTGCTGCACCGGTCACCAAAGCGGGAGCCAAACCCAGCTCCTCCTCCTCCTCAGCCTTCTGTAGTTCGATTTTGCCCAGTTAACCAAGAGCCACAAGGTACGAACAATCTCAGATCACCGGGGACAGCAGACGTAGGAATCTTTTTCGTGCCTTTTCCCATTGCCTGTTCTGACCCCGAAGTGGCAGAGGCATTTCCCGCGGCTCTCCGGGCACCGCCTCTGCTCAGCTTCGGTGCACAACTGCCGCTGCCCGGGGAATACACACGAGCACCCAACTTACTTCAAAAAGATGCCAAGGGAAAAGGGTATCTTTTTGCTCGGTGATTTCTAGTGCATACTTAACTGCCGCTGGCTAAAAAGCGACGTAATTTTTAAAGGGAAAAACGTGTGGGTGTTTAATGCATAGTGTTGACACATACTTTTTTGGTTCCTTTTTTTTTTTTTTTTTAAATGTAGAACTGCCAGGAGAGTTTTACATATGAAAAGCAATCTCTGCATAGGCCTCTGTCAGTGTTACCTAACAGTTTTTATCTGCGGCATAAACTGACAACACCTCACGGTGAAATAATTGCGGTTCCATTGAGTCCAGAAGAGTAATTACTTTGTTGATGAAACTTTTCTCTTTGCTTGCGTTTTGATATCTCTGCAAAGTCAAACTCACTTGAGCTGACAACATAATTTCTCCAGCAGAGCTGTTGCCTTGACCATGCAACTGCTGTTGGGCGTTAGTGGGGGTTTTTTCAAGCTCGCTGTATTTCAGTGCCAGCAACAGTAAACTCAGTCTTGCAAACCCCTGTTTCGTGAATAGCACTTCTGAACAGTGCGAAGAGTCACACGTACCTCAAGGTAGCTACGTATATGAATAAGGGGTAACTGTATAATTATAAAATAGCTCTTTAAAGTTAGTTTACAAGGAAGTAATCATGAAATTATCTCATTTGCTCAGAACAGGGGAGGATACGTTTATTTGAATGTCTTTGCAGATAGTTTCAATTTGTGATAATCTATTTTAATGGTTATTTTGAATTTCCTGCGTATGTGAGACTTGAGATAAGTACATTACAAAGATGATGTGGTCTCCCAGAGGTATTGATATATTCCTGCAACCCTGATTCTCTTCTAGTGTGCATTTTCGGGAGAGTCGTGTTTCAGGGGTTCAGGTGGGATGATTTGGGGCTGTATTGAAAAGTCATTCCCTGTGCTAAACTCTATAGGATTTTTGCACAAGAGGTGGCAGAGGATGGTGTGCTCTGCTAGGTCTGGGCGATGTAGAGTGCAGTTTGATTTTTGCTGCAGAAAACCTCAGTTCCCATTAATGCTCCTTTGTTTGCACAAGAGTTAATCATCTTTTCAGAAAAATCCTGTAGATCACAGCTAACATTGTAAGCCAAATGCTAGGAACTGAAGTAGCATTTTGTGAGAGCAGATCACAACCAGTTTCTGAACCCCACGGGTATTGTAGAAACATAATCATGTTATTTTGAGTAAGAAATAATGGCTGCTGATTCTAAGCTCATCCAGGAACAAAAAGAGAACCATGAAGCGCTTATTCAATACAATATAAGTTATGCAGATGTTTCTCAATTTTCTTGCTGAACTTGTATGCCAGAGTCAGGGTTTCATTTGATCAAACCATTAGAGCAGAAAGAATGGGTCCTCAAGCACTTTTGTCGTTGCATATGAATGGCTTATGAAAGCAGCCTGCGGAAGGGCACGAATTCAAGTACCCTCGTCAGTCCCACACGGAAGGCGCATCCTTTATTGCCCATACTTGGGTCACACATTCAGACCTCAATTCTTCTTCTGTTCATTTTAGAATAAACAGAAACAAAATGGAAGCAGAAAACAAACCTGCTAGGAGAGAGTCAGTTGAAGTTTTGCCATTGATTCAGTCAGAGCAAGCTGCGGGACGGGCATCACAGAGCAGCAACTTCCTACATATAGTACAATTGTATTATCCTGCCCCAAACCAGTGTGGAAAGAAGAGAGAATGCACAACTTTGGAGCTAGCAATTCAGCTAATGTTTTACCCGAGAAAGTAAGACTGAAATTACTTTTCTACAAAATCAGTAAAAAATCCAAAGTTGCAGGGACTGGTAAGGAAGTCTCCCCCTCCGTTGGTCATGGAGATGGTTGCAGTTTGCTCTGAATAAGATCCTCTACCACAAAAATATGAGGTCCTCTGTGCATACCAGTGAGCTAAATATAGCTGGATTTGCAAAGGAAGAAAACAGCTATTCTTGAAAGTGCATTTTCAGTCTAGCAAGTCCAATTTAATGCAAAGCAAAAAATAGGTTTCACTATACATAAGAGATGAACGCAAAAATATTGACCTGAAGGATTTATTTGTTGTTTTAAATGGTTTAAGCAGGCATGTAATAGTAATAATAAAAGTAGAAACCATCATACTCAGTCAAAGAAATTGCCTTGTATTTTGTCTTTGAGGCATAAGCTTAGCAGAAGGTTAAAAAGAAACAATGAATTCTTGTAGACTGAAGCAAAAATCTTGTGTCCCGAGTGTACCCTGTCAGAAGTGATTTGGGGCATGTTTATACTTCTGCATTTTGAAATAATGGCTTTTTAAAAATCTGTGTTCGTATTCAGCAAAAAAAAAGCCGGTGAGGATCCTTCCTTACCACGCCGCAGAGCTGGGGGGCTCCCGCAGACCCGGTTGTGCTGTGCGGGTGCAGAGCGGGTCTGTCACTCGCGGGGCGTGGGGGTGTCGGGCGCTGGGGAAGGACCACAGCCACCAGCGGGGCACGGCCCGAGGTCCCCGCTCAGCTCCCCCACAGTGGCTGAGCTGCCCCGAGACGGTTTAACCTGGTTGTGGAGGGACCCGTTCAACAGCGAGCACAAACGGAGGCCCCTCCGGAGGCTGGTACAGAGATGTCACCGGTTCCCGCTCTGCCCTTACTTCCCCGGCAGCTTTAGAAACCGTAATGTTGTTTATACGGCAGAAAGCAGCTGAGAACGATTGTCAGAGGATCGATACCTTATGACAAATGAAAAGCCTCTCAAAGAGAAAGAGGTTAGTCTGCAACTGCCAAAACAAAGATGCCTACAAGCACATACAAGAGGAGCTGCTCTGATGCACGGGCACGGAGACAAACTGGAAGAGAAAAGGGAATCTAGCGGAAGAGATCAGAGAGCGATTGTTTTTTTACTGTTTTCCCTCCTGTTAAAGAAGGGGTCTCGCTGGGGAAGTGTTCCGCTCAACGTCTGAGCGAAGCTTCGGGGGGTGGGAGGCACGGTACCAAAGCGGAGCTGGAGCTGCCCTGCACCCTGCATCCGTGACCCCAGCGCCGGGGGGCTGTGGGTGCAGGAGCCAGCTCTCGCCTTTGCCTGTAGCTCTGGCATCGCCACCCACTGCGGTCGTTACCAGGCGAGCGCGATGCCCTCTCCACATAGGGAAGACCTTTTCCTTCTGCAATTCGGTGGCTTGACATCGTTTCCATCTTAAACTCTGTCTTTGCTATTGCCCATCTCTGTATTCTCTCAGCAGCAAAGATCCATGTTTTCTTTCCCAGCCTGAGTAGTGGGGGTGGGAAAGGGGTTGGCAGCAACTGGTAATGTACCCAACGAGCTCTACTGGTACGAAAGAGTGTTTTATAAGACAAGCTCCCTTACCTGGCAGACGTTTCCCAGCCCGGTCTCTGTTGATGGGGTCAGCTGCAGTGGGCAGGAGAGCCTTGTTGACCTCTTTAATTGTCAAGGCTTTATGAAAGGTTTTTCGGGTTTAGCACTTTTCAGCTAATGATGTCAGACACTTCACCAAGAGATTATTCAATCTGTGTTGGCATTTGGCCTTTAAATGGCTGAAGTATCTGTGGTGACAAAACCCAGAGTAGGGGAATGAGGTGAAACTCCTATTTACAAAGAACAGGTTACTCAGCAATAACCGCTGTTCTTACACCGCTAATTGCCCATTAAAGGCCATCCATTCAGCCATTAACTGCCTCTGCGAGTCGGGAAACCTGACTTTAACCCTGCCCCTGCCCCTGAGTCATATGGTTTCGCTGATTAAGTAAGGTTCATGATGTGTTTATAACAACTAAAAATTAGTATGTATTGTAAATTGAGTATCTGGAGCGTTCACAAGATGTTCATTGGACTCACGGTTGAGGAGAGACGTTTATTTAAAAGAATGCAGAGGGAGTAGGAGGACAAAATATGTGATGAACAATATGCTATCATCTTCCTCTTGTTCCCTGTGATTTACATTTTCAACAGCAGAGCAACCTGTAATGTTTAATGGAGATAATTAAATATATTTGGAACACAAGATAGCTCTTTTTAGTAGTGGAACAGATCCTGCTAACAAACTTAGCTAGCACCAATAATTCACCAGTAAGTTGAAGAGTAAAATGCATTTAAAAGCTTAGCGCTAGATTGCGTTAGGTGATGCTAACAGAAAGGAATGAAAATCAATTAGTTTAGCCAAGGTGCTTAAAACATGATTACAGCTGGAGAGAAAGTCTTGTGAAAACTGGTATTAGGTAGTAGTTAAGATTTATTCTGGTACCTTAATTGGAGGACCAGGGAAGTTGAAGCAGAAAGATCAAGTGATTTGATTCTCCAGAACTTCAGAATCAATGTAGCTTTAGCGTATTTTATTGACTGGAAGATGAAATCTGTTAATGACTGAAGATAAGAAGGAAAGGGCAGGGCCTCTAAATATCCCTGTTGGTAATTGCTCCACGTGCTGAGCGCTGCCGGCCGCCGCGCCGGTGTCGGGCAGAGCCCTGCGCTCCAGCCCAGCGCCAGCACCAGATTTAGCCTAACTTGGACGGGAGCAAGAACGAGCTTGGGAAAAAATAAGCACATCTTCTGGATGTGTGCCCAGGCAGCGTCTGCGGAGCACGGGGGGTTGTCCAGTGCCCAGTGCGGTGTCACTCGGGAAGGCAACGCGTAAGACAACCTTTATTAAAGTAAACTTCCCTGTGGGAGCAGGACTGGCTTGATTTGATTGCAATCATACACACAGAAAATTTCCTCCTTTGGATGCTTTTTCTCCCCTGAGGCCCAGGGCTTGCATTCGCTGACAGAGGTATAGTTTTTCACAAATTCAGCCCTGTATTTACAAGCTTCCTTGTGGCTTCCTCATGCAGAGGTAAGGGAACTATTAGGTACTCAACATTTATTTCTTGATACGTAATCAGGGATAGAAAACAGCAAATAAATCTCAGTTAAGTGTAAAGCAGGTATGCTGTGCAACTGTGAAGACAGCAATAAACAGTGTTTGGTTTTTTTATCCTGTCAAAAATATATTTAATAAGGTATCAATGCAGAATACGATCTGTGGGCCATTAACTTTTGTCAGTTCATGGATTAGTTAAACGTGTGAGCTGATTTGGCTTAAAACTCAGGTTTTTCTCATGCTCTAATATTCCAGATTGCTTTCTGTATAAGTACCCCCAATGAAACTGCTGATAAGGAGCTCTAAATAATTCATAGTGATTTGTAATGTCATCTCTGAGGTATGATGCGTAGGAGTTAATGTCAGAGTCAACTTGGAGCTGGGGACGAGGAAGTGTGAGCTGTCCTATGGTGATACAGGATGCAGCATCACCTCGTTAGACCATATTGGAAAATGGTTTGCATATTGCTGTAAATTGTCATTGCAGCATCAAACTTGTGATGGAGATCCAGTTTATTCTAACAATAAAATAAACACAATGTTTGGTAATTAAGAGAGGAAGCTCTTTCCTGATGCTCTGGATTAGTGTTGATATGCATGGGTACCTCCTAACACTACAGGAGATCGTGGAATGACTGGAATTTGGCAGGTCCTAAGATGATAGACTTTTTGTAATTAAATCTCATTTAAATGAGCACCTAAATCATTTTGTTTTCTGGGATTACCCATCCCCAATTTAGCATAAGAGTAAACGCCCACCTGCGTGTCGCAGAAAGCCAAGGATTGCGTAAGCCACAAAGCAAACTCGCTCCAGTTTATGAATTATGATAGATTGAGCAGTTGCCGTGGCAACAGTTTGTTCTAATTGTGATACATTAGTAGCAACAGGAATTGGATGGCTCAAGTCATTTAGTTAATTAAATGCAAACTTGGACAGCTCTGAAGGAATAATGGAGAAAATTAACACCTACTAGTGCACACCTGCAAAACACGAACAATTTGTCTGAAAAACCTCACAAAGCGTTTCTGTGTTCTTGACGTGTCGTTCCTGGCCTGGCGTGTTTTCCTGTGGGATGCAGGGCAGCCCGCTGGGCGGATCGGGGCAGCGTTGGACGTCGGCTGGGGAGCGCGACTCGGAGCGACTGCGCCGGGCGAGTAGTGGAAAGGGCTGGCACAAACCTGGCTGGATTCGCGCGAGTACGTTCAAGCATCAGAGGAAGCCCAGGCTCGTTTTCAGAAAGGAAGATGCTGGGGTTTGCTGGCGGAATTTAAGGGTTACACCTGAGGGTAAACTCTTGGGGTTCGTGGTTCGTGCAGGCACGCTTGGCTTGAGCTGCTGTCAGTAACCACGCGTGGACGAAACCTGTGGCTTTGTCTGCTGCCCACAGCCTCTACCTGAAATCCTTCTTTTTGGTTGGGGTTTCTTTCGGGGGGGGGGATGTTGGGATTTTGGTTTTTGGGTTTTGAGTGTTGTTTTTTTGTTGTTGGGTGTTTTGGGTGTTGGTGTCTTTTTGAGGATGAGAAGGTTTCAGTACACGGCTGCCACTTAAAACAATACGCGTTAACCATTCTGCAGTTACAGAGGAATATAGTGCTTTGAGAACCAGTATATCAAAACAGAATGAAGGCAAAAATATTTCCGTTTGCCTGTGCAGTTTTTCTGCCCCTGAGTAACTCTGGCGGGGCCGCGCTGCAGGACGGGGGCCTGTGTCCGCGGGAACAGCAGAAACTTTTCTCCTTGTGGACTGTGGAAACAGAGATTATGTGAAGAAGCCCGTTAGTTTTCAGCTGCTTCGTGAGTCTTGCAAAGACACAGCCCAGGAGCAGCTTTTCAGGCTGCTTTCTGGAGCAGTCTCGTCCCTGCAGTGGTGTTCTTTGCCTGTAGATGCTTTTGAGAAACAAGGCTCCATCAAAATAGTGATGTGTCCTCAGGTAAGTCACAGAAAAGGAAAATTTTAAACTTTTTTTTTTTTTAATATAAAGAATTATTTTTCTTTATTTTGCTGGGGTTTAAATTCCTCATGGTGGCTGGTCAGGATTGAAGGTTTTGCTGCCGTGGCTTATCCTTGCGTGAATCCAAATGTTCTTTTATGCAACTCTAACTCACTCTCTGTTCACTTTTACACTTTAGAACATAAAATAATTTTCATGCTAATAAGTAAATCAGAACCCAATTAAAGTAACTGATTGGCTAGAGTTGCAGACTGATCTTTGTACTTGAATGCAGCCTTTAGATCCCAAAACACATTCAGACTGCGTGGTCACGTACACTCTCCATGCTGCACTGTGATAGCGTTGTTAAATAGAAAGGACACGTCCAGCCATAACAAGTTTGTTTCTAAGTAGCAATATGTAAATGCTCTGTTTTAAATAATAATTACATTATAATTTTAAAAGTCAGTGAAAAGCTGGCTTGCTTTATATATATATTTATCAGTGCTTTTTAATAACCAGTGTTCTATTCTAAAAGTCTTTAAAGGGAAGTAATGAGTAGGATTAGCCTTTTTCTCCCCCACTCCTCCGCTGACACGAGCTTGCACTTTGAATTCCCCTGAAGGTCTCCAAGCAGAATTAAGTCTTACTTTGTATGCAAATATATGGAATATATTCTCGATATAGGCCTGGGTCAAACCTCACTGACATTGAAAGATTTCCATTGGCTTTTCTGGGGTTTATAGCAGGGCCACAGTGATGAAGCTAACGAGATGACCGTAATTAGCGTGGGAATGGGCAGGGCTGTTGGCACAGTTCAGTTCTTTGATGTGTTAGATGGGCAAGATTGTTTTTTCTGGGATTGCTTTGAGGTTTTTCACACCAGTTGCTCTTGTATAGAGGAATACTTGGTTGCTTCAACAACCTGCATGAAAGTCTGAGGGGAAACCTCCTTCCCTGTCAACCGGATAAAAGGTGAAGTAGGGACAGAACGAGTGTGTATGTGAAATGGATGCTCCCAGAAATGAATGCCCTGGCAGAGGAGCTGGTTGAATTATGAGGAAATCAAATAAATTCTCCAGAAAATGTTACCAACCTGGTGATGCAGGTGAAATAACTATCCAGTGGTTGTGTAGCATTGGCAGCGTGTTACTTCAATCTTATTTGGGTGCAACCTCACAGAAATCTCTTTGAGAAATCAAAAGAGACTATCACCAATGTCAATGTTCAGAATTATGTAATTATTAAAGATATTACGTCCTGCTGTGGAGGAGAGTAAGTCTTGCTCTTCTGGGAGGGCCAGAGGATTTTTGTTTGGAGGGGGCATGGTTTGGGGTGGGGGTTTTTCGTAAGCCTGGTGTGTCGGTAGATCAAGGAGGTTCGGTTGCTGAAGAGAGTGGGTGCGAAGGGAATCTATCAACTGGACTGTCTCAGAAAAAGAGCAATTTTGTTTCAGCGAATGCCTTCCAACTGGGTGAAAGTGAGTGGACATAAATAAAACATTCATGTGGCTGGATCGGGGGAGACAAAATTGAAGATGAAAGGACAGCAAAAAATTTTGAAGCTTGCTCTGTAAAATGAATCTTCTGCATGGAGCCCTGCTTTTCATTAGGAGCATAGCATGGGCTGAAATGTTTTCTTTTTTTCCCTTGTTAAGACTCCAAATTGACAGCTCAGGAAAACCACCCTCCTCGGAGCAAGTCTGGCACGGGCACCGTGCGTCCACATTGTCCCTCCCAGCTCCCCCTGACGCCCCAGGCCAACCTGCAGAAACACCCCCGCGGAGCGCGGCTCTGCAGTGCTGGCAGGGACCGGCCCCTCTTCGAGGCTGGTTTGGGGCTTGACTTTTTTCTTTTGCCTTTTTTTTTTCCCCCCCACTATTAGCTTACTAGGCTACTGTGTGTGATTATAAAACCATAAAAATGCTTATATTTATTTTGGATTATAAATTTAATTTTGCAAGACCTGAATACATTAAATGAAAGGGCTGCTTGCCGTCGTTATGTAAGGCTGACTGATTTACTGTGCAATAAAAATAAAGAAAATTGCAAAACCCAAAACGGTTAACAGCATATAGTGGGGAGAAAACCATTAGGGCATTTGTGCCTCTCTTATTTCCAGGCTATGAATAATTTTGGCAATATTTTTCAACGCTGTCAAGGCAAAGCAGCAGTTCGTATCAGCTGCATTCGCAGAGGTTTCATTGCCATGACAACCTCGTGCAGATACATGAGCTGCTGCCGATTGTCAGGCCCGTCCTCAGTTGTGACCTGCAGCTTGACAAAGGAGCCTACCTGCATAATATATACCATGCTGTCTCATTTGCCCACACAGATATAAGTATACTAAGTGTAAACAGCCAACCTGTGAACTAAAGGGAGTTTCAGAACCCCTGCTGTCTCTGCATTTCCATCCTGCTTTTCCTCAGAGGACGATTCTTCACATTTTGAGACGCTTCATACCTTGCCTTCCTCATGCAGCTTCCAAAAGGCTCCGTGTAGCTCCATGCAAAGGATGCAAGAGAAACGTTTGATCCTTCTGGCATGTGTATCCCGATAAGTTATTGCAATGAGGTCGGAATATGTTTACCGTGGCAGGTCTGGTTTCATCCTAAGCACACAAGATCCGTGGGAAGGATCCCCACACTGGAGCTTTTTAGTCCTTCTGTGCTCCTGAGCGCCCAACGTGAAGGGCCGTGACTTCATGGCTGTGTCACTGTCACAGCTGTGTCTGGAAGTCAGATGGCCTGTGGCGAGGGGAGGTTGAGCTGTATCCCCAAAAATACAAGATCACTAATCGCTTTTTTGGTGCTGTAAGTTGTGTACTTAAATTGGCTGAAGAGAAGGCCAGTAGAAGTTTTACTGAATAAATGCGTACTTCAGTGCTGATAGAAAGTTTACTCCCAGTTGAGAAGACCTGCTTGTAGATAAATGGTTACTTTTTCACATTTATTTGTGCTTTCCGCATAGAGGAAGAAACAGTGCAGGAAGATGTTCTAACGGGGGCAAATCAAGTTAGCTAGCTTACCCACTATAGGGGAGAAATTGGGCACCTTGATGCTCTGATTGCTGTCTTCTCCGGCTGTGGGTAGGAGAGACCTGCAGCACCTTCCACCTCTGTTCCGATCACACGGAACCAACGGTTTGTATGTTGTTCCTGAGGGCCGTACTATTATAGCAGTGCTAAAATAGGCATATTTTATTTATGTACAAGTATTGCTCTACTGACATGGCATCTGTATAACCTTAGCCCAAGCAGTGTTGTATGGACATAAACATTTTTGCTTCACCAGAGAAAAGTAACATTTAAGAAGAAATGAAAATGAGATTTACTTGCTAATTATTATTCTGCAGCTTAAATTTTTAGAATTTGAGAAATTAGCATGTGTTATTAGCATGCTTCAGTGGTTATTTCAGGCCATTTCTCGTTTCAGTCATTTTGTGTTCCCCTGTGAATCCAGCCATACATGAAAGCTGTGGTTCGTGGGCCACGCTGCCATCACAAAATGATGCTCTGGGCTTCAGCTCTCGGTCTGATGCGCTCTTTCAGCAGGACGTTGCATAGCCTCAGGCAACTGATGCTTTGCACATCTGTATTTCTGTTTGTCGAAAGTCTTTGCACTTAGTACGTCGTGTGATACACAAGCGCCCATTTGTGGTACAATTTTCTGAAGAGATTTTCTCTGCATGTTTAAGTCTTTGAGCTACAGTGATGAATGTTGGACAGATCTTCACTGGCAGTGCAGGACAGTCTCCACCGTGGCCATGCTTAGATGCTTGCTCTTCATTTCATCCAAACTTTGGGTTTTTTACTCTAGGGAAAGGCATCTTCAGTGTGGGAAGACACATAAACATAAAGGTTACTTCAGGTTTTCCTGTCATGAGTAATAAACGCCAGCACCTCTTTTGGTCTGACAGAAACCTCCTCTAAGAACATTTAATTTCTTAGACTGGTGATCAGAGAGGTTTACCTGAATGTGCTATCAGCATAAGATTAAGCATCTAAAATTGTTTTTTTAAAAAAGAACACCTTTTTTTCTTTTTCTTGAACTATTAATTAGCACCGTGTATCCTGAATGACTGCAAAGTGAAATTTTAGAAAGCTAGGCGGCTTCTCTGAGTGAAAGTTTCTTTAAATTTGTTTTATTATGCATGACTGTTTATGAGGGCCATAATATTTTTAGTTCCCCATCTAATGGCCCATCTATATGTTTACTTATACACACATTAGCTTGCAGGTTTTTCGTCTTTTTGTAATCAATAGCTTTCACTGGATATTCACTCTGACTTATTCCTCCATCTAACAAAAGGAATTGTCTTGAAATCATTTGACCTAAGTTTATTTTCTATTCTAGAATACGTTAATAACTGAAGAAAATTTGTGAGATAGCTTTGCCATACCCGCCGTGAGATAGCCGTGCTGCTGAGACGGTACCCGGTGCCGCGCGGTGCACGCACGTCAGGCTGCAGAGACACAGCCGCGGCAGTCAGAGGATCCTCGCTTTATTTTGCTCAAAATCTCAAACTGAGTATTGCAGGGGCTTTTCTTCTCCTTTTACATTGAATTATTCAGTAGTTGAAGTGAGTAAAATTAAAGATTTCTAGACTAGCGACGTTTGGAATATAAGAAGGATAGCAAAATCTATTTCATTTGAACTCTAATCTCTGGTCATGTATAAAATGAATAAAATGCAATAAGTGTGGAGAAATATGATTTATAACAGCATCTGAAGTCTGGCACTGAATACCCTAAAATGCCAGGATGCTACGTCAGTCAATTCAGCAGTGCAGCGGTGAAGGTGAAGAATGAAATGGAGGCTTTCTCTGGTGATGTAATCTTTGGAAAAAATGACAGATGAATTATTTCTAGCTCAAAAAAGCTAAGTGCTCAGCCAGTGAGAGAGGGAAACGCCATTATTTTAATCATAGAAGTTGGGGATGTACATTACTTCTGTTGCGCTGTTTGTCACTTTTAGTGATGTGTAACTTATTTTATGGTTATTATAACAAACACGAGTGTCAGGCAAGAGATATCAGACAGTTCTGAGAATTGATAATGGGATTTCTTGAGCTATTCGCTTCTGCCTGTGCTTGAAATACAGCCAAACTCAGCTGTGACTGAAATTTCTCATCACCTGAAGGCCCTTTGGTGACCCAAGCGAAACGATTTGGTGTGT
Organism: Pelecanoides urinatrix; assembly: GCA_013400755.1. Lineage (NCBI taxonomy): Eukaryota > Metazoa > Chordata > Aves > Procellariiformes > Procellariidae > Pelecanoides > Pelecanoides urinatrix. The sequence continues at coordinate 576,705 of VZTQ01013745.1, forward strand.
CTCGGGACGCTCCTCTCGCGGACAGGCATCCGCACCGGCTAACGGCACATCACGGCGGAGGTCCCTGTGGGAGAACTTCACCCGTTTCACAAGTCCTTCCATCAGCTCATGGACATGTAATTAGTATAGAAGAAAAGTGAAAGGAGAGGTGCGGGGAGGTGTTTCCCGGCTCTCCATCGCCGTTCCCTGTGTTAACGGGTACGGGACCTGAACGGGGGCCGCAGCCTTGCCCACGGCTCTGGCCGCCCACCCACCGCCTCGCGTCTGCAGCAGGACACACCGTCACCGTGCCGGGAAGGGCGGCATGTGCTGTGTGTCCTGGAGCCAAACACCAGAGCAGAGGAATCCAAAAGGAGGCAGAACTTCATCTTATTTTAGTGGTGGACCTCGCTTCAAACGTTGCAAGATTGTTTTGCTGGCATATCCTTCTGTGCCAAGTTTCTTCTTCAAAGAGACAACAAAATTCAGAAATCCTCATAAAGTCAGGGAGTCACCAATTCGAAACAACTTTAATCTGTTGTTGGCTTAAGCCAGGGCCATCACTGTTCTTTTCTTGGCTCAGCAACTCCCAAATGATTCTAAGTAGTTTGTGGGCATCTTTATTGTCTCTGTAACTGATACAGAAGTAATGACAGCTCATTTTTCCAGCAGATGTGGAATCTCTGCTGAATATAGTCTGTATAAACCATTTGACTTGTGGGATCAACTCTGATACTGCTTCCATTTCTCTTTTAGCCATTTGATGCCCTTTGAAAGCAGCAACATGCTTTTCCGTCGCTGCTCTGTCCAATTATCTGAATAATTTAATTTCCTTCTAGATAAGCTGTTAGAGTTTCACTCAAAGGCTGGAGAGACAAAATTCCTCCTCCTGCATCTGCATCATAACCCTCAGAGCAAGTACTTTAACATTTGGTATTTTGAGTTATCATACAAGTTATGGATATAATCCATAAATATTTTTTATGTATGCAAATTTCTTGCATAAGGAAGTTCCTATTATAAGGGAACAAGCTGTATAAAATATTTAGCTCGAATAGCTAAAATATATTTAAAATACATATGTTTACTTCATCTTCACTCTGCACGTTTGCCTGTGAAATCCAAGCTGAAAAACTAGATGTGTCGGGTGCTCTTAGGTCATGAAAATTTAGGTTGGCTTTGGCAGTGTGACATTAGAAGGAACAGTTTTGTAGTGCAGGCAGAGGGAATTGGAAATTAGTCCTTTTAGACCTGTTTACTGCTGTACTGTCTGCCTTTGCATTTGGCCTCTGCAGGTGGTAATCTTTTAGAATATGACCCCAAATTCCCTTTGGTCTGCTAAGCCTCCTGCTGCTGGAAACATATTGAGACATAATTCATCACACCCATTACCTGCATAACCGGTGTATAATGTTGTCATTGCCCAGTAACCACCAGGAGCAGGGACCGTGACGGCGTTTGTAAGCACGTCTGAGGGTTTATCAGCATTATCACGCCCTGGCTCGTGCCCCCAGCCTGATACCTGTGCCTCGGTGTCCCTCACCTTTTGCCGTGTCGTAAGGAGGGAACGAGATCCCGCCTGGCATGCTTGTGACACGGGGAATGTCACAGCGCTGGGCATGTTCTTCTAAACCTCTGTACTTTGTGACGTGACTTAGAGCAACTTCTCAGAACATCACAGGCTGTCAGGCAGCCAGAAATATCAGATCCAACATCAAAGCTTTCTTTAGTGTTTGCTAACCGCCGGCGGTTTCTCTGGGCCCGGGGGAACCCCCCGTTTCTAAAGCAGCCGTGGTTACTCCACGGGTCGCCGTTGCTGTCCGCAGCGTGTGGCATCCCACGAGCCGTGGTAGGGGTCCGCGTGCGTGCCCGAGAGGTGGCCGTCCTGGCCACCGTGAGCCGGGGCCAGAGCCACCCTCCTCCACCACAGCCCGTGCTGGAGGGGGCACGGAGGTGGGGAGGGGTGGGGGGAGGCAGGGGGGTGCGCAGGGGCACGGGCACGCAGGGTGCTGGACGTGAACACTGATGCTTCATGACGGAGTAATTCAGGTAGCTGGAGGGGTTACACCTCTGTTTAGAAATGCTGTTGTAGCAACTCGATGTGGGTCCTGAGGCGAGGTGGGCTTGGAGCTACAAGAACAGGCTGCCCAGGGCAGGGGGGGAGCCCCCATCCCTGGAGGGATTTAAAAGACGTGGAGATGAGGGGCTTGGGGACATGGTTTAGTGGCCCTGGGGGGGTTGGGTTGACGGTTGGACTCGATGATCTTAGAGGTCTTTTCCAACCTCAGTGATTCTGTGATTCTATGATTCTACAATGGTGACACCTCCAGGAGCATCCAGCTCCTTGATGTGGCTTTGATTTTGCCCTCAGCCAGTCGGTCTTTTAGATGCTTCTATTTGAGGCATTCTCATTTTGTTGGTGTAAATACCGACCACGCAACTCCAACCCTTTGCTGCCACAGAGCATCGCAGCTGCGCAGATGCTTCAGGAGGGCACCTGCGCAAGCCTCCGCGTGAGGTGCTGAAGCAATGCGGGGGCTGCTGCCTTTCAGGGGGGTCCTGCTCCCTTGGGATGGTTTCTAAGGGCTCTCTGGGTAAAGTAGAAAGATCTTCTTTACCTCTCTGCAGGTATTTTTTGAAGCTGGTGCACGTCAGAGAGAAGACCGTATCAGTAAAGTGGGTTGCACTGCATCGTTGAGGTGCGTGTTTTGGCACGGGCTGGAAGGGTGTCCGAGGCTCTAAGCTGTGCAAAGCACAGAGCAGCGAGGCTGCTCCCACCCCTGTCGGCGTTGTGCCCCCGTCTTCGATCCGCTACCCCTGCCCAGCCCAAACGCCAGGCCATGTGTTGCATTTACTGCTCCCATGGCCGCAGACAGACAGACACTGAATTTTAATCCGTCCCAGAACTAGAGCAGAATTGGGCAATAGTGAATGGTTATTTCTAGTCCTCGAAGCCAACATTTACAGAATTAATTCTCAGACTGAGTCCCTTGTGTGTTTGCTTGTCCGGGACAACTGAATGTTGTCATTAAATGTAATATTTCCTGCCAACGGCCATTTCGCTTTTGGTCACCTCTGGAGATGAAGTTGTGGAAGCTTAGCTGATGAGTCGATGTGGCATTGTATATAACATGCAAGGCTTGGCTAGTTTCCTGAAGAGGTTAATGACCGGTTTTTTCCCTGCTTCAACGGTGGTGGTTCTTCAAATCTGAATCTTTTCTCAGCTCCCCCCTTTTTCTCTTAGTGGGAATAATAATTGTCTCCAGTTAAATGCATGAAAGAAACTCACCCAGGCACACAATGTTTTTGTGGTGAACTACTAGTTATTACTTCTGTAGTTTATTTGGAACTCCAAATTTCTGTTTAGTAAGGATAAACACAGACATCACATCTAAAACCACAGAACAGTCTGTGATATTTAGTCGTTTTATTATCAGCAAAGAAAAAAAAGCCTTCAAAGGCGTATGAACCTGTTGGAAGAAAGAGTTGTCTTAAACTGCCCTGACAAAAAAATTAATGTAAAGGCAAAATGTTTCTCCCCGCCTGTGTGAGAAGGTTTTCTTCCGGGCTTACCAAATTCTCCACCGTCCCGCATCTGGTGTCCTGGGGGGTGGTAGGGTGCCTGGCCGGGGGGTCGGGTTCGGCTGCACCCCCTCTCCTTACTGCAGAGCTGCCACCGCAGGATCAATGTTTATGGCTGCTGTCGCTGGATTTCGGCGCTGTACTGGTGTCAGCTCCTGCTTAGTGAGGGCCAGCAGATAGCTGGTGACCTCTTGAAAGAGCGAGACGTGATTGTTGTTACTGGGCGTAACAGAAAAGTAATTTGGGGAGCTACTTTCCAAACTTTAATCTTCTTTACTTTCATATCTCTGAGGGAACTGTGATGTTGCTCTGTGGGTACTTGCTGTTCCTGTGGAACTATTTTTGTTTTTCCATTACACTGAAAGATATCCACAAAGTTAACCTGCATTTTTTTCTGGTCTACCAGATGTAATATTGTGAGAATTTCCAAAGGATGCTAACTTAATAGACCAACTATTTCACTGATGAAAGCCATCCAACCTCGGGTCTGCTGCAACCAGCCAGTAAAATGACTCCTGTCAGGCACACAAAGCTCCTTGTTGAGCTGTAGAACAAACAGGGGGTTTAGCTTGAAAATCAGTTTGGAAAAAAAAACCAACAAGAACATGCCATGGGGCTGCAGGCGTGCCCCAAAGCCTACGTGTCCCGCGTGCCACGAGCACCCCCGCGTGCCCGGGACCCGGCAGCGGGTCGGACGGGGTGTTGGTGAGCGGCGAGTGCGGCTGTGTGTGATGAGCCGCCCCAGCGCTGTCAGCCTGCAAAACAACCAACCATTAGCAGGAAATTTTCTGAAACTAAAATCCCATCATTTCCTTCAGTGTCACCTTTCGTATAATTACTAAGCACAGAATTTATAATTAAATGGTATGACTGATTCTGTGACATTCCCATAGACATTTCACAAAGGCTATTTGCGTGCCTTGCTATTTTGTACAGTAATAACTGCAATCAGCATAACTACTATGATTTGTTTATCAAACATCCCTTGGGTAGCATCCGTTGTCATGTGTAAAACTTAGTGAGCATCACCATTTACATACCGTTGCCTGTCTCACGTTGCTGTCGACCTGTGTTTCTGAAGCACCATTGATGCTCACCTCTGCGGAGGAGTGCGGTTGTCTTCCACATGCTGTGAAAAGAACACACCAAAGAGTACAACAGCACAAATAGGCAAAATTTGGTAAAAATCTTACAAAGAAAATAGGCATTATATCTTCGCAAAGGGATCAAAGGGTACACTTATTGAGCAATGGAATTAACAGCTTGAAAAGTGAGGAGAAAAGAGCATATTAAATAATCATCCATTCGTACCCTTGCATAAAGAGGGTCCCAAGGAACAGGCATGTGTAGTCATGTAGTTGATGACTGTGTCATCTTGCCCATGTACCAGGAGACCAAATTAAAGTAGCGCAGGGAACCCTGGTTTGACATCGTGGCACTTGACTGCTTGACATTGCGACCTTTAGTGTTTGTTGTTAAGTATAGAGTCTGTGTGTTGGCATACACATGTAGTTTTTGCCTATAAAATATGCAAATGCTATAAAAGTATGATAAACTACTGATGCAGTGTGGATTATATTAATACCACTAGGAGCAGTAGGTTAGAACAGTGGCTAAGTGGTGTAGTTGCTGCCTCTCCTCTATTAAGTGACCTCCTGCAACTGGAAATCCCTGTCTTCTGGATCGTTTGCCAGATGTTTGCCCCTTTTGTCCAAAATGCTCGATCCTGGTGTCCACAGGGGGGTTTTGTGTTTTTTTTTTTTCCCTCAAAATAACATTAGCTTAAAAGAAAGGGAAACTGCTTTCCCTAAGCGCTGCTAAAACCTCCTAATCTAGGAAAAGAGTTTTGTGGTTTTTTTCAAACTGCTCTATTCTCCAAAGGGCACTGCTACATGACAGCTTGAGCAGATTATGATGCTTAAAAGGATGGGGATGGAGGCAGGGGTCCTGCAAGTCATCAGCAGATAAGCTTCAGGGCGGTGTGGTATTATCCGCAGTTGAACTGGTATCATCCAAGTGAAGAAGGTGGGTGTGTGTCCGTACCCGCGGGAGCCGGCAGCGGGAACGGAGGATGTGCATGGGCTGCTGGAAAGCCTCAGTGGGGCATGAAAAGAGGATTATTGAGCCAGGTCGGTAAAGAGAGCTGACAGGACTGCTTCACACGTAATATTTTATATTTCTCAGACAACAGAAGTGTACGATCCTTGTGGAAAGACATGGTTGCCTGGGTAAAGTTGCCGTTGCCTGAAACTTCCATAAATCAAGCTGTCGAAGGAAATGAGAATGGCGTTTGCTTTTGCAGCTGGGTTTGTTTTTTCCAGCTGAGGGTATGGTGCTGCCAAAAGGAGGGGGTTGCACTGGGAGCCCCTCACCCCCCGCGTAGCCCAAGCAGGGCTGTGGCCGCAGCCTGCCCTCCCTGCCGCCCAGCGCCTCGGTCGGAGGGTCCCGAAAAGGGTGCAGGCAGCTGCTGGCTCTTCAGGCTCTCTTGAGTTAGCGTAGTTTTGGGGGTGCTTTGTGACTGGAGATCTTTGTGCAGCAACATCTGCCCTGGCTCCTGGCCGTGGGCCACCGCAGTGACAGCGGTGTTGCTCCATGGGAAGGGCGATGTAGCCCCTTGCTGCGGTCTGGGTAACAAATGGCCAACACCTTTGCGGGAGGGAGAAGGGCAGTGGTTCTTCCTAAGCGGAGCCAATTTAAAGTCAAAGTACAAGAAGCACAGGTTTCACTGGAAAACAGATATTTTCCTTTTTTCGTTTGCCTTTAAAATGACGTGGTAACTTCAGTGGGTAGGGGCATTAGACACTAAAATGTCTGAGAACACATTTATATTCAAGTCTTTTTACTTTCCATATTTTTGCAAACATATAATGCAGTGGGAGCTAATTTTAATTTTTATTAAAAAATGTTTCTCATTCTTATATTTGCACAACATAATGTAGAGAATGAGATGAAATCTTCAGATGACCTGGAAGTCTTCTGGGAGATTTATAAACTGTCTACTTCATATGTAAGAACATTTGTTTTAATTCCCATATAAAAGTGAGATAAATTGGTTTGTGATAACACAAGTGCAAAAATATCTCAAGTTACCACTTTATTTCCATATTACAAAATAACACAATTCACTGCATAATTAGAAAGCTGAATTAGATAAAAGGAGCAGTTGCTCCTGATTAGACTGTGAATGCAAAGCATTAGCCTACAAGAAGTATTTCATACTCCTAAAGAGACGTCTCTCAGATCTGTAGCTATAATTTCAGTTATTATGGCCCAGCAGTTGGAAATCTATCCGCAGGGCTAGCGAAGATGGACAGACCTGATCCTGCAGTGCTCTACTTCTGAAAGTAATCCTAGCTCATGCAAAATCATCCATTGATATAATTTGCTCTATTAAAATTGCTGGTTATTAGATGTGTGTATTCAAGACCAGTCTAATTTTCTCCCAAGGTTTTTAAGGTAATTTTCATCATTTGCATGAATAAAGCAAGAATCTGGAAACCATAGAAATCTAAAATTCACATGGAAATCCTTTATGTAAAATAAATGATAAAATCTAGGTGCCTTTGCATGTGAATGATAACCTTAGGGTTGAGTTTGCTCCAATGCACTGCTTCAAAATCTGAGGCATTTGTAACGGCAGTGTGTTTAACATTAAAATTTGTCAAAATTCAGAGTCTGCTTGAGAGAGAGAAAGAGAAGGAGAGAGGTGTGAGTGAGGATGACCCTCCAGAATTACTTTGGCCTCATGTCATAGCAAATGTGGCTTCAAACCCTCCATGGGAGTGGGCTTGCAGAGACCAACACGACACTGTTTTTAGAAAGCTTTGATTTCCACTGGCAATACTTAGCTCAATCTTAGTTCTCATTCATGTCAAGTTCGAGCATCTCTCACTAAATCTGCATCTTAATTTGTTAATTTGAGCTCAGGTTTGGAAACTACCAGGTTTCACCAGCCAGCTGTAAAAGGCATGCACGAATTATTAGACTCCCATTGTCAGTTAAATCTTATCCTTTGTATTTTAAGTCACCCATTTGCATTCATCTAAAATGCTTTCAGAGAGTTTATCAGAAGAAGTGAAATAAGAAATGAAATAGTTTCATGTAAACTGCATTTTTATGTTTGACTGGTAAAACCACAAAGTAGAGATAAAATACATAAAACTAAGGCTCTGCATAATAGGCATATCTATTAGTTTTCCTTATCTTTATAAAGCTCCTATTTGTCATGAGAAGCATTGTGTGTCACTCATCCTGCCTTGTTCTACAAAAGCTCTTTTCTCCCTTTCCTTTTATCTCCCATCGGCATGTGCAAGGTAGGAAACTTGGCTGGTGTGGTGCTGCAAAAGACCCCGTTGACTAAATAATTAACCTTCAACCCCTTAATAGCAAGAAGAAATAAAAATTAATACCTGTGTGCACCTAGATAAAAATGTTACTGGCGCTCTGCTGGTTGCGGCTTTTGCAATGGCAGCAGCCCTGGATTGAGGGGAAGACGTTGGGTCAAGCCATGCCCAGGGCAAGTCACCTCCGAGTCAGGCCAGATCCCCACTGGTGCAGCCCATGGAAAACCACGCAGGGAAGCCGCTGGCCTGGCGTGTGGCTGTGGAGGTGCTCGAGCACTGCTGCAGAAATCTGCCCTTGGGAGCTATCGTCTCCCACAACATCTCAGGAAAGCTGTGCCCACCCACCCGAAACACCCGTGTCCGGAGCAGCGGCTCGGCGGACGGCGAATGGCTCCGGTGGTAGATTTTTTGCCGGCAGCTGATGGTACCTGCAAAACCACAGCTCATCGGATGCAGTTACCCGGCTCCTGCGCAGGAGGAGGTGGCCTCGGCGCGGGCTGTGTGTCCTGTGCCAAAGGGTCCCCTTCGTCTCCTGCTGTGTACGATCTCCTTGGCCTTATCTTCTCCTTCTGAAAAGGAACGTTAGTGTCGCATATCAAACTAGTCAGATGTTCCAAAATTCAGGTAACAAATACTTCTCCCACTGAGGATCCGTTTGAAAACATAGTGCTTTTAAAAGCAGCTCTTACTCACAACGCGTCTTTCCTTCTGCTTTTCCTTTCTGCTGTCACACATGTTGCTGTCTGTGAATGTGTGTCTATGAGTGTGGTGACATAAAGTTCTTTTGCTTAACTGACAAGTTCATCAAAATTCCTATGGGGAGCTGTTGTTTTCCGTGCCAAAGAAGAAGTGGGATTTGGGTGGAGAAAATCTGTAACCAAACATAAATATGCTATTTCTGTCTGTGGCACATAAACAACTAATTATGTGTGTCATGCTGGCAGTGCTGTGCCATTAGCTTTTTTTTTCCTTTTTTTTTAATTTTTTGCCTTGTGATCCAAATTCCTGCTTTCTGTATAAAAGTTTTTATGTTCTCTAGGCAAGTGAATCAAAAGTTAGTTGCGAAACGCTATCGTGCATTTTTCACCATATGGCTAGTTGAACAGACTTTCTGCGAGTTCAAGTCATTTGAGATAATTGCTGAACAAAACACCGCTTTGAAGTACCGATACATCTTCTGTATTTGTGACACAGCTCTTCACTGATACAGATCTTTTCTAACCTTGTAGAAATGTAGATCTCGTTCAGTAATGCTGCTTAATAGATATTCAGTGCCTGTCAGGTTCAGTTACATATCTTCTACATAGAAACAGAGGTAATTCTTATTAAATACATGTTACAGCGCCGCATCCTTTTCAGACTAAACCAGAAGGACTGCAGACATTATTCAAGCCAGCTTTCTTCCCAAGTTCTAGCAGAGAGAGGTTTGGTCTGAATACAGAGGTGAGAACCAGACAGTCCCTAGGTGTAACGTAATTTGTCAAGTGTGCTCTATGCAGCATCTTCCTGGCCTTTAGAGGTGTTGGTACCTGCAGCTCCTATAGCAATCGCAGAAGTGCTTTATAACATAGAAGTACTAATTACCTTACTTAGCAAGGATAAAAGCTGGTGGTAAGTTACAAACACTTTGAAGATAAGGAGGGTATCTTCCTGTTTATCCCTCAGCACTTAAATGTTATATTTTATATATTTCTTTTCCAATTTTCAAAGACCTATTGGGTTTAATTAATAAATATTTCAGTCTGTGTTATTTATATCAATGCAATGCACTTGACCCTGACTGAGTTACAGCTGATTTACGTGAACATAACTGAAAGGAGGATCAGCTCCAAGGAAGCAAATGCATTGCGAACTGTCTTCTCTTTTAAACGTTCTTATAAGACAGACAGACATAGTGCTTACGTACATGAGGTGAGGAGTAACCAGCCAGGTGGTAACTCTGCAGTGAAGAGCAGCGGGCAACAACATTACCTGACTGAGAAAAATGAACATCGTGTTTCGCAGCAGTGCTGTAAGGCAAATTCAGAAAATAATCCTCCAGCAAAGAGGCTTCAGGAGAGCTCCACGTCGGTTTGGAGCATCGCACCTCGGTGAAGCAGTGTCCAGGTTAGGGGGAAACAGAAGGACCTGAGGTCTTCCCAGTGGCTGAAGTTGGGAGAAATTGCCCCATTATCTGTCAAAGACCAAGGGGGGACGTGGTACCATACTGCTCTTTAAAAGTTCTCCGAAAGACAGTAGCTATTTAAATACACAAAAGAAGGTGACAGAGGGCGTGGTGGCCACTTGCTCTTCGTTCCACCAGGAGAGGACAATTAGCAGCTTCGTTCAGGTACAGACCAAATGTCTTGGAGACCTGAGCACTCCGCAAGAGTTTGGTTAGGAGGCTGTGAAACCTCCGTCAGGGGACGGTTTTAGGACATGGGAGATCTGTCAGAAGCAGTTCTGGTGTAAATGGCTTTTTCTTGGGGCAGGGTTTTAGATGAGGTGGCCCCTTGGGCTCCCTCCCGGCCTCGAATGGTGTAGCTTGGCCCAGCGTATCTTTTCACAGGATGAGATGGGTTATGTCCCAATGTTGTGACTTTGGCAAAATTTCTGACAACATCAGTGTCATTTCCTTCTGATAATGAGTAAATAGAAACTGAGAAAGCACTTTAGTTTTTCCTTGTGTGCATCTGTGCGGAGACACAGCACGTTTTTTATGTTTTCTGTACAGCATTTTATTGCTTCCAGTGGTGGTCTTAATCACTATAATAGCAACTGTTGTGTAGATATAACTAGCAAGTCTGGAGACGTTCATATTTTTCTAAATATGGGAATTTGGAAATACCTGGGCAGAGTCAGCATTTTACTCTGCCATTATATTTATTCATGGAGTTTTTCCATCAGAAATTCAGACTGATTAGAACTGAATAGGAGGAGAAGAGGAAATAGTGTTCTGAAGAAATCACCCTCAATGTGTAATGATTTTCCCATCTATATGGATTTACCATGTATTTAATTTTTGAAGAGGATCCACAGAGACTTTGTTCCCTCTTCAGCTCCCTCACACCTGTACTGTGCTGTCTCTGTGCTTTTTAACGGTTAACTGTGCCTGATCCTCTTAAGTTGCAAGAATTGTTCTAGTTTATCTATTAAGCGTATCCTCTGAAAAGGTAATAAAAAAAAAAAAAAGGCTTTTCCATCCCTCTATATTTGCAGAGTATGTTTTTAAATCCGTGTGGTTTCTTTGGATACTCATCTCATGGCAGTACCTGTTCCCTGACTGGCGTATATACTATTTTTCCATAATAAGCATAGCTGAATGTCACGAGCACACAAATCATTGTGTATTCTCTGCAAAGTTATTTCAGTGAACTGTAGAGAATTAAAGTATAGTAAAAACAAAAAAATCCCACCTTCCTCAAATTTTTTGAAGAATTTTTTACTAACATGTATCGTTATAGTTCCTCTTCGATAACTTACAATAGACCTGAATTTAAATTTATACCAGCATGATTTCAATCCAAATCTGATCTTCACTCTTTAAATAAACAAACGGAAGCTATGCCATAACATGCAGTAGCAATTGTATTGTTAAGGACACGGCAAGTTTCTAGCATTGAGCCCCTGAAGGGGCTGTCGATGCCACAGGTAGCTGATGTGTGTTGGACCTCACGGTGCTTTGCAGTGCCAAGGTCTCAGCTCACACAGTTTTGGTTGCAAACTCTTTAAAAAATGCTTTTAAATGGGTACTTAATGTTTGAAGTACTACAACCTGCTTCCCAGTCATCTTATTTGTAATAGCGTCTCATGTGTTGTGTCTCCTAGCTCTACATACAAACTACCACACTTACAATATCCATGAACTTAAGTGCTTCAGTGGCCCTGGGGATGCTTTACATGCCGAAGGTGTACATCATCATCTTCCACCCGGAGCTAAACGTCCAGAAACGGAAACGCAGCTTCAAGGCTGTGGTCACAGCAGCGACCATGTCGTCACGGCTCTCGCACAAACCCAGCGACAGGCCCAACGGCGAAGCCAAAACGGAGCTGTGTGAGAACGTAGACCCAAACAGTAAGTACTGCTGATCTGCTGTTCGTTGGCTGGCTGGGGGTTCTGGAGATGTTGACCAATATCTGAGTTTTAGGATCTTCATATTATTTGGTCTTCTCAGTTAAAGATTCTCGATGTCTCACATGTATATATTTTTTTAAATTCTCTATTTCCTCCTCACTTTTTTGAGTTGTACCAATTGGCAGCAACTCATCACAAAATGTTTGGTAGCTGTGAGTAACTCCTCCTGTCCCTCCTCTGTGAGCGAGAAATCCGCAGCACCCCTGAGTACCGGACCCTTCAGCCTGGGTCAAACTCAAACCTTCCTCACCCTGGCAGGTAGAGTTTCCAGGATGAGTGGAGGGACAAGGACCAAACGCACTGATAACTCTGCTAACCTGAGTTATAATTTTGTTTCTTGCAAAGTTTCTGTACAAAAATCTCACAATCCTTGAAGATTCCCATTTAAGGATTTCATCCGGTCCTATAAAAGTGAATGCAAATCTTGCCACTGATTTAAAAGGAAAATAAATCGAAAAGATGCTTCCAGTTTCCTTAACGTGCATAGCGTGGTATATTGCAGCACAAAATTACATACTGAGGCCATCAAATTTGATTTGCATTTGAATCTGGAAGGAGTTGAGGAAGGAGACAGCTGCACAACTTTGTAGCATATTGGAAAGGTTTAGACATGTCTGCAGTTTTTATGAAAAACAGATCTGAATGTGGAGAAATGCCCTTTCCTTGCCCATGATCCGTTCATCCATTTGCTGCTGAAATCCCTGCCACTTCTTGTCTGTTAACTGTCTATTAACTGCCTCAAAGCAGAAACTCTGCTGTCAAAGCAAAGTGGAAACAGCCAGCAAATTATTGACACAGCACTTTTCCTCCCTTTGTTCACCCCTTGAGTTATTTTCCTCTGATGTCTGATCATGCAGGTACACAAAATATATTCCAACTGGAAAAACAAAATTTGGCTTTGGAAGCTGAGCTAGCTGAACTATCTGAACTACGATTCTGACATAAGGCAGTAAGGGAATGCTGCTCGTAAATTATTATTTGCTGTATTATGCCTCCTCCAGTCATACTGAACAGAGCCCTCTCTGCAAGGGGAGGGAGGGGAAGGGGAGCTGGGACAGGGCAGGTGAGGGCGTGTGGCTGAACCGCATTCCACTAAATTCTGGTCAAATGGGTTGGAATTGGTTTCTCCTCCAGAAAAATAAAAATCTAAAAATTTCCACTCAAAGACTTGAGCAACAAGAAAAATACAGAAGTTCTGATGTTGAAATGTTCGGTGTAGGAACAGGTAGAGCCCTGCGGGAACTGCAGCCTGGGGGTTCCCTGCTCCGGTTTCCCCTCCTGGTCTCGTTCTCCTGTGCTGCATCTTGTTGCTGTTTTCAGACTTCTGAGAATATTCCCCCCTGCCAGAGAACAGTCAGATTTTTCCCTGGGAAGGGGATATGTTTATTAAAAAGAAATATTGCTCATTTAACCTGCCATATTCCTGGTAAAAACCAACACTTTTTCATCCAGGACTATATACTAGAATTTGTTTTTAAGAGGCAGGAGAAGTAAGGGACGGAATCCCCCTGCTTGCCGAGATGTACCAGTTTCTGCCTTAAGCATCCAGTCCCCAGTCCTGGTTTTGTTAACACTGACTCAAAGCTGGGGTAAAGTCCACTGGGAATAAAACCCTCACAAATTCGAAATTAGTGTGTGTGAAGGGAGAATGCTTTCTGCGAACTCATTTGCTTACATGTAGGATTCTAAAGCATATAAATTTGTTTGTTCAACCTAGCCAGTCAGGAAATGTGCAGTGGTATTAATTTATATGTCTTTCTCCAAGTACTGGCCTTTAAATTTTTTATGGTTTGGAAAATAAATTTTCTTTTAAATCTTTTAATTATTTATATATATAGTACCATCTGTTCATATTATCAGCTGCGCCTACTACTACTATTTCATTCCCTGGATATGTGTGTTAATAAAAACTATTAGAAAATCAAATGAAGTAAACTACTGCTGTACTTAAAGTATTTGGGTACGTTTAGTCCCAGTGGGGGCTACTACTACAGTTAATGGGAGCTTTCCTATAGCGTTCAATAGGTTGTCAATCAACCCCCTTATCAGGCAACATTCAGCATGTATGCCTCTACAAGCAATTCATGGAATAGCTGAATTGAGTTTCTTTTTTTTTTAATTTGAATATTTTGTTTAAAAAAATGTTTGCAGTTCCCTTTTCTGGTGGAAAAATTGAAAACCATATTAATGAGCTCAAAAAAAGTAATGCCATCCAAGCAAAACTCCCCACATTTTCAAATTTTGAATATGATCTCAATAAATAAATAAGGTTTTGATGTTTTCAGAGTAATTGAACTTCAAATCTATTTTATCCAGTGGATGGGGAAATTTTCAGAATTTGAGCAATTGGAAAATAGGAAATATGAATAAAAAGTTGCCCCAGATGTTTGCATCAATGCTATGGGCATTTTCTTTTTTTCAATCTCAAATATCCTTCTTCAAAAGAAAACAAAAATAATGTATTTTCAGTATCTCTCTTTTTAAATTGGTTTTGATCCACTAACGCTGGCTTACAATTACCTACAGCGGCGGAGGGGAGGTGGTGCCCTGCCGCTCTGAGGAGCTCAGGGCGGGGAAGTCCTGGTCGTGAGGTCTGTGCCAGCCTCCTCCGGAACTCACTAATCAGGCTGAGAGTAAATTAACTGAAGGGATTAAAGGATGAGTCTGAGACTCATCAGCACTGTGCAAAGCTAGCTCAGATGCAGATCTGGCTTAGCTACCAAGGGTTTTCTCCTAAGTGCAAAAGTACAGTTGGGTTTCCCAGTTTGATTTTCTATTGTATTTCCTGGTGATGCTGCTGTTCATGGCTTGCTCAGGTACTGGAGACTGGAGTTGCCATTTCTATTGAAAATACACAAATATTTCATATCTCCTAAGAACCGATTAACACTGAGCCACCAGCGTGGGATTCATGTACCTCCAAACATTGGGGAATTTGGTGACTAAGCCCAAATTTATGGCCTGTCCTACTTATATGCCAGAATCACAACCAAAAGCAAAATGTGGATGGTTTTACAGAAAAATAGCCTTGGAAAAAACCTCCATGATTTAGTAAACTTTAAAAGAATGCCTAATGAACTGAAGATGTGCATGTAAAACTGGAAGGCCTATAAATTACTTGAGTGGCTTCCTAAGAGCAGGTGGTCCTCAGCAGCGGCGCTGAGCACCACGTGGAAACGCTGCACACAACTCTGGGGTGATCTGCAGGAGTTTGAGCTCGGACAAAATGTGCAGAGCACTTAGGAGAGCTGGGCTCAAGCAGTGGGGTTTTAGTGCGAGTATAAAAGAAGAAACTGCATTAACGTGGGAGGAATGCGGTGACCTTATATCCCACCCAGCAGGAGGAATAGAGACGCACTGCGTTGCAGCTTTTTACTTAGGATATATGGGAAGCAAGAAATTTCACAAGTTGAGCTCCCCAGCCATGTCCTGGGAGGGCTTTCATGCCGAATGGGACATATTAAGGCCAAGCTTTTCAATCTAAAACTGCGTTACTTATGAAAACTCTCTTAATCATTCCCATTTGCCATCTGGTATGTGCATGTTTTACTCATTCAACAGCTTTTTCCTGCTAATACATGTTTGCATCAGATTCAGATGAGCAGAATTTGGTGCACAGCAGCTTTCATCTGTGTAACAAGTTCATTCTGCTCTCATGTGTCTTTGGTTGAATTTCACACTATTTGAGAAGGTGCTTCTCATCAAGTCTGAAGTTGAACAGATAGTGAGTGCTTCTGCTCAGTTGTCTGCTTGTGTTTCTGCTGCAAGAGCAGAGTGTCAGACTATGAGAAAAACATTTGAACCTCCAACCCATACTTAACATATTGAGTTTTACATGTAATTACTCCTTTTCCTTAGCGACTTGTTTTAATTCGTGGCTTTACCAAACACAGCGACAGGGAAATCAGCATCTCGGTTGTTTGGTAATGAGAGGTTGTGCTTCTCGTAGGCTGGACGAGCAGACCTTACTGCAAGGGCATTCGCTTTCCTGCGTTTCCCTCTTGAAGCAGCCATGAGAAGGAAACCGAACTGCCCAGTGCTTCCTGGGAGCGCTTCTGGGAAGATGCCTTCTTGCAGGAATTGGGGTAGGGTCTTTCGGGACTTGGTCTTCCAGTGTCCCCATTTCCAATCTCATGAGAAAAATCTGACAGTCTGTGAGAATGGCTGTGGTCAAGTCTACCCTTTTTTAGGGGTTTTTTTTTTGGCTTTTCTCTGCTCTGCTGGTAAAGCTCTGAGATCAAGATGAGTATTGCAGAGTAGCCCGGTAGCACACAGTATTGAACAGGAGGCCTGCAGCACCTCTGGGGCGAAGACCAAGTGCATCGAAGTGACAACTGGTGGAAAGAAAGAGCAGCTCGTGGAGCAGCCTGCTTTCCCCCAGGAGGTGTTTTGAGAAGTGGCAAAGGAAAGGTGTGTCAACCTGGACTAGCCAGAAAACTTCAAGGTCTAAAAGCTTATGAGGGTCTAATTTTCAGAAGTCTGTGGACTTTTAAGTTACAGGTGCTTGGAGGGCTCAGTACCTGTGCAGACATACACAAGATGATTTTTTCTCTTTCTCCTTTATTTAGCACTAAGTAGAACTTAACTTGGCAGTCGATTCACTTTTCAGTAGTGAAGTGCAATCGCTGCCCGTTGTCCCCAGACAGACCAGGCATCGTTTGCGTGTTTCCATTTCAAAAGAGCTCTTTGCCGTGCACTGCCGGCTCCTCTCTATTGCAGTGGCAGCGAGAGCAGCGTGTGTCCATCCTCGTTTTTCTCCATGCGCTGAGGATGGACAGGGGCTCTGTGGGT
Source organism: Pelecanoides urinatrix (assembly GCA_013400755.1). Lineage (NCBI taxonomy): Eukaryota > Metazoa > Chordata > Aves > Procellariiformes > Procellariidae > Pelecanoides > Pelecanoides urinatrix. Next base: position 593,514 of record VZTQ01013745.1, read on the forward strand.
TCCCAGCAGTGAGCTGTGGATATTGCGTGTGGAACACAAGCACCTCGCAGACACCGCTGTGCAAATGCTCCCGTGCTGTGCCCCGGTATGGTTGTGTATTCATTCCTGTTCATCCTCAACATCGCTGACACGACATTGCCTAGTACGTCTTTCTGAGGAAGAAACTAAAATGTTTGTCGATGATGCCGAGGAACCTGAGAGTGACTGCACGGGTGAGGAAGGACTGGGGAGTCTTAAACTAAAGCCAAAACGTTCCAGAGTTTGTTCAGGGGAGAGGAAAAAAAAAAAAAATCCACCAGACGCGCTCTTTTCTGAGTAGCTGCTCCCATGTTCAGAGGTACCTGAACTGCTGTGAACTGGTTCATTTATTTCTAACCCAGAGTTAATTTCATACAGTGGCGCCTCTCAGCTTTCCACTATCGCTGCTCTAATCTGAGCTCTTCAGTTGGATTAATGTCATGGCCCCCATGACAGGGCAAAATTTGAAGAGTTTATTGTGAACAGACGTATTATACATACCAATGTATTTACTTTTCCTGTAGACTGCATACCACCAGTAAGAAAGAGTGTTCAAAAATCTGTTACTTGGTACACTCTTCCACCTACTGTATAGCTTTTGCCTGCTTTCCAAAAAGGTAAGGAAAAATCTAGCTTCTTATTACTTTATTCTCAAATTATTATTATGATTATTATTATATACATAAATAAATGAGGAATGTGCATTAATGGAGCTATGTTAAAACAAGTACCTAACTTAAAAATTGTTCACGTAGCCATTCCCACAAGCTCCCACGTGAAGGGCTTGCTTTGAAAAGGGGAGACCCAGGACTGGGGTGATTTTAATCCCTGTGCTGTGCCCCAGCGAAACAAGGGACTGGTGGTCTTCTGCTTCCCACCAGTGGAGGTGGATCTCAATAAAGCCTTTGAAGATGTAGATATTTGATAACAATTTTAAAAAGGAACAAACAAATCATCAAAAGTTAATTATGGCAATCAGATCTAACAACTGACAAAATGTTTTCTGAGTCATTTCTAGCAGCTTTACCAACAGGGTTGCCTGGCAGCATAAAAATAACATTTGCTAACATGTGAGCAATCTTCTTTACTCTAAAATTACAAATGGCTCAAAAAAAGTTTGCAAGATATTTTTTTTCACCGAGGGCGATCCCAGTGACCACTCCTGAATAACCACGAGTGAACAATTTTTGAGGGCTGGCTTTTTCTAAGTGTTGTGACTGCCTGTGTGGTGATCTTGTGAGCTCATTCCGTGTTTGTGACTTCATCAGCCAGGAATTACTGCTTTTCTAGTGAAATTAGGGGAATGAGAAAGCATTTGGTATTGGAGACAAATAATTAACAACCATTAATAAATATTTCTCATATCTGCCATTCCGCGTGCCCAGAGGGCTTTGCCCACTCCTTCGGGGCCTTGCCCAGGGGTGAAAGGTACTGGCCCGGTTGCTGCGGGACTGTGCATTCGGTGCTAGAAGAAATTGCTATTTACAGCCTTCAAAATGTTTAGCTGATCTCTAATAGGTGAGAACTTGTATCAGCAAAGGTAGGAATGTGCTTGAACTGAGTCTCTGAGTCATAGGAAAAAAAAATACTAATATCTTTAGCTGCTGTAAATTGCCACAGCTCCAGTTTCAATTCAACTCGACTTCTTGTGAAGTGTTCAAATTGCTTTTTATTGTATTTGAATCATGCCCATTATTCTAACTCACACAGCTCAGGCAGAAAGCCTTATTTAAGGTGTGAAGCTCTTTAAGAACATCAGGATGACCTGCCTCACCGGAGGGCCGGAGTCAGAAAGGTTGACGGTGGCTGGTGTCGAGGGAAATATAAGGAGGTGGTCAAGAGGAGAAGGGGCCACTCGAAGTATTATTGCAAATCAAATGTGAAAGAGTAAAGAGCAACTATGTGAAGATGAAATTGCTAAAGGAAGGAGATGAGAAGAATGGGAGGGAGATAGAAGAGACCCTAAATCTCAGGAAAAATCACTTTTAAAAAATAAAATTTAAAAGCTTTAAAGAATTAGGAGCTCACACAGATTTCTAAAATTTTTTTTTTCATGTAACATTATTGTATAATATAAGGAATTGCTACCTGCAAAGGCACACAAATGATTTTGTCATCCAAGTCCTATAAAAAGCGATTGGCCATTCAGATTCTTTAAGTAGGTTTTAATATTTGGTCCATGCCAGGCTATGAAAAATGCTACAGTTGAGAATGGTTTGGATTTGTGATGGTCTTGCCCACGCCAGTGCTCTTCTGCCTCAGGTATTGTTTTCCATTTCTGACCCGTGGGTTTTTCTGTTCCAGCGGGGCTGGTTGCTGTAGTTCTGGTTGCCATGCTTTGATTTGTTCTTCCAGGAATACAAAACAAAAAAACAGGAAGAAACAATATACTGTATTAAAAGCAAAGCAATGATATCAGGAAAACATCAACTTAGTTGTAAACTGACACTTGTTTTGCTAGTAACGTGTTTGTATGTAGGTATGAACACAGTGCTTAAGCCGTTACTTGACTGTATCGGTTTCTGCTGTGTGATGCACGGAGAGATGCATTTATAATGCTTTTAAATTGTTTCCTGTGAGTGACAAATAGGACTTCTTTACTGTTGAGACTGATGAAAACACAAGGCTTGAAAAACTCTATGTGGTATCTGGGTCAGGGGAAAAAATTGTCCATCACCTGGACAAGGCAAAGAAACACCAAATGCTTTTGTAGAGCTATGGAGTCACGTTTGGTACTGTAGAAATAGCTGCAGCACTTTTCTCCTGATCCATCTCCAAGCAATGTGCTTACAGGTCAGGAGGAAAAGACGGTCCAGTGACTGAAGTGCTTGTGATATCTGAAAGACCTGGCTCCATCCCTCCGGCTTTCAGAGCCTCCCGGTGCAAGGCTGGCAAGTGGTGCCGTGCTCCCGTAGCCTTGCGCGGCCTCCATGGGTGACGGCTGTGAGATGCTCGTGCGTTGCAGAAGGGCTCATGTACGTCCCGGAAAGACAGCCCCTCTCTCCTGCTGCCTCTGGGCTTGATGAGCAAGGACCATAATGTTTTGAGGGCAGCAGTCTGACACTTCGTGCCAAGGTCAGTGAATTCTTCTCCTAAGCTGGTGCAAAGACTGTGGCTTTCTTCGGCGGGTCCCTTCAGCCCACTGGAGTTACTGAGCACTTTGCTACGTATATAATACGTGCTGCTTAACAGGGATTCGCTTCGGTGTAAGGAGTACAAAGAAAACCATGGCACGGGGTCCTTTTTTGCTCCGGGAAGGTGGTGCCCATGAGCTTGCTGTGCTCTGAAGTCTGTCATAACATTTATAAAAGCAGTCGAGAAGAGACTAAATGGAGAGCATCCCCCTGCTTTTTTGGTTGGATTATTGTTACAGCGTATTGTAATTTCAGTTGCTTTTAGCAACAAGATGGTACTGGTAGTCCTTCGACACTTAAAGCTGTTTTAGCAGGGATAATGGTGAAACACTGCAACTCATCAGCAACCTTTTATCATTTGTCTGTCTTTTCTGCTGAACTTCGACTCGATCTCGGCCGAATGCTGAGCGTGTCTAAACCACAGCGGTCCCATTGCTTTGAAGAAGAGAGGTCAATTGATATTAGCTGAGGCTCTGGCCTCAGATTTTCAAACAGCAGCTAACCTTTTCACCTTAGCTCTGTGCCGCAGTGCTCGGCTGCGAGGGGTTAAGGACACAAAGAGGAGCAGCCACCTGCTCAGCAGAAATGTTTTTTGAACTTTGTACTGCAGCTGGCAGATCCTTGAACTTTGCATTCCTCTTGAATTCACGTTGGGTTTCCCCACGCTGGTCCTGTGCACCGCTTTGGGCAATGTGTGGATCTCCAGTACTAACCAAATTAATTTGAAAATGCCAATCATTTCTGCAAGGGCAGAGCTGGGAGGGTTGGCTTTTATAGCGAGCAGGCCATTAACACCACTGAGGCTGTTAAACCATTATAGTCATATTAGGAGTGACGGGAGCTCAGCCGCAGTCTGAGGCAGGGGCTCTCCTCCCAGGGCTTGTGCACAGTGTGCTGCTTCCAAAAGGTTTTCAGTTGCTTTACCAGTCATTTTTTGCTTGCTCTGTATGCAGAGAAATTTCCATGGTGATTGCAAAGTGTTGAGATCATTTGTAAGGTATGTGCAGCACCGTGTTGTACGAAGTCATTACGTTTCTTGGTCATATCTCTCCTAGAATATAGTTGCAGTTACTAGATTATGCTGTAATGAAGCTGTTGTGATGTGAGTCATGACATGGTTTTAAACTGATCGTGGGCTTATGCAGAAAGAGGTAAATAGTTCGAGTTACCCTCTAGTGCCAAGGATTTTTTATGCCTCTCCCCTTCCTGCGCGCAGTCCCGGGGACCCCGGGGCACCCCCAGGGCCACCTACACCATCCAGCAGTGGCATCTCTGGGGACTGGGCAACTCTTTGAAGGCTTTGGGTCCAAATTGTGTGATATTCTGTAGCTTGTCATGCCTTAGTGTGTGGAATAATTATTTTCTGGATTGAAGCATCATTTTCATCTTAAATCTGGCTCGTTTCGTCCTGAGAAAGTGCTCTGTGTTTAACCTCACTTGAAGAATTTTCTATTCAGTGGAGACTGCTAAGAAATAAGAATTTGCCGTCAAAATTGATAAGCAAAAGACTTTGACAGGTCTTCACTGCTTCGATTTTTATTCTAGAATGGCTTACTGAAAAACTAAACATTATAAATTTCTTCTATTGATGATATGCTTATTTTGAAAGTATTGCACAGAGATACATCCAAATAAGCTTGTGCAACACCCCAAATTAGTCCTTAATACGTATTTTCCTGCTTCCCAAGTTGTAAATTATTTTATTGACACGGTAGGTTCCGCTTTATTTGGCTGATCATGGGACGAGTTGTGCTGGGGGGACCCCTGCACTGCGTGGGTGCTGCTGGGGGTGCAGAGCCCCAGACCTCGCCCTCGGTCTGCGCAGGAACTTGGCTTTGTGTTTTGTTTTCGGCTACTTTTTACCGCAAAACCTGAGCATTTTCCCTGTTCTTAGCTGATACTTAAACTGCTTTTTACAATTGTTTTGGACATGGTGCAGAGGACCATAAACAGGATGCCCAGGGAGGTGGTAGATGCCCCATCCCTGGAAACATTCGAGGTCGGGTTGGACGGGGCTCTGAGCAACCCGGTCTAGTTGACGATGTCCCAGCTCATTGCAGGGAGGGGTTGGAGTAGATGACCTTTAAAGGTGCCTTCCAACCCAAATGTTCTATGATTCTGTGATTCTATGACCATGCCCTGCCCATGGCAGGGGGTTGGACTAGATGACCTTTAAAGGTCCCTTCCAACCCAAACCGCTCTATGACTCTATGCCTGGGCAATAAAGGGGAACTCGAGAGAACATCCATGTTGTTGCAGCGAGGTCAAGGCAGGATCGGGGCTGGTGCCTTTCCCTGCGTCGTACACTGTGTCGTGCCCCCGGCCTGGGCCGCGGTCCCAGGTGCTGCAGTCCGTGAGTCCCTCACCCTGTCATCTGCAAGGGAGAGCAAGACTTGCTGTGTTTCTTTTAGGAGACTTGCAGAAATACTCCTCAAAGTTGATCGGGCGGCTCTTATTAAAGCTTTAGCAAAAATGTGTTTGCCACAGACTGTATTGTAATTGCTCCTCCTCAGGAACATTAACGCTTATTTTTATGTAACTTTGCGTAACATAGTTTGATAAAGCAGATAAAACACAATTTGCTGTTGTGCCACACTATGAACCGCAGGTGCATTTTTTCTTTTCCATTTTCTACAGTTCAGAGGTGATTTTTTTCTCCCTCTTCTTATCATCGCTGCATACTTTTTCTCCTGAGCTGCTTTCCCAGGTCACTCCCTGTTAGGGACGCGTCTCTAACGCGCACATACTGATCAAGAGATGCACACGGGTCCCTCCTATGCGCCGTTGGGCTCCTTGCACTCCGGTACTTCTGCAAATTTAAGCCGGAAACTGGCATCTAAGTATTTATTCCAGAAATTACTTATGCAGTAGCACATATTTTCCAAGCCATGGCCCAGCTACATTGGATGAGGTTGAACAGTTGAACAACCTTTAATTTTGTAAACACCGAGGGGTATCCGTAATGAGGCCTGTTTTCCACGGGTTCAATTTTGCTGGTTTGATATTGTCTTGTTTATTTTTTAAACCAAAAGATTTATACAGATACAACTGCTAAAGAGATGAAGACATGGAGACCTAAAGTGCCATAAGACCAATATGCTGGAAAGAAAAGAGAGTTCGGTATGCTCTGAAGAGTGACGAGTGAAACTTAAATGTGCTGTTTGATGGTTTTGACACATTTGTTGGTTTTGGTGAGTTCCCTTTCCCATGCTGCCCTGGGACCCTTCACCACCGGCGTGGCCGGGGGCTCCAGGCAGAGCAGAGCCCTCCCCGCTCCCCGCAGAGCAGCGGAGCAGCACCCCATCCCCGCAGCAACCAGCATGGGGCCATGGCAGCTGCTCTCTCCAGATTTCTCGTTTAAAAAAAGGAAGAAGCAGGACTTTTGTTCCGAGAATGTAATTCGTCCCCCCTCCATTTGCATTTGCACATTCACTTTGCATTTCAATTTTTACCAGTTTCTCAAGGTCTCAATATCCATTTGAATCAATGTTTTCCTTCAGGTTTTATACATCCATGACAGCATCCTGTTGCCTGGCAGCCAAACTAGTGCCAGAAATTATTATCTCCCTAACCATCTTGTGAGTGATACAAGGGGGGTTGCAATTATCCTTCTTGGCAATGCAAAGTTAGACTCTTCTCATGACATTTCAAACTGTGAAGGGTATCCTGCACCATGGATATGTATTTTTTAAACCAAGACAGCACTTTGTATGCCTGAGAGCAGTATGTGTTGTTTAAAGGTTTCATTTAAAACCTCTCAGAAATAAGTCTTTTGCAACTGTTGCTTGAATGAGACCTAAAGGTAGGTCAGGGGAAGCCAAGTCTTCATCCTTTGACTTTGTTAAGCATAGCTGGACTGCAGCTACTCATGAGATTATTATTTTTTTTTAATATTATTATATGGCCAGGAAATTCTGCTGGAAAAACTCTTGAGTGTGCCAGTATCAAGCCAGTAGATGCCATGGGACCCTGCCATGGGGAGTTTGCAGCCTGCAGGTGCAGCACGGTTCCTCCTGGAGCCTGTGCCAGGTCCCCTCCTGTCTGAAGGAGGATGGGATCTGGGGGTTGGGTTACTTTCTTTTTGCATCTCCAAATAACTACTTTTGATGATGCACTTTAATACGTTCACATAATTGCATGCTCCCACATTAATTATTTTGCGGACTGTCTCACACTTTACATGACTTACATTATACAAGACTTGTAAATATGCAGGGAAGTGTCAGACTGTTTCCTTTTTTAAAAACTGAAATTCTTTATGCACTTAAGTGATCGCCTTATAGTTTGATGTTTGAACAATGCTATGTAAAACACATTATTTGTGGCTATAATATGTGGATATTAAAAGCTAGGTAGCTAGATATATCTTTGAGACGCAAATGAGTATTAATTAGTATATTAGTATTCCTCTTTTGTTCCATTTTTTCTCTTTGTCTTCTTATGTGATCTTTTTTCCTAGAAAATTTGGAAGAAGAGTGAGCTGTAAATTTTGCATATACTGTTATACCTCATGGACCAGTCCCTCTCTCGCTTTTTTGCCTAATAAACTTTTAGTAGCGCTGAGTTCTCCCTTTGACTAATTTATCAGTCCTTACATCCTCTCAGGGAGAATTTGTCAAATTCGTAAATTGTAATATCAGGGAAAAGACAAAGACTTTTGGCTCTCTTGTCTTCCATATATTTATAATGACTCTCTTTCTCCTGAGCTGGGTAAATGTCACCTTGACAGGACTCACTTGATGGTGTTCTCACGTGGTAGCTTGCTGTAGTCTCTTACGTGCACTCACATCCTCATCTGTGTTAATGAGGTGACTCAGATAACAAGTTGTAGGATTATGAAATCAGACTTGACATTCTCAGCTTAATTCCACCGAAATCACTGGAATCGCCCCATTCTAGGACATTGCAATATTTGCAGTCATATTTCTTTTCTCCCCTACCAAAGCAATAGGAAGCATTACAATTGCATTTTGCAGCTTTCGGGATGTGTACTCTTTTAATTGTTATTGCTAGTATAATTATGACAAAAGTGTCCCCAAGAGCAGCCATGATCTGCAACCTCAGGTGCAAAACCTGACTCGATGTAATCGGGAATCTTCCAAGCCCAAGAAAGATTTACAAACTCAGACACACAATGTTTGGCCACTGAGGGTGAAAGTGTGGATAGTTTGACTGGATGTAGCTAGAAAAGGGGTTTTAGGAGAGAACAACTAACAGCCTTTAAGTCAAAGACTGAAGGAAGCGTACGCTAACCTTTGCATGTGTTTTGGCCTCTGAGGTAGTATGGAAGCTAAATTTGAGGAGTCATTGCAGATTTTCTTGATCTTGTTCGCAGTTGGTGATTTTTGACTGCTAGAAAATTGTTTTGCAGCCATTTTAGTTTGCCTGTGGTTATTACAACCAGTTAATTGAATTTATTACATTATTATTATTGTTGTTGTTGTTGTTATTAATATTAATATCAGTTCGATATACAAGCAGCCGTCACCAGCTGATGCTGCAGAGCGATTTCCGAGGCAGTGCACGGGGTATAAGCCGCGAGCACTCCCCATCTCGGTACGTTGCCTCCATGGAAAAGCCCCAGGGCAGTTAAATATTCGGGCTTGGTATGCAGACAGGACAGAAGGGAAGGGCCTTCAGTGCATGCTTGAGATGCAATATTCTGGGAAAGAAAATATTTCTAACGGACTGTAAAGTGCAATGGTTGTGCTTAAATTTGATGCTCGGTGGCCATTCCCTGCTGTAATGCGGTTACCTTCAGCTCAGTGACAGCAGGGAGGGATTTCTTCACTTACAGACATCGACCTGCTCAGCTCTGCCCAGCAGCAGCCAGTAACGTGTGCCTTTGGATACACATTTTATTTTCCCATTCGTCAAAGCAAGGTATAATTTTTCCTTTTTTTCACTAAAAAAAAAAATGTAAAAATTCTGTGCTGAGTTAAAACATCTATGAAGAAGCTCTGCTTCGGTTCCTGTGCAATGGTTTTACAGCCATCAGCACCATAACAGCTGTCACATGCTGCAGGGAGCAAAGGACAGCGAAATGAATTATTTTAAGGACATCTAACATCTGGCTTAGAAGTGAGCAGCTTACATTTGTGTTGAATTCTATAGAGACGATAATACAGGTGCAAAACCTGTATTAAATGAGTGACTTCTTAAATTTTTTTCCCCTCGGGTATAAAGGAGGTCTGTTCATAGCTGCCACTGAAGTAACAGGGTTGAACATATGTGGCAGTGAAGTTCACTCAAAAAAAAACCCCAACAGCAGATCTGGTGGGGGAACGCTCCCCTTCTCTTTTTCCCTGCAGAAAAAGGGAACCGTGGCTCGCTGGGAATGAGCGGAGCCCGTTCCTCTTGAATTTGTTTGTTGGGATCTCAGTTCTGTGTTAGACCTGGTGACTTTGCTGCTGCGTTTTTACTTAGAACAAAAGATCTTTTATTTGCTTATTTTCTGTTGTGTGTTTTTCTGAGATTAATGATATTTGCAATCATTGGAGTCCGGTCGTTAGTGGAACGGCTCACAGCAAGCGGGTACAAAGTGCTTCCACCAGTGGGCAGAACCAGTGGCAATGGGTTAGCTGAAAGAGTATTTGTTCACAAACCTATTGAAAATTTGGTAAGCGAGTTCAAAAAGCTAATCATAGTAATAATGGAGTAAAAAGGCCAGGAAAACTGAAAATAAGCAATATTACAGTTGAGTGAAGTTCTCAAACTAAAGGCGTGAATCCATGCAGTTTTCTGTGCGCATGATTACAAGCATGAAGAAAACCGTTTAAAGATTGTATAGGTAAGAATAGAAAAAAACCCTCGGTGGTACAAAATGACGGTGTGCTGAGGCGTGCTACAGTCACCAGGACTAGAAAGGAATGAGGGCTGTCACAAACTCAAACATTCCCTGGCAACTGCCCACGGGTTGCAGCCCCATTTCCCTGACAGCTGTCCCCCCCCGGTCAGGGAATTTCGTTTGCATCTGCAACCGCAGGCATGGGTGTCGTAGCGTTATCAAGCCGGTCCTGCGTGCGGTTGTGTGTCTTTGGTGATTTTACCCAAGCCTTGATATATTTTGTCACCTTGTGGAAAACAAACCCATAGAAAATTTCAGTGTGGTGCTCGGAAATGACAGTGCTGATGAACTGAAGGAGCATGTGAGTAAAACGAGCGTGAGACACAGCTGAGCATTCATTTGTCACTGACATAAAATAATACTGTAAAATGAGATAGATATTATTTTATGTTGACACAGATAGCAAACAGAGAATATATTTGCGCAGCAGGGGCCTGGGCTTGTTTGGTTTTTTGAGGCCAGTAAGCAGCAGCAAATCAAAAAAATGGCACATAAGAAATTAGTCTTTCTCAGTATTTCTCTCTTATTGCGAACAGGCACCATTTTGACACCCAGCATCTCTGGAAAACATCACAGGTTTTTTTTCTCTTTATTGGCTTCAGGAAAGGAAACGTGTGCATCTCTTTTGGTGACGCATGGTGATACATTAAAGAGGAGAGCACCCTTTTGTTCATGAAAATAGGTATTGACTTTGGGGTGAGATTGTCAGTTTTGAACTCTGTCTGACAGCAAGGAACAAAGGCATGTTTTTGTTTTCTAGCCTTAGTGCAAAAAAAAAAAGGAAGGGAATTAAGTTATTGGCTAAATACATGTAAATGCCCATGAAACACAACAGACACACGCAATAGGAAAGAAAGGCATTCCATTCCCGGGATCTGATGTTTGGCTTAGCTACTCCTCTGTAACTCGGAGCACTGAGTCTTACCTGGGAGAAGAGTCTGGCACTGCATCTAGTGAGATGTCTGTTCTTGCTGTTCAGTGGAAAAAGAAAGAAAAAGAAAATAGTTACCATAGTTACACCACTTGTCATGATGCTTATCATGTCTGGGAATAAAGAGCCTTATATTAAATCTGTACTCTTATTAATATTAGCTGTTAAACATTTCCAGGATATTTGAAATCAAGACTTTCTGCAAAAAAATTAAATGCTGATTGCAGCAAAACAGTACTGTTTAACCATGCAGCTCAGTGTCGTTTTGTTAGACACTGTATTACAGAATTATGTACCATGAATAAATTTTCCAGTGAATTTTGCCGCTTTGCACTTCATGAACATTCGTGATTTTTCTGTTAAGACGTTTGTTACTTGCAACTCTTTGCCAACTAGTTTGAGCAGGCCAACTTGAAGGCGGGGAGTTCCTTTCGGGTAGGAACCGCACCCTGCAGTGGTATGGCATTGCAATTGCTCCGTCCTGAAGTAATTCAGGCTTCCCAGGTGAAGGGGTGACGACTGTGATTGCTGTGCACACGCACGCGTCCTCCTTTCTTTCCAGGGCAAACATACCCCAAATACCCACGCAGACAAACAAAGGCGCCCACGCACGCGTTCTCTGTGGAAGAATGAGGAGTCTGCGCATCTTTCTAATGCCAAGAGACCTGCCGTTTAATGTGGTATTATTTTTCTGTTTTAAGCTGGTGTGCCAAATTATAAAGCGTTAGGGGAATACAGTTTAAAATGGTTTTTTTTTACATGTGCGGCAGGGTCTAACGTTGAAAGAGTGTCTTTACTGCTCTCTGATGACCCTTGGGCGGTCACCCCTGCCATTTGGACTTTCTCATACTAGGCTCATCTCCAGTAAGACGGCGTCATCCTCCCAGTGGTGGATCTTGCCAGAAAAGACCTGTAGCCAAACGTCCCTGTACACATTCCCATTTTTATGGTGTTAATCTTGCCGGTAGCATCACGGGGCTGAGCTCTACAGACCCCCTCTCTGGAGACAGAGGTAACAGAGCCCAGGTCTTGCGAGCGAAGCCTCCCCGCGCTGGCTGAGCCAGGTCCATGCAGCCAGCGGGGCATCCCCTGAAGGGTGGAGGAGCCAACCCAAGTCCCCGTCGGGCAAAATGGGGGCTCCTAAGGAAATGCCCTGAGAAAAGGTTTGGCACCAGTTTCTTCAGGATTACGCTGACTCAGAGACACGGAGACAACCCAGGATGGAGGTGTCGGTGCAGGAGCCAGAAGGACTCCAGTCATGGGTTGGGCCCCAGTGCACAAAGTGCTTCACAGAGGACATAGTCACTGCCCTTGTCAATCCTATATGCTTGGGTATGTGAAAAGTCTCCATAAAAAACTATACAAAATATGGCTTTGTATCCAGCCTTGATCAAGGGAAGTTCATCTCTTCAGAGGAGAGGATGTACCGAGTAAGAACCAGTTGCCCAGGGGATGTTTGTTCAGTCTTTTTCTATCATTATATTTTCCTGGAAAGAACAAATGGAGCAATAAATATGGCACTTATTTAAAATAAAACTATGACCTGTTTCTCTAACACAGGGAGGTTGTATTCGGTGTAACCTTGTCATTCACGTCCGATGATAGCTTCAGATTAACGGTTCCTTGGCAAGATGTTGTTTTTCTCTCCGTTGCCTGGTTCCCTTGTCATGCACGTCAGCAGCGGAGCTGGGGTTTGCTCAGAAATGTGACTAACGGCATGAATGGGCAGTTTATTGACTGGGAGATTGACTTAGACAAAATCCAAATTCTGCAAAAGTTTTCTCTCCAAGAGTCATTTTGGTTTCTGTTTTCTATTGAAAAATAGTACGTGTTGCAAAATTGTGAGAAATACGAATCTGGTTTAGACTCTGTGAGTGCCTGAGTTGTTTAGTTGAAATGGGCAGATTTGTTTGGAGGTCCTAGCCAGGCTTTTGGTTTGCACAGAGGTACAGCCACTGCATTCAGGGGGCCGTTTGGAGGGTAATGTGCTAGTTTGTAGGAAAAAAATTGGAAATAAACAGAGTAAATAATGGAATTGCTTGTAATTCATTAAAAGAGTAAACAAAAAATACCTCTGTACTCTAACTCAGTGTGAAACTCATAACTGAATACAGTTGGGGAAAAAAAATTGTCAATCCTATATTCCTGTTGTTTAGCAGCTGCACAGAATTTTCATTTTCTTGGGTTTTTTTTTTATTAAGTACAATGATTAATTACAAAAACATTTTTAATTCTTTGATCATTGAATGGATAAAGTAGCTAGACTTGTAGAGCTATATTTACTGCATGTGGGCATAAGAAAGAAAATGATTACGTGCGTGATTACTTTCTAACCGTGCGTTTACTCGTATGTCTGCCTGGGCCAAGCCGCGGGGCTCTGCCCGGAGGGGCGCAGGGCACCGCTGGGGCAGGGACGGACTGAAGAAGGGTGCTGCTCCGGCAAGGTGCCAGAAGTGGCTTGGGGTGGGGGGGTTGTGTTGGTCCTCAAGAGCTGGAGAGAAGGGAACACCACATGGCAGGATTCCAGGACAAACGATGGCCAGATGTGCACCCAGCTGTGCTGGGCGACACAGCCGCAGAGCCCAGCCGTGCCCAGCCGTGCCCAGCGCGGGGCAGGGGCGGCAGTATAGTGGAAGGGCCCGGGGCAGGCGGCAGAAGGGGCGCGAGGCGCTGGAGGACATTTAGGAGCCAGTTGAGGGACAAAGCCAAGAGGTAGAGAGGAATCGTTTTCTTACAGCTCTGACTTCAGGACTCCTTTGGGATGTTTTAGAAGATCACTCAAGTCATAATTTTAATTATGTTTCACGCAAAATGTTTTCACACTTGGCTCTAACAGCTCTCAACAGAGCCTGGCTTTCCAGGTAAGATAACCAAAGTACTATTAATTACTTCATTTTAAGCAGGTAAAATAATTTGCTGCTATTTGTTATCTTTCCAGTCCACAGCATTCAAATGGAAACGTTTTCAATGTAGTTTAAATTGGTATGTTTCTGTACTGTCGGCTCCAATTAAGGAGTAATACGAATTGGTTTTGTTTCTTCCCTGCCATAATCTTACAAAGATTTGGAAACGCATTTCCTAAGATCCTGCACTTTTCTAGCTACGCGATGGGGCTGTTGCCGGCTCCTGCCTGCAGTGAAACGTGGTGAATTTAGTTGATGTGAAAGTTCATACAGCGATTCTGCTGTCTGCTGGGCATCGGCTCCCTCTGCCTGCTCCCATTGCCCCCTCCGCGCGAGCGGGGACGTCTGTCTGCTCCTGCCGGATCCCAGGGATGTCTGTCTGCTCCTGCTGGATCCCGGGGATGTCTGTCTGCTCCTGCCGGATCCCAGGGATGTCTGTCTGCTCCTGCCTGATCCCAGGGATGTCTGTCTGCTCCTGCCTGATCCCAGGGATGTCTGTCTGCTCCTGGCCTAATCCTGGGGGATGTCTGTCTGCTCCGGCCTGATCCCAGAGATGTCTGTCTGCTCCTGCCGGATCCCAGGGATGTCTGTCTGCTCCTGGCCTGACCCCCACCTGCATCTCACCACTAACGCACAAACGCGCCAGGCAGCGACATGGCCGTTCCTTGGGCCAGGTCTTCTTTAAGCCTCTCTGCAACCTCCCGTTTGCTGGAAGCATTGATAAGACTCCTGCTCTTTATTCTTTGGTCCCAGTGTTGCAGATACTTCCAAACTTCTCCTGACCCAGAAGTTTTTATCTGCAAAGCAGACAAGTAGGAGATAGGAGAAAGATGCAGCCAAACATGCTCAGGATTGATGTTCTTCAGTGGTACAACACTTTGTTGATTTTAGCTTTTATTTAGGAGGGTAAAACTAATCCTTTTCTATTGCAATATTATTACCTGACTCAAATCTCAATCCTACAGTTATCTTTCTGGCAAAACCATGATGATTTTTCAGACTGTAAACAGTATGTGTCTGGCTCTGCTCTTAGACTCAAAGTCACATTTTCTTTTAATGGCTCAGATGGGAAAATTAATATTAACAACAACCTCTGAATTTGTCTCTGAAGGCACCTACCTTATTAATAGTTTGCAAAGTAGTCAAAGGTGTGGCTGATAAAAATTTTGTTTTAGTCCAGTCCTGGGGAGGCTGAAAGCTGCATCTGCCACCGCAGGTAGTTTAGATCAAGATTTAGATTTAGATCATCATTTACATTTAGATCCAGCTTAACAAAAGGAGTTTATTGATGCTGACAGAGTTATCAGCATAAGCAGTTCAGAGGCAGAGAAATAAATGACATGTTTTTTGTTTGTTTACAGAGAACTATCACTTTCATTGGTAAATATTCATGAATGATGAATGCCATCTCTCGCCATTGCAGAGGGGGAACACGTATCACGTGTCCCATTTGTGGCCTATTTTTAGAGCTCATGAGGATTAATACAGGTACATATCTTTATAGTATTCTTCAGAGGATTGAATTTCCTCTGACACTCAGTTTTACCCTTACCATACACGTCTCCCCTCAGAGGCCATTTTATTTTGGTAACGTTCCTCGGTGCCGTGTTTTGCCCGGGGCTGGCCCCTGAGGTCGCTGCGACGGTGGGCTGTTGGCGGGGGCGAAGGGCTGCGGGGCGCGTGGTTGCTTGCAGCAGAGTGCTTGAAAACCACAAGAAACTCAAAAGCGCTCCCTGTCTCCAAGTGGAAACATGCTATAGAAGTATTGTAAGAAACCCGTAACTTTCCACATTATTTTATACTGTGCTGTAAATTTTTATGGCAAGCAATACTGGCTCTGCTGGAATCAGCAGGTGCTTTGCCCTCGACTCGAGTGGGGCATTTCAGCCGCAGAGTCCAATACCACTCTTATCTGCAGAGCTGGAGCTTAACTGGGGAGTTCACCATTCACTGTCTTAAAAGTGGAAAGCGTATGTTTTGTGCTACATTCTGTAGGATTCTTCCTTACTTGTCTTCACAAGGGCAGATTAAATTTGCAGTCCACAGGGCAATGTTAGAGAAGTGTAACGGTTACCCTGTGCCATTAGGCAAAACTTCCAACCACATACAGATGTGTTTCTTTCCCCTTGTGCTAGAGGAGTGTGGCTTTGAAGTCAGCGCATGAACTAGAGTTCATTATTTATCGAGTACACTGTATGAAAATGTGCCCAACTTTCAAATAAGCAATTCATTCTTCTTTTCTTTTCCTAAGGAGGTAAGTGCCATGTGCAATGGTGCATACTGACTTTGCAGAAGAATCTTTGCATCATTCTGTGGGTTTTAGGGTGATCAGTATGATAAGCATCCCATTCTTTCTGGGATTCATTGCAGGAAAGCCTGCTTCACTGAAATTAATGTGTATTATTCTACTCGAAATGAAGCCAGAATTTTCTAGCTTTGTACTGTAGTGCAAGCATCTGTCTAATACAATCACTTTCTCAACATTTTCTGAGCTTAGAATTTCTTCACCCCTATCAAGAAAAAAGTTCAATGGCAGATTGGTCTCAATCTAATACATCTGCAGAATGACAAAGCAAACATATATTTTATGTACTCAAACCCTAACAAACTATCTTAGGCTATAAGAACGTCATATCGTTGCCACTTTGACCTGAACTGATTTCTATCATTATGCCATTATCTCACCCCAGAACTGCTTTTATTATTCTTCCTATTGGATACTTTCTCTGTTCTCACAAAAAGTGCATCGTAAAAAAACCTGATGAATTAAAAACATATGCCTCTGATAGCAGCTACTACTTGAAAGCCTTAAAAGCTAAAAGGGACTTTTGTTTAAAGAAAAACCTACTTCAAATCCCAGTGTGCCCTGGGGAACTGGCAAGGTCGCACTCTTGCTTCCTATTAAATCATTCCGGGAACTTCAAAGTAATCCTTGTTAAAAGAACCCATTATATTGGATATTTGTAATTGTTACTTATGGCCCTGGCACTACTCTGTACGATATTTTGCCAGTCCCCTGGGTTCAAGGCTCACTTCAAGTGTAGTCGTATCATTCACTTCACTAGCTATGCAGGCTGAGTTTGCTTAGGGGCTGCATGATAGACAGGGTAAATATCCATTTCTAAAAGGGATAATAATAAGAAAGCCCTAAAGGTAAATGTAGTCTTGGTTAGAATATGAGGAATTGAGCAGTAGAAGCATGTAAAGTGACAGACGTGTGAACGCCCTTTAGGTAGAAATACACCTGCAGCATTTGCCCAGCCCTGCTCTGAACAATACATTTGCATGCATATGCATAAACATAATTATTCTGATAATTTGAAGTAATCATTTCGTTATTAATTGCATTCTGAATGCAACAGAGGTGAACCGGGTGAATCCAGGTTATCAAGTGCATATAAAGCAGCACTGAAGGGCAAGATTGCTTAGGCTGTTTGTCTGATTGTTCTCTCTTGGCATTAATCACTTATTCAAGATTTCTAGGCATTGATGTTCACCTTATGATCCCCCTCTGAGGTAGGAGCTAATAAACATTATCACCACTTTGCAGATTGGAAGCAAAGACATCTGAGTGGCATTCGGTGATTAGATAGATTGATTGGACACCGGCCTTCCAGCCACCTTGTTCACGTTGAGTTGAGTTGAGTTGAGTTGAGTTGAGTTGAGTGGAGTTGAGCCAGCAGCGAATCTGGCCTTGTCTTCCTAAATTAGTGTGTGTGCATGTGGGTGGGGATGTTTTGGGTTTTTCTTTTGCAGCATTTGACATCTTTGTGACAGCTCATTAGACTTCTAACCTTAAGCACTACATTATGTGTCTATGTTAGCGAAAAATGTGTCCATGTGGCCCAGCCTGACTTGTGATAATTTCATCCAGCTTTGGGATTTTCTTCACCACTTCCCATTCCATCGGATAAACTCTGCAGTAAATCCCATGCATGTGGGTCTTCCTAGCAGCAACGGGTGAATTACAACTGTGGGATACTTTAAAAAGCCACTGCCGCCAACTTGCTTTTGCTTTCCAAGTAAAGGTGGGATCATTTTGCATGTTCTCCATCCGTCTCGGTGTATAGTCAAGTGCAGTCAGACAAGTTCTCCTGGGCTTGCAGCAGGAGATGTGCTCGGTGTGGACTTGCCAGCAGATTCCGTCGTGTTCTGTAGGCTCAGCGTAGCTCACGGGGTGGGCACAGCCTGCGTTTTGGAGGGGGCATACAGAAACAAGCCTCTTGGAGGACGTACAGCGCAATGCAGGAATGTATCTTTGGCAAACAGTTGGAGTGGTTTTAGGTTCAGCAGTTTCTCTGGATTAAGGTGTTGACCAGAATGTCACGTTATTGGCCAAGTCTGAGCCCAAGAGAGTCAGCTGAACGGTTGCCCTCCCAGCTGCTAGGCTGAGACAGCGCTGCCAAAGCCAGCGCTGGCAATGCTGTTCCTGCCTGTTTACACGGTGACAACAGGTCGCAGTGGGATGATAAGCTTGTTTTTTCTCTCTTTGCATTGCACAGATCAGTACGGCCTCTGCAGCAAATCAGGTTCTGCCAATGTAATGGCATTTTGTTGCGAAATTTCTAAATGCATGGAAGGAGAAAATGAGACAGTCATATTGTGAAAATTGTGAAGAAAATATCTGAATATGTGAATATCTGAATATGTATATATAATGTTTAAAGCCAGGCAAATTATTTGTTCTACATTTTTCCAGTGTACCTAGTTGCTCGGTGTTTTTTCCAGTTAAAATCTGCAAGACTTTTTTATTATTCATATTCACCTATCAGCTGTCCTTAATTAGTTGGAAGAATTTGGCTTCAGAAACCTTACTCCATGATTTTTTTGTGAGCTGTTTGCTTTATATATATATATATTTGCAAGACTTTCATCTTCCTGACTACACAGATGGTTTTTCCCTCCCTGCTGGCGGGAATCTCCCAGATAACGCATTTGTGTGAAATAGCGGGAACTCTCCATCGGCGCGCCGGGCGGCAGCCCTGCCTCCCGCCCGGAGAGGAGCACAGACGGGGCTGAGGGGGGCAGTTTCTCAGGCTGCAGTTTGCAAGCATCTTTCAGCACTATCCCGTGAATACTTCAGCCAATCTAGTGAATCTCAGCGAAGCCAAAACAAATATCATATGGCACTGGAAAGTCTTTGATACCAAACTCATCTTTCAAGGAACATCTGAAGGAAATACTCAGATTACCTTTGGAAGATTTTTACAGTTATTCCTAATACCTGGTGCATTTTATTATTTCGGTGGTAATCGCCTGGCAACCTGCAGCACTTCAGTTTAAATGAATAAAACTCAAGAAGAGATTAGCATTAAAAAAAATCTCTGCGTTCTTAAAAAAGGCAAAACCCCAAACCAGAGCAGCTGCTCCGGGGACTGCCCATCCGAGCGGAGCGAGAGGAGAGCGTCGTCCTCTCCCCAGGGCCGGAGTCCATTGCTGTCGACTCACGCTGCGAAGGCAGCCGTCAGTTCAGCGTGTGAGTAGATTTTAAAGTGATCTCCCCAGAAGGACCGCGGATGAGGGTAAGGAAGCGGGCCAGCAGCAGCGGGAAAGGAGAGGCTGAGGTGGGGGAGAGCTGCTGGAAGTGAGGTCTGGCTTAGTTGTGCTCCAGGCAAGCTGCAGCTTTTAAAATTGCTTTTTCTTCTTGCATCAGATCTTTTTTTCTTCCATAGTGAAGCAACGCAGTTGTGAATGCCTCCCTCCTCCCCAAGAGGTTTTTGCTATAAAAGCTCCAACATAGAGAGTAAGATGTGCCATCACGTGCACAGGGACAGAGCAAGGATGGGACAGACACCCGGCAACGTGGGCGGCTCTACCAAAGGCCATTGGAACAAAGCTACGGTTTAGACAAGTATGGCCGTAATTAAACTCCAGCAGTTACTTTAATTGAACTGGAGGCCAAAATGCAATTGTGGCAATTGCAATTCCCTTACGCGCTGGTGCCTCTGCAAAACTGATGGAGCTGGCCCTGATCGCAGGTGGTGATCTCTGACTTGCAGAGGGCTTCTGCGGGTATCTGCGAGGGGAAAGCGGCCGCAGCGTAGCGGTGGGGGAACTGGGAGAACTGGAGGTGCTCCAGCCGGCTGGACGGTGGCTTTGGCAGCCCCACAGACAGCGGTGGCACTTCCATCCAGCAAAGTGTCTATTCGTTAGCAAAGTAGATTAAGTAAGTACAGTCTCTGTGAAGAGCTGATGACCTTTTAAATTGAACAGAGATACACAAACTTTACTTGGTTCCTTCAGGAATGACCCTGCAAGCCCAGACTGAGGTTTTGGAAGAACCAATACTATGTGCATGGAGGCTTTGGTTTGGTGTTACCTAAACCTGTTGGAGAAAGAATCAGTGATGGATGAAGAGGATGACTAAGCCTTCCACAGCGTTCAGCTTTTCTTGTGACTTTTCTCCAGAGGGGAATAACCTAATCCCGTGAGTTGCACTAGTTTAGGAGGATGAATCGGAAACCTCAAGGATGCAGCCTCAGACCTCTGGCAAACCCCGCGCTGGGGCAGGTCATCCCTGCCATAACCGGGATGCTGGTCACGCTCGGGCTGGTGCTCGCCTGACACGGCCTCGTGGTCCTCCCCACCGCAGCACCTAACTGAACTTGTCACACAGAGGTACGGAAAAGCTCCTTTACATTACAAGCAACAACTGTCAATGGTGCAAATGTGTCCGGACTCGCATAATCCACCCGAAAAGGTGGTGGTTGCTAAGCGACGCAGCCCCGTTCTCTTTTTATGCCGTTTTAGTTCCTTCTCAGCTTTATGTTCCATGTCTGGGGCTGCTTAATTTGATCCTATTTGCAGTCACAATTTAGGGTCTTGTGCCTTGGATACCAATTCACACAGAATGTACCAATCGTCACACTTCAAAATCACATTTGGTTCTGGAGCTGCTGAAACTGAAATGGAAACCTGGGTTTTTTCCTGCTGGAGGGGCGTTCCCAAGCTCGTGCTGTACCGTCCAAACGCCGTTATCTCCCCCAACGTGCCCTCCATCCTGCTGTGGTGCTCTTTGATGGCGTTTAATGAATTAATTACGCTGTTGACAGATTCCGGCTTTTCTAGAAAATTAACCAGCCGCAGGCCTCTCTCTCTCACTCCATGTGTTCTTGCTGCTGTTGTAACATGCAGAACACCCTTCTCCAAAATCTGAACCCACATGTCCCAAGTATTGGTTAGGTGAAACTGCTGATGGGGCAGAGCGGGGTGGGAGGGGTGAGGCAATTGCAAAAGGGGGGATATGAAATCAGTAGCATCAACAATGTACAATACCCAAACGAATGGGAGAAAAGCTATTTTTTATAAAGACAAACATCTGCATCTCTCACAGAGAGATTGTGACAGGGTGGGGTTTCCAGGAGTCTTGAGTTTCTTCTGGTTGACCCTCCGTCAGAGAAGATCCTTGCCATGGTCTAGTGTTCTTCTGGAAATACAGTTATTGCCCTTGTGCCTATCAGGATGCTGTGGTGACGTCACTCTCAATACTGGACAAAAATAAGAAAGGAAAGCACTTTACAAGAGCAAAGCAGAGGGATGAAACCTTATTAAGGTATTTGAAACATATATGAAAAAAAAGGTAAGAAAAAGACAAAACGTAACCCGCATTCATTCTGGTTTTGATTTTCTAGCGTTTCATGGAGATTACAAGCAGCCTATTAGTAATACATGCCATAATACAGTGTCACCACAGTAGCAAAAGGAATATGTGATGACTGTATAAATCTATACAATTCTAGTACATAATTGTTTTTCTATTAATTTCCAAAGTGTGTTTACTCTTTGTAAGCAGCCCTTGCCTCTCGTTATGGCCTTCTGTATAATGTGTTTCCAGCTCTCCCTCCACCGCATTCTTCAGCAATTACTAAGGACAATCAATCCAGTTATCCCACGTGGAGGATCCAGAGGGCCATGCTCATCAGAAGTGACGCAGGGATGACAGAGAAGTTTATCTGGGTTGTTCATTCCTCAGTCAACACAAGTATTGTTCATCTTGGAGGTCAAATTATACTCACCGCTGTATTTTTGTTGACTCAGGTTTGATAAAACCGCACAAAGAGAAGGAAACGGTTCCTACAGCATTTCTCACCTGAGCAGGACGGCGTGTCAAGCACGCGGAGCCCGAGCGGGTGGGTGGGTGAGGGGTGCCAGGGAGGTGCAATGCTGCGGGGCGCTGAGCTGTCGCCCCGGCCAGGGCAGTGCTGGGGCGTGGGCGGCAGCAGAAAACCACAGACCCTCCCCTCTGAACTTGTCACCAGGCTGCCATCAGGCCACGTAGGTACTCGATAAATTA
The DNA here is from genome assembly GCA_013400755.1 of Pelecanoides urinatrix. Lineage (NCBI taxonomy): Eukaryota > Metazoa > Chordata > Aves > Procellariiformes > Procellariidae > Pelecanoides > Pelecanoides urinatrix. Next base: position 615,640 of record VZTQ01013745.1, read on the forward strand.
GCAATCAGGAAACAGAAACAATCTCTTTAGCAACTTCTCCCTCCCTGTTGTCAGTTGTGATCTGCTGACAAACCTCTCGGGCGGCTGGAACACCACTGCTATTTATGGGTGTCCTCGGCGCTGAGGCGCTAATTGTTGCTGCGTTACTGAGAGTGACAAGGAAATATGACAGCTAAAGATGATATAATTTATGAGAAGAGAAGGCTGTAAAGCAATTATGGAGGAACACACTTCTTACTCGTGTTATATTTGTAATTTAATATATTCGTATTCTATTATTAAAACATGAGGTTCTGTGTGCTAATCTGCATAAAAGTCATGCAGTTCAGGCGGCAGCTCAGAGACAAGCAACTACCCACTGACACATGCAATAAAATGAAATATTTTTTATACATCCATAGGCATTTATATGCTAGATAAGTTGCCAATACACTACGGTAGGGAGCACAACAGGAGAGATGTGAAAACGTGACATAACAATCTATCTACATTTAGATACTAAATTTAAAATTATATTATCTTCTCCCAGCTTCATTCCATTTGTCAGGTTTTGGGCAAGCATGTAGAATCATTTAGGACTGTTGCTTTCATTTCTTTGTCATATATATTCCCCAATTTTAAGGCAACAGAGCGTGTGGATAGCTCTGTCTTTTGGGTACAGAGACGGAGGAGGAGCCACGTGCATCCATTTCCCTTTTAGATGGACTAGAAGCAGGATTTAATAATCAGCCTCCGCTTTGCCTGGCATGAATGATACAGGTTTCTAAGCAAGAATTAAGAAACTGAAAAAGAGGAGGTAAGCATAATCTGCCACAGTGACTGCAAAGGAAAGCAGAGCAGAAGTTCCAGACTTGTAGCCATCACGATGTCAGTTCTTGCTCGTGCTGGAAATACTAAGAACATGTTTCATACATTTGATAGCTTGAGATGCCTGTGGGCTGTAATAAAATTCATCTTTTGCACTGTAAATCTTTTCTCTTTAAGCATGGAAGAGGTTACAAATGTGCATAAAATGGAAGCGAAAGTGATTAAATCTCTGAGCAAGCATTGACAGATCTGCCTTGCTTTTGGATGCTGTGAGAGCTTCTTTCTTTGTGGACCATGCTCAAGATAATGAAAACCAGTCAAGTGATAAAACTTATATATCCAAAGAGATTTTTGCTTCTGCGTATTTGTTTTTAATATGTTGCTGGCACAGAGATGCAGTTATTTAAAATCCTGTTACTCACTTCTGGCAGGGGACGGGTGTAGAATATCACTGTCCCCCACCGCCTGTCGGGCGGGTCAGATAATAGCTGAAAAGGAAAGGGTTTTAATTAATTGTTGTGCTTTAAAGAAATGTTGTTTATTTTCCATGTGCAGATATACAGGTTGTCTTCATGTCCGTAACTTACAATGAGCGTGGGCGCATGCGGGGCCGTGCAGCTGTGGACTGTGTGCCGGCGTCTTGAAATGGATGCTTGCAGGGGAGGAGGGTGGGATGGAGAATGGGAAAAAGCACAGTACATAGCTGAGGACAACCCGTCGCTCGTGTGGAAGTGTTGGTTGTCAGTATCTTGTAGGCAGTCACATCCTTAAAAATAACGCCATTCTATGAAGCATCTGGGGTTTGTGATGTCCAAGGTGCCTTCTGTACGCTTCCGTCAGTCCAGCTGCCAGGAAATCGAACGCCCGTCCTGTCTCAGCTCGGCTTGGAAGGCATTGCTCTGGCCGCCTTGGTTTTTCAAAGTTCCTCATTACTTTCAAATTGAGAGCAAGTGCAATGCTCATAAAACCAGAATACTATCACAATGGAGATGTGGTAGTTGCACCTTCCTTCTGTTCAGGACTGTGTGTCAGCAGAAGGGTGATAGGACACTTCCATCGCTCTGTGCATCCCCACAACAGATCCACCTAACCTTTCTGAAGTGGGACGGCCTGGCCTGGGTTCCACCATAAGGTGGACAAAACAATTTTCATTTCAAGCAAAATTAAGGCAAAACTATAATGGGAGCTGAAGAATCCTGTGCTGTGCTCTGCTTGACAAGTGTGTGGGATGTCGTTATCTATGGCTGGACTTGAGCCTGGAGATTGTTTCCAGTACAGTGGTCCTGTCTGTATCTATGAAAGTGTATTTTTCAGGTATTCCTCATACTGGTTTCTTCTTCTATTAACATTGTTGCTATTCACCACTAATTAGCAGAAAAGGGCGCTTGTCACTAATAGCAATATGTAGCCTCTTTTTAAATAGAAAGGTCCCCGTTTTTTCAAACAAGTTATGCAATGCAAATGCTTCAAGAGCACATTTATTTGCTAATATGCAGGCAGTCAATATCCAGCATGTTTCCTTTCGACATGGTATTCTGTATTTAAAAATAGCTAGCAGCCCGCGTTTGTCCCCCGGTGTGTTTGCTTGTTCCTTTGCGCTGACCTCGGGAAAGGGGGTGCGGTTGGTCTGTGTACCTCTGTACGGAAGGTGCAGTCCAGCATTTCAGATTCTGCACACCACAGCTATTGGCTCACCTCCAACACATCTAAGTCAATGGCGAGCTGAAGTTGACATAATTACATGTATATTAATTAACATGTATATGTTATTTGCAAGAGGACAATCTGTTTTCGCTGTTGGAAAGCCGTCATCCATTGACACTAATAGCAACAGAGCGTATGAGATCTCTATCTAGTTTCCGTTTAAAGAACAGGGAATGCTCATGTACCCTGGATTAAAGCATGGTGAATTCTGGTAATGCTGATGTTTCATTAGCATTCCCCATTTTCATGTAAATTAATTTCTTTGAGGAAAATCAAATCCATACCTGGTGCTAATTGCCAATGATAATGATGAGCTGAGACTCAATAGAGATTCATTATCGAGGTAGAATCTCTCTCCCCTGGTCTTCAGATCAAGACTGGGGTGCTTCTGGGAGTTGTACATCAGCTGAGCTCCGGGTTCCTGGAGTTGGTGCAGGACCAGAGCTGTGAAATGCACCAGCTACATAACGAGACATGATCTCCTCTGGCCTAACAGCCTTTAGAACCAGGGAAGATTGTCTTTCCTCTCCTAAAATAACCATGAAGCTTTTATTGATCATTTTATCTAAATTATGGATGATGCTTTTGTCAACTACCTTATGCTTGTGAAGCAGAGCACTGCCAAAGATAACTTTACAGTCTCAGGCTCAGATGCGTGGAGCCCATCTTTTCACAGAGAGGTTACGGAAGGACGTGCTATCAACAATATTTCTTGGCTGAATTCATTTGGCACTGGTGGTTCATTGTCGTATTGAAAATGAGAAATGAGCTACTGTGGTTGAATTTGTGAGAAAACTCATCAAGCAGAATACCAGGTAAATACAGTAAAACCCCTGTAAGCATTAGAGGGATTGACGTGATACCAACCAGCACAGGAGAGTATCAAAATCTCCTTCTCTGTCATAGGAGCTCTGCTGCTATTTGAAATTGGAGCATGTAATGGATAAAGCTGAAGAATATCACAAAATAATACATGTAATTACTTTGCAACCTGTTTCATGATGATATTTTTTTTCCAGCTGCATTTTACCTCTTCGGCATTTAATAGTATACCACAGTTTATCGAATATTTGCAGTCTAGCCTTGAAGGATAATGAGTTTTATCCTGCCATGTGTTGAACACCTTCGTGTCCAAGAGAAGTTAATGGGAACTGAAGATGATCAGCATTTTGTAGGATCAGTGCTTGATTGAACAGACAGCTCTGACTCTTTTATGGAACATGGTGAAACAGCTGAATTAGGGTTTCAGAATAATGCTGCAAAGCACTGGAGTTACACAGGAGGTTCTTAAATGACAGTCTTGAAAATACCTAGAGGTAAAATTGTTTCTTTGTCTTTGTCAGTAAAAAAGATAGTGAACACCATGAAAAATATTTACATTCGACTGCTCTCTCATGCATTATACTCTCAAAATATTCTGAATTGTTGGTGGAGAGCCTGTCCTTAAGTAGGTATTTCTGAGCAGGCCACCTGAAGAATTAATAGTGGTCTCTAATTAATAGTGCTTTCTGGCTGTGGGACACGCCTGTGGGCAGCAGGCGAGGTGCGTTAGGTCTCCGAGGCGGGGATGCTCCGGAGGCTGGCAGAGCTCCTCTCCCACCCCGGGCAGGGCACGACGGAGGCAAAAAGAGCAGAAGGTTGTCAGGAATCTCAGATAACCAGCCTTGTCCCTTTCTCTTACTTACCTTCCAATGTATATTTTATTGGGGGATGCATTGCGGCTCAGGTTTGTTTATATATCCAGTTTTTTCTGTGCGTGGTTGATTATGATTTACGTTAATGTATATTGCTGAATCCGAGTTACTTAAAAACCACAAATGCTGAATAAGAATAGTTGATAGTAACAGCAATGCCTGGTAATTTTAACCTTTTGAGAATATCCATTAGCTTAAACTGGTCTCGCAGTAACTCGGTTAGAATATTGGATTTTAATCTTTACTGCAAGAGCATACATACTTCATACACTTGCTCTTTCTTTTTTTTTTTTAAGTGAATACAGAGGGAAAGGCCTCTTCTGTATTCATTGGAACACAGTTCAATATAAAAACTCATAAGCCCAGTACAAATAGTTACATCCTGGTTGCAGAATTTGCATATAAATAGTGATGTTTTTGTTAACACGCCTGATGGAGAACATGTTATCAGTTGATATGTCCCTAATCCGTCAGTGGTGCCAAAGTATTGCAGAATATTTTGCTTTGTATTCAGCTGCAAATATTTTCAATTTTTACTGAAAATTTTTGCAGAAGTGTGCAGCATCGCTCACAAAGTAGTTACTGACTGGTTTTATTTATTTCTGCTTGCAAACAGATTTAATTTGAAGGTCACAATTAGGACCTTGATCCCCGCATTGAAAAATTCTCAGAAGTCATAAAACTTGAATAAGAATCACTATCCATGAGAAAAAACAAGTTTAGCCCAGGAGATTTAAGAAGTTGGAGAGACTGTTGCTGTTTTTTTAAAAAAAGGAAATCTTAACGGGGTCTAGTTACGGTGCCTCAGCAGTGAAGTCATACAGGCTGCAAGAGTATAACAAAATCAATCAGCGGTAATTTTGTTATAGTAATGGCTAGAGCTGGAGACGCCGCCTCGGCTGATCTAATAGCCGTCTGCCTGGAGTCGCGTCCGTGAGCCCGTGCTGCCCGGAGGGAAGGTGCTGGGGGGGATGCGGGAGCCGCGGCCCCCGGGCCAGCAGCCGGGCCACTCCAGGGGCTCTCGGCCGGCGGCCGTTCTGACCATCCTCCGGTTTTCTTTCAGGCCCTGCTGCAAAAAAGAAGTACGTCAGTTATAACAACCTGGTCATCTAGTCCGTTTTGCCACGTGGGGCGGAGGACGGGTGAGGATTTTCATCCACCGCCGGCGCAGACCTGCTCCCGAGCCGCGGGGTGACCGCCTCGGGGGGGGCGAGGGCACGGCGATGCTGCGGGAAGGCGCGAGAGGAGCCCCGCGCTCCCAACGGCCGCTCCCTGAAACATCCTTCATCGCTCTCGGCTCAGCACGTCGCTGGCGCGGCCGTTGGCCGTGGCCTTGGACCTGCTCCGGCCACGGGAGCCGCTGTGCCCGCGCGCCCGGCTGCGGCACGGGAGGACCGGCTCCCCGGGGCGGGCTGCGTTCAGCTGCAAGGACTCTAAGGGGCTAATTCTGTCTTTCTATGTACTTCCAGACTGCAAGTTTTTGAACTTTCTGTACAGTTTGTGAGGATTTTTGCATATTGCCATCCATGTTGTTTCGAGTTCACTGTTTGTTTTTTGAATGCACAGTTTCATTGAGGCCCTGTTCTCCCAGACTTACATCTAAAAACAACCAACAACTAAGGATTTAAAAGACCTGTGTACATGACTTGTATGGTTACTCCTGTATCACTGCGATCCATATACGTTGTTTTTTTTTTTAACTAAACAAACAAAAAAAGAATTTAAAGACCAAAAACTGTGCTGGCGAAGTTAGTCCCCCCCCTTCACAACTCTGATGGGCTGCAGAGGAAGCAGAAAGGATTTTTGCTGAGTTTTAGTAGAGGTCTTGATATTTGGAATGCATGCCAGTAATGTATTTTATGGTACATGTTAACAATTTATGTTTGATATTTGTATTTGTGTTCTATTTTGTTATTTTATTTAAGGTATATGACTATTTTGCAATAATTTCAATAATTCTTATGATATTTGGAGGAAAGAACATGGCTTTTACATGTCTTGAGGTTTTTTTCTTTGTTGATGCCCCACCATGATTGACCAGTGTGATAAGGACTTAAAAAAGCATGTATGTTTTATACTGTTTGTAATAAGTAATTTCGTTAATCTTGCTGCTTATGTGCCAATTTAGTGAAACCAATCTTTGCCGCAAACTCCTCCCTTCCTTTCCATTCTCTCGATCCTGTGATATTATTCAAGAATGTATCAATAAAGGATTTTGGTTAACTTTTTTTTATTTACTCCAATAAATATATTTTTTCAGTTGTTCCCTCCCCCTCCCCCCTTGTGACTAAAGTTTATTTCGTGACGTTGTCAGACATGGACATCCAAAAACCCGACGCAGAGGCTTTGTGCACAAAGCGGGTCTGGGAAAGGTCTTGCGGGAGCTGGCAGCTAATTGCAAAAAAAAAAAAAAAAGTGCCTTTTTAAGCACTGGGATCTAAAACAACCCCCAAAAACCAAGTTACAGTCACGCAGAAGCTCTCCTTGTGTTTAATGGTCTCCAAAGCTGTCTTCAACTGTTGAGTCTTCTTTAGGACTTTGAAGGATAGTATATTCAACAGCACGCCAGAACACAATTAGATGAACGACTAATCAAAGTCAATCTGCCAGGCAACTGTTGAGTGAGCTGGGGGAAAAAAAGGGAAAAGTTTAGGCAAGAGGTGAGAGGAAACTGGTTGCAATTGCAGCACAGCACCTGCGTGCTGCCTTCGGCATAGAAACAGCATTTTGGGTGCAATGTGACGATTACTTTGGAAAGTATTTAGCCTCCCATTTTCTCTAGACAACTTGATCAATTATACTGATGAAGTTAATCAGCATCAAAAGAAAATTTGACACCTGCAACATGGGCCACAGTGCATAGTGATGAAGACCTCCATGTCAGACCTTGATTGACTCTTTATGCGTGCGAGCATGGGGGCTGGAGAGATGTTTGCAAGGCCTTCCTGTTGTTTTAATATTCATAGATATATAAATGAATTACAGCAGCCAAAAGATGAAATTCCAACCAAGTAAAGGCTTTGTTAGCAAGAAACAAATTATCAGCCCAACAAATAATGAAGGCAGAGGCTCTGCAACATTATCCTTTTTCTCTACACTGTCCATAAATGCGACAGAGCCAGCATTGGGCTAGTAAGTATGTTACCATCAAACAGTGATTCTTGCTCAAAGACCCTAATTTTTTTTTCTGAATGGGGAAAAAAAATGGTTTGTTTGTTTTTCACATTTTTTGGAGAAGGGGAGAATGAGTTGGAAGGAGGAACTGGTGCTGCTGGGAGGGAGTGATGTGGGGTTTGGGTTTTTTTAAGTTCTTCCCTCAGCTCATATTGCATGAGATCCAGATTAGAGAATAAAACCCGAGCCTTTGCTTATTTTATTTTTGTAGGGGTGTGTGGGCACACGCAGAGTGTGTACAGCAACCACAAGCCTCTGGTTCATGGCGCGCGTTGTTCGTTAAAGGTTAGCTGGCTGATGTTTTATACATCTGACTGCAGTCGGGCCGAATTTCCTCTGAACATCCACAGCCTCAACATCAAAGTTCTCTACTCGTTTACTTCAGCCTAACAGAGTCAGTCTTAAATGATTTATCCACCCTGAATGGCTTTCTAGTTTGATCACTGCCTGAAAAAGTAAGTAAATCGAGGAGGCATGAAAACCCTGGAAATATTTCCATATATCAAAGTACTACATGGAATATGCTGGCTTTGATTTGTGTCATTCGCTGGTGCCTCCTGCAGCCAGATGACGGGTGCGGGCCAGGTCCTAGGGCTGCCGTTCCCCCGCTGGGACAACGGGCAGATCAAGCGGCGTATGACCGGCCTCTCCATCACACAGGGTAGAATTAAAGGTGTCCGACCTGTACTCACACGTCTGTATTATACCTTACTAATTGATAAAGTACGTTAATAGCTCTCTCTATAGATGTATGTATCTCCAGATACAGATAACTGCTTTATGTTACATATATAAACGTAATTTATAATCAATATACAACCATGCTTCTTGTAGTAAAATTTTTATGGATTAATTTTGATATTTAGTAATATAAATGCAATAGTAAATTTTTGAATCAGCTCTCTATATCTATGTATTAAAACTCTGAAGTGAGTCACTGAGCAAGGTGCTGTTCTAGCAGCTTATGCAAGGTGAAGATGTTGCACTGCAGACTGTTGATCTTTTTTTTTTATTCCAGAAGCTACACCGTGCTATTACACCCACACAGCACATTTTCGAACAAAAGAAATGAGCCCTTAGCGCCATTTAGAGTCCTTTATTTTAGAATTGGATGTACTTAGCATCAGCACGGCGTTAACCATTGTTTTCATAACATCTTCATCTTGTTACCCGCTGACTACACATTGGTATTGATGCTGGGTTTGGTCCCCCTCAGAGGGTTATTATACCTGTGAGCCGAACAGATGCAAATGTAGCTGGCCCTTTGCGTAAAAGCCAACAAGTTCTATGTCCTGTATCGATGATGGGGCGTTTCAAGAGTAAGAAGGACTTAGCTTGGACAAGGACAGCTGGTGGGATTTTCCCCTCAAAAACCCCATGATCTTGTGTTAGCAGGTGCTTCAAAAACCCGTGTAAAATTAAGCTGGCTCTAGCACGGAGGCCTCAGGCTGTGTGGAGCAGAGAGATGGTTACCTGAGGTAAGTGTACGCAGAGCAAGAGGTGACCGTGGGCTCTGCACCTCGGTGGAAAGGCATCTCTGCGGGAGGAGATCCAGCCACCCAAGCCAGAGAATAACCTCCCAAGCTCCCCGCGGTGCCACTCGCACAGGTACTCACTCGCGCTGGGGCTCTGGCCTCCAAGCCATGGCACGTGCTCCAGAGAACAGAGTTTTTCACTTCTCAGCGTGATGAACATACTGTTAAAAATGCCTTTGTGATTACGCTAGGGAAAAATCATGAAGAATGAGAGCGATTTTTTTTTGTTGCCATTTATTATTTAGCCTGAATTATACCCAAATTGTTTTGGCATGTTAATGCCGAATTTATTGTTCATAAATATCATTGCAGAGTTAAGCTTTCTGGGCATGTTATATGATAGATAATGATAATTATTTAGGCTGAGTTAGAGCTTAGTCTTTATTTGTGACATTAATTGCCTTTATATATAATTAGATACACTATAATGCTTCCATATACAGAATCTCTGCATCCATGAAAGTGCTAATCAAACATATTTATTAATTTGTAAGAGAGCTTTTTGTAAAGGCTTTGATACAGTTGAGTGTTTTTTGGTAAACAGTCTTTTTGATAAGATGTTTAGCAAAATATTTTGATAATTGCTTTTTGTGCTACAAGCATAATTAATATTATTTATAACAAATCAATAACAGCTGAAGGGCAAGATGCTGCTTCCATCCAGCTCGGCGGATACTTTGCCTTTGACTCCCACGGAGTCAGAATTACACCAGAATCCCTCGCCTTTCCCAAAACTAATTAAAAAAAAGACAAATGTTGAATATGTTGAGGGTGCCTGTATGCATGAAGTTACAAAAGCTGGAGTCCCGAAAGATTTGGGCTGTGCCCTACGGGCTTGTTTCTATTAGTTATTCACCTTCAGCCCACACATTGGAGGGAACAGAATTGAACTTACACCTCCCACATCTGGGGCTGCCAACTTCAATTCCCTATTTTATTGTGAGCTTGCCAATCATCACAGCTTATTTAATATTTACTGAGAGAAGGAAGAAAGAAGGGCTAAGGGGGCAAGTGAGAGAGCAGCTGCGTTATTTCAGTCTCTTGAGAGCACACCGGTGTGCTCAGCGTCCTAGGAGGGACGCGGGTTGGTTCTCCGGCATCTGGCTGGCAACGTCTGCTACGAGGAGCATTTGCTCCCGCCAGCAGTTTGGGAAAGCCCATCCGCGTGACTCAGCAAGCCATCAAATCGTTAGGAATTACATGGGAAATGGTGGGATCCATGGACTGATCCAGGGTCAGTCAGTGCCAGCGCTCCGGGCGGGCGGGGGCCATAGCTGCTGTTATTAGCAACAGGCATAGGCGTGCATTTATTTTCCAAGATGTCTATTGGCTGTTCGCTGTCTCGATACAGCCACCAAGCTTTGTATTGGTATCACACATTTATTTTCAGTAACTGTTTTACTTTCAGTAACTGCTTTTATTTTTTACTGCCCAAGAAGAGTACTCTCTCTTTTTTCCCCTGAAGAATGACCTCAACTTTATTTTTTTCCCCAGTTTTTTTGATGCCTGTAGTATACTTGGCTGCATATAATGTACAAAACCAAAAATAGTCCCTGTAATAGAAAATGGACCTATAGGGAACAGTATCAGCTTTCCCTTCCAATTCCTGCTGGAACTCCCTTAGAAGAGCTAGGCTGCGTTTACAGTGCTTAGCAGGAGAGCCGGTGAGCAGCAACGCCAAAGCCTTTCACCCTCTCTTGGTCATCAGGACCAAGAAAAAAAGTCCCGATTTCAGGTGTTGGGTGACCGGAGGAAACAGGGTTCAAAAGCCTCTGGAGCGCGGCGAGTGCGGCAGCGGCGGTGCTGGTGGCTGCCAGGGCGGGCGATGCCGCTGCGGGAGCGAGCGGTGGGGCTGCCGAGCCGCGGGGCGAGGGGCCACGGGGCCGGCGTTATTCCTCTCCCTGGAAAGCAGAGGGACGTGTGGGAATTTATCAGCTCTTTGTTGTTGATCAATACTTAGTCACCATCTAGTACATCTCTCTTTGCCTCCTCTGCCTCTCACCCCATCATTTTATTAGCCCCACGCTCACACAGTCCCTGAAATCCATGAAACAAAAAGCCCAGCTTTTTGGGATCAGGAGAGAGAATAAGTACGTGTTCCTGCAATCATTTTCATATCATGCAATGTGGGCGTAAAAGAACTTGACCAATGGCAGCAGCTAAGAAAAAAGACATCTTTCAGTCTGGACATACCCAATGTAGTGAGGTGAGTGGTGGAAAAGACTAAAGGTTTGGATGTCTGTGGACAGATGGCTTAAAAGGATAATAATCTGCATGCGATACTGCTTGCATTTTTCAAATTTGGTAGACCTTAAATCTGATGAAGCAATATAATGAAATGAAAAATGAGCCATTTCCAGCAAGGATGCAAAAAAAAAAAGTGCTAGAAATCCCTCTGCTAGAAAGCCCTCGCGGAGAAAAGGCGCTTGTAGAATGGCACCGATGAAGAGCGGGTTTTGCATGGGTACGGGGAGGCTTCAGGGGATAAATCGGCTGCGTGAGTTGGACGTTAGGAAAAGCAGCTTCCACCCTCCCTCCCCAGCAACTTTCCAGCCCCCAGATCTATCAGTGCCGAGTCAATTCAGGCTCTGCAATACGGCGGCATAAAACTGTTAAAACACTGTGGCGTGAACCCCAGGGTTTTCTGTGGTCTCTTGTCCTTTTCTGTTTATTCCTTTATTTTATATCTTTTGATTTTGACTGAATCTTGAGTAGATCTTAGCTTTATTCCGTGGGTACAGGGGAATCATTTTAAGCCAAAGTCTTCTTGAGATGAAGCAACTGTTCCCCATAAAATCTTGCTGGATTCCAGAAACCCGCTGGTGCAGGGGGAGCACGGTGGGACTGTTCTGCTCACGTCGTGTGAAATCACGGTAGTATCAGCCCTTCCAGAGACCCGAGTCCCTCGCTTGTCACGGGCCTCGCTGCCGCTCCGCTGCCGCTCCATCATCACCCAGCGGCGTTACCAGGCTGGCTTTGGCCCCGGGGCTCCCCAGGGCGGTAGCCGAGGGCACTGCCCGGGGGATGTGCCACAAAAACAGGGGAAAAAAGTGCATGCATTGCAAGGTGCATCTGGCCTGGATTATTGTTCTTACGAGCTGTTACAACCGCAAAAGAAAGAAGGGAAAGGGAAGTATCTCGTCCCCTTTGGCAACTGCAGGTCCGATGACACCCTTCTGGAAGGAGTTCACGGCGCATCCAAAATCCTCGTGGCAGTTGCAGGAGAACATCAAAACCCTGTGGCCGAGGAAGACAGCGGGTTCTGCTCCCTTCCGCCCACAGAGACAAACATCTGGTCTGCAAACCTGATCAGCTCCGGTCTTTCACCCCATCCTTTCTCGGGGGCTCGGCTGTAGGGACCACAGGTAAAAACGGCAGACGAAGCCAGCGCCTCGACCAACGCTGGAGAGTGCTGCGGGCACGGGGGCTCCGCCGGCCTCGGCGGCTCTTCGCAGCGTGGGTGGGACGGCAGGGGAGACTTGGCCTTTAGGAGGGTGCAACATCTCCTCTGAGAGTAATTTCCCTATCGGGGGAGCCATGGTCTTCAGGCTGAAGACTTAAACAGCTTTGTCTGTTCTCTGTATGCCACAATGTGTCTTAAATTCTGCTACCCTCTCCCCTATACTGTCACCATTGTGTGTAACATAAAGGATGATATGCTTCCATACAGAACTCCCTCTTTGTTTTAACAGGATGCTGATATAAAAACCTGCCTTTGGAGAATAATTCATAAAAATCATCCATACCCCTTTTTTTTGCCTGGATTATTATACTCATCATTTTATACTCATTTTATTCATTTTGTAGAGAGCAAAATCATATAGTGAATATTAATGATTGTGATTTTACTCCGGTATTATTTAAAGCTAAAATTGTAAATGTTTACTTACAGCCAGCAGGAATTCTTCTAAGTACAGATCATTTATTTCGGGCCACTGAGGGACTCTGCCACGAATGGATTTGGGGTCAGGGAACGAGGCGGTGCGTGCCAACTGCCCGCAGACCACAGCATTGCTCTCTGTCGTGACGACGGAGAGACGACCGGCGCTGCTCCACCGGGCACTGACCTAGCGCTGGAACAGCAATGTCGAGCTAAGCCTTTACAGCAGGTCCCGGTTTCCCCACGCTGAAGTAATTCGGAGAAAACTGGAAGGGAGATCACTTGCTGTCTGTTTGGAAAGCTGAGCTTAGCAGCACTTCTGCTGTCGGTCCAGAGTCTGCAAGGACACGCCAGCTCCGGCATCCCGCGGGCTGCGGCGATGGATCACACCGCTGTGACCGTCCTGCCAGGTTTTATTGTTTAACTCGGGCAGGTGTTGACAGTTTCAGCTCCAAAGTGCCAGGTTCAGTCCCTGCTGACAAAGATGCAGCAAGGGTGTTGTTAAGCAAAGAGTTTGCTTTTCTTTCATCTTTCCTGATGCTGCTGCTGGCCTCCGAAGTTGGTAAAAATATTCCTTGATCTCAGGGACAAAGCAGAAAAAAAAGGAGTATATTTATAATGGCACAAAAAAAGGGTATTTTTGTGCTATTAAAACAATGGGATTGCGGCTGTGTTTTGCTTAAGAATTAGACGTGCGAGAATGGAGATCAAACTCACGACCCACTCCCCGAGTGCAGACCCTCCCTGAAGGCGGGCGGGGGGCAGCCCCCGCAGCGCTGCGGCACATCCCGGCAGACCGGCACCTTCCCAAAACGTGCCTCGGGGCACATCTCCTCTGGGAGGCAGAGATAAAGCACGTTACATCCTCCCCTAATTAATCAACAATAAATTAAAGGTCTATCATTAAAAACCGGGGTTTTTTAGACCACAGCTTCCTTTATAAATTTTTGAGGTGTTGACTCAAGCTGTTGAACGAGTGTTAGTGAAAGAGGAAAAACCGAACCCTTGGGGTACATGTGGGTAGTGCTCAGTGAAGTACGAATTTATGCCTGCACTAACATATGGAAAAGCATAAACACTCCTTTTGCTCATAGATGAGTGACTCAGCGTTAACTTTTATTCTGTTTATGAAACTTTAAGATGGGAGGATCTTGAGGAGGCTTACCAACTAATTCCTAATAATAGAGTAAAACAGAACAGTAGGAAGTACAGAAGGGAAATGAAATAATCTTCCCTGTTCATCATTCCTAAGCTTTAGCAGGAACTTGCCACTCTAACGCTTGGATGCAAAATGTAAAACTCCTCCAAAGTAGCACTTTTTTGGTGTCTTCTCTAATTGCTTTCCAGTCAGCTAGAACTTTTCATCTGGCCAAGCTGCTTTTATTAGAGAGGTGAGCTTCTTTTAAGGACTTTTTCATTTACAGTAGAAAATGTATTTGTCTGTTGTCTTTCATTTACAAATATACGAAAAAGAACTAACTTACTGAAATAACTTACCAAAATGTGACTTCTTGTCCCAGTTCCCTCTTCAGCAGTGGAATTAATTTTATGTGTAATTCATCTCATAGTACTTATACAATGTGAATAACATGTGAACTGTTGATGCTATTCAGCGAGCAAATGGGTTTTCCTGGCAGCCTAATGGTCTGTGCAAAATGTATTTGAGCAGCTTTAGCTATTTTTCTGAACCCATTAGCCGCTTATGAAAATCTTTAGTTAACCTAATCTTATGACTCCATCCATCATCAAGTGTCACCCACTCTGTCCCGTGGACTTCAGCAGGTCCTGGTTCTTTCTTCCAACGCTCACCTAAAGAAAAGTTTACACCAATTTTAATTCCCTTTGCACCTGATGCACGGACAGTGATGAAGGCTGTCCCTCAGGGGCCTCTGTACAGCTCACGTGCAGGTACGTATGTTCTGCCAAACACTGATTTTCTTCCTTAATTCTTAACTATTGGAAGGGGTAAATCTCGACATCTCATCTGACCGACAGGAAGGCCTATAAAATTGATAACAGATGATTTGTGAAGTATTAATCAGCATGGGAAAGGTCTTAAAACCAGGCCCAACAATGTGTCCTGAACTCCTAGGACAGCTACGGGCACTCAAAGTGGTGCAATAAGGATAGCTTGGTACTCGTGGCTGCTTCGGTGCAACTCACAATTAGCGCTAAGGCGTGATAATTAGGCTACAGCGCATGAATCAGCCTTTTGTTTAAGGTTTGTAATAATTGCGGAGCGACGGAGCGCGCAAGGTTAAACACCACTTGAGGCCACATCTACCAAGGTTTTAACGCAGGGTTCATCGGTACCGGTGGCTGCCAGAGAGGCTGCAACCGCCTCTGCAGGGGGAAGGATGCGAGGGGCGCGAGGAGAGACGCTGCTCTAAAGAGCTCAACTACAGGGAAAGCTTCCAAATTCCGCCTTAGACACCGGGGATCAAGCCACGTAGCCAGAGGAAACTGCTTTCCAGTGTCCCAAAGCCAGAGAGCTATTCTATCCTGCCTGATTTTACTCTCAGTCTTAACATATAGACATGAACATATATATACTTTTTTTAAATATATATATAGACACACAGTATACATATCCTTTTTCTATTTTGACAAATACAGATTTGCCTTTTAAGCCCTGGCTAATTCATTTCTGGTGGATGTGACGCAAGCAGCACCGTAACCGATACAAACTGAGCCATCCCCGTGCGCAGGTCCGACTCAGAGCTGCATTGGGACTGAAGACAAATCTGAAACGTTCCTGAAGAATTCATGATCCCAATTTAACATCAGCTCTTAATTCTTTGTTCTAATAGTCTCAATGCAAACTGGAGATTTTTGATGGGACTTACATTTTTTTTAAGAATTTTACCTAAGCATGAGATGCTCTATCTAAATGCTTAGATTCCAAAAACTTCAGGTTCTTTCACCTTTAAATTACATTATCCATGAGCTTCTAGTTTATTAGGTGGATAAATATCGTTACAACTTTTTGGTGTACGTGGCTAGATTGTCAGCATTAGAGAATAAACTGGTACGATGGTGTCTAAAGAAAGCCAGTCTATTTATAAGAAATATACGATTTCTCTTTCAAAGAATGTGCAATTTTGCTGGGCATGGGAAGAATAAAAAACCAGGTGACTACTTCCTTGCTCACAGCTCCAAGCCTTTTTTGGTCCGTGTTTTTGGCTTTCTGGTGGGCTCCACGACTGGCGGACGTGTGCGCTGGCTGGGGACCTGTGCCAGCCCAGGAGGCAGCTCCGGGAGGACGGAGACCGGCTGGCTGTGCTGACCGGAGTCTCCATCCTCGGGGACACTCAAAACCCGACCGGACAAGGACCTGAGCACCCAGCTCTCGCCGACTCTGCTTTGAGCGTGGGACTAGGCAGACTCCAGCCGTCCTTCCCAGCCCCAGCCGTTCTGTGGGTCCGTGGTTATCGTCAGGGAAAGACAAATGCTGCTTCCTCCTCCCTGGGGATCCCGGGAAGGTTTGACCACGCTCCGTGATATCCATTGCCCCAAACCACAATGGCAGAATGGCTTTCCTTTCCCCCTGCCAAAATAACTTTTAAGCAATAGGCTTTGTCTGGTTTTATTGCAGGCTTATTGTTCCAGCCACAGATTTATTAAATCCAGCAATGACAGCAGTTCTTCCTCCTAGTCACAAGCTTTTATCTTGTTGTTAAAAGTTTTAAACAGCATCTCACACAACAGTGAACATCACATACATTTCAATGAGCCCCTTCAAGGAAGAAACTCAGTTAATCTGTGATGAATGTATCTCAATCTATTGCTTTTTAACTTATAAAAATGACTGTCTCCTAGTATATTAAATCATAAGATAAGGGAGGCTTGCTCTAACTTTTCAGTGGGTATCCGCTCTTTCACATGTGGCCTTGGAGCGGATAAATCATACTGCACGTGCCTTGCCCCGTGGCTGGGGAAGAGGGTTAGTGAATCGGTAGAGACTGTTGGACATCACAGGCCAGGCGGCAGAGCACTGCGAAGGGGGAGTGTTTCTGGCCTCTTCATGCCTTCTGCTTGGTGCTTCCATACTCTTTTTGGGTTCCCATCACTACACGGATGACTGGCCAGAATGACCCAGAGCCGGGCTAATTCTTCTTAGCCATGCATAAGCTGAAGACATTATTTACCTGGGAAAACCAAATGATATTCGTATAAGAAAAAGAGAACTGAGACAGTTATAAACAATACAGTGAATTACTTGGACCAAAGCTTCAGCTCGGTCCAAGAGGACTACCTGAGCCGTTGGTATTCCTGATACAGCCTTTTTATGATGGAGATTGTCTCGAGTGTGCAGTCTCATTGTAGACAATGAATGACTCTGAGATACGGAAGCGTGTAAAGCACAAAATGCATTTCCTCACAAGTATATTTGCCTTCATGTACATCTGCTTACCCATATATTTTGTGAAGTTGATCCCAACACTCTAATTGCTACTTCAGAAGCATTCCTTGTCCTAAAAATACTGCTCAGTTTCATCTCTTGTGTGAAGGCTGGAAGACGGTGTCTGCTGATTAAGTAAGCAAATGATGATGTGCCATCAAGCAAATATGATTCGAAACTGCAGCAAAAAACCATTAAGATCGACAACATTCACATGGCAAAGGAGGAAAAACTGACTAACAGGGAAATGTGTGCGCATGGGGTGTACGGCTCACACAGATCTACACCCCCAAATTTAATACACCAGGCGTACTTTGGTCAGGGGGTGGATGATGTCCACTACCTCTGCAAAGCCGGGAGGGTTTTACAGAGGGAATCCAAGAGAGATATGACAGGCACCAGTCAGCACCTGCGGGCTCTTAAACTCACAGCGGGAGGGTGCAAAGGCCGAGAACCCACCGGCACGGTCCAGCGAACCCCTGCCCGCACCCCTCGGTTGACGCGGTCGGGCAGACGTCAGCGGAGCAGAGCTCAGGGAACGGAGAAGGGGAGAGACGTCCAAGGAGGGGCTTCCTTGGGCTGGTACCCTCCCATGCCAGAAGTCACTGGAAATCACTTCTGCTTCTCTTAGGACCTTTCGTAGACGGGGAAGTAGAGCCAACAGTAATCCCTACAGCGATAAACAGATTTACTTGGTTTATGTCATTGGAAGAAAACAGGCCGATCAATCTGTTTACAGAATAAATCACACGGGGCAGCTGCAAGGATTTTTTTTTACCTTTACTCTCGTTCTTCATGAACACTCTAGATTTCTTAACAACGAAAGCACTTGCGCAGGGAAACCCAGAGCTAAGTTGGAACTTTCTGTGCACACAATTTTCAGCTCCTCCACCGAGACTTATTCATCTCTCTCGTCATTTCTTACACCCTTCTCTTGTACAAACATAACTAATTCTTTAGATCAGAAGATGAAATTAAGTAGATATAGCTGACAAGCCAACAAGGAGGGAAATTTTGACTCTTCCAAAGGCCGTATTACAACTCTCTAAGACCTATTTTTATCATACTAAATTTTGTTTTCCTCCTCTTTTTTCCAGACACTGGATTTTATAAAGCACACTGTTCTCTCTTTTCTATATATAGCAACCGTAGGTGCGTGATGACTTTACATGTGCATGTGCTATCTGCACCTGCGTGTAGCTGTAGTTTACTCCGAAACAAAGGCGTAAATCACAGAAGTGCTGCCCCGGGCTGTTCAGCCACGGCTTTCACAGCTGCGATCATTCGCCACAGAACTCCAGAAAAACCTTGAAATGTGTAGGAACAGGGAGGAAAAGATGATAATCAGCACTACTTTGGTAATGAAAACGTCAGATTCATCATGTTTTTTAACAAATCTGGAGTAGGGTGATACACTGCAGCCCACCCCTGTGTTCAGTCTAACGGGGACAGCAGTCCAGCTCCTTTTCTATGGAGGTCTGGTTTTGGAAAGACCTACTTTTCTTCTCTGAGCAAAGTTTGGATGTTAGAAGTATTCTGCAGCCTTTCCAAGGGGTTAATTACAACCCAAAATGTATCTTTTTTCTTCTCAAATCCGCACCAGTGTCAATGTGACAGTACTGAGCAGTGTTAGCCGTCCCCAGGACAGGGATCTGTACCACATCGGGGGTTAAATTTACAGGCACCAGCCAAATGACAAGGTCTCCCACGTCCCTGTATGACCAACGACATTTATAGCACAACTGGTAAGGAAAAGGACTGCAGTCTTTAAGCTTTAAGTCTTGATATTTTTCAGGGTTCAGAGGTCATCACCAGGAGGACCACATCAAGCACACTTTCTTGGAGAAGCTGTGCACGGAGTCACCTACCCAGTAATACCTGCCTGTAGCGACACACAGAAACCAAAAGGTAGGACTATGAGAGATTAAGAAAGCAAAGTAAAGCACAATTCAGGAATAAATTTAGAAAGGAGAATTTTTCAGAAATTTCTCATTTTTCATCACTGTACCATTGTGTGGTCCTTATCTTCTCCTCTGGAAATAAGGAGCACACCGAGTGATGAAATAATCCAGAACTGTTGTTTCCTTACACAGGCACAAAGACGGGAGTGTTTACTTGGGCGAAGCAAGGGTGACGTACAGAATGCAGACACTAGAGGGCAAGGATGTATACAAATTTATTGAGGAGGGCACCAGATACTGGGCATAGCACCTGGGATAAGAAGAAACGCCAACCTTACACACGGGCCCATCAGTCCTTGCCCCGTGAGTTACACTCAAGGACGCCCGTCACTTCCCGAAGTCCCACTTGACGTGGCCAGGGCAGTTTGGTGTTTCGCACTCTTGATAGTTCCCTCAACTTTGATCTGTACCTGCGCACAGATCTGTCTGTGAGTGGGTGCAACCACGGGCCCACGGGCTGCTGCATCTACTGTCACACAACGGTACGTCTTACACAGACAGCTGCGCTGAAGGATGCTAATATTGTGCAGGAATCACTCTGAGCTTTGGACGTGGCCAAAGGTTGGTTGTACAACCTTAATTTGGGCCTTTAATATTAGTATTAGACATCCTTTAATTTCAGTTAGATGTTAGCAGACTCTTCTTTTCCCAGGAGACTCTAGCAGGGCAGTGTTACTTAATTAGCAACCTTCCCACATTTCATACTTATTTGCTGTGACCTACACAGAACCTTCTCTGAATATAACTATGCATATAATATAATACGCCACCTAATACTGTGAAATAACATATAAAATTAACTTCCTCTTCAAGCATTTCAGTGTTCCTTGTTCTACTTAGAGTGTCTCACACACATCAGTAGGATTTTTCCAGAGGTTTCCTCTGATGCAAGGTGTATTACTGACCCTTCATATCCTGAATGTCCTGAGCTCCTCATAATACCCCGGAAAAGCAGACCAAAGCAAACAGATTTGCCCAACAGCCCTTTGTTTTTTTCATTAGAGCTCGCTCTTCGAAGACCGAATTACCAAACATGTTTTATTTTAGGAGTCTGGGGAGTAGGAGCCCATCTAAAGCTCAACCCAAGAGCCCGGCCACATCTGCCACCCAACCCAGTGTCCTCTGAGATGTGGAGGGGCTTCCACGTTCGCTGGTGGGCACCAGCAACCACACCCGGAGGAGGGACAACTTTCCACCCGTATTGTTGTGAAGAGAGGAAGAGAAGCAAGAGCTCGTATTTCTAAAAGCTGATGTATAGCTGCAAGCCCAGGGATCGGTGTCTGGGAGCTACCCAACGCTGGAAATAAGGTGAGGAGGGAAGGAGAGAGGCCCATACCCATTTGAACACTTCTGTCCTGTGGCTGTTCCGCAAGGGCTGGGTCCTGGCTGCTGGGTCCTCTCCTCCGCTGCCCCGAGAACATCCCTCTCTGAAGAGCAGACACGCAACCGGCATGCCCGACGCACAGGAACGAGATGGAAATCTGCTCTCTGCAAAGCCGAAGGTAACAGTTTTCACAGCTGGTGCCTTTTTGTACCTGCCCAGGAGAAGGAATCGGGAGATCAAAGAAGCCGCAGTAGTCACAAGATGACCAGAGGAGAGCTATAACGTAAAACCATTCAAAAAACACAAAAGGCTTCCTCTCACAAAGATAAAAGTAACTGAAGCTGATGAATTGCTTCTATCTGGCCAAAAAAAGATAAATACTACATGCATGAGGGGAAAAAAACCTAAGGAGAATTTCTAAAAAAGTCATCTTGGAACGGAAACACAGAATCTAAGGTCAGAGATGTAAGTTTGCTCCACCATGACAGGAGAAACTGCTGACTTGTGTAGTTGTATTCTGCGTTTGTAGGAGGAGAAGCGGCTAAATTCCTGTTTGCCTAAATAAGATTCAACACAGTGGCCACATAATGCTTATTGTAGGTCTCATTTTATGATGCATTAGGGATGCTACAAATGTTACCCCCTTGCATGTGGGATTTATGGTGTAATTCCTAACTGTGTAAGTACAATTTATTTTATATCAGATTACCTTCCACACCTACGTACAGGTCTGTCCAACAGGTGGTTTAAGAACGCAAAACCATAAAAGACCTTGTAATCAGCTACAACCAAGTCTTCCTTCTGAATACTAAACTTAAATGTGCCAGAACACATCAGGTCAAACTTTACAGAGATTTTCTCAAGTTATTTCCATTAAACAAATCAATAACCAAGCAGTAACTGCACCAGGAGATTCAGAGGTAGGTAGACTGCTGAACTGGGAGAAATTCCCCATTATACACCTACCAGCAGCTTGTGAAATTATGACTCAGCTGTAGCCTCTGCTGCAGGTGCAGGGAGAATATTTTCTTAATTTGCGTTTGTTCAGTTGGCTTCTCCTCCAGAGCTCCTGCATTCAGAGCGCAGAAACCGAGCGGGAGCTGAAAAAACAGGAAAACTCGTTTCCCGCTTCCAAACAGAATAAACCCAGGCAAAAGAGAGTCACAGCAATTAGCTGTAATATCTTAAAATGATTCAATAGCCAGCAATTCTATTCATGAACTTTAGCTTGTATTTCTATTATTTAGTACAGAAAAGATTTTAAAATTAAAAACATATTTTGTCAGGAACTTTTCTGATGCATTCAACATATCTGAAGTAGTTTTGCTTAAGTAGTGAAGGAGTTTTAAGATGCTGCCGATGTGCTTTTTAAATGAATTTTCATTGCCATCCAAAAGCTGTCTGACACAAATAATGAGTAAAAAAGTTAATTAATCCAATAAATAAGAAATCTCCCTCTTCATTTTCTAGTACAATAAAAAGTGAGTAATACGAATGTGAATGCTGCTATGGTTGTTATGTAGGATCGTAACTGAGGACATAGTGCTCTCTTCTGAATAGCAGAAATCAGCACTGGGCTTAGAGCAAGTAAACATCACCTTTGTTTAATAAATTAAGAGACTTCCAGTGTGGAAAAGGACTAATTATAATTATCATTTATAAGCATTATAAATAAATATCATAAAAATCATCAGCTTTGAGAAAACAAGGATTTGTTTTGTTACCAAAAGTGCTAAGTAGTAAGTGTGTAAGGCTGTAGCACATGTAACTACGGCGAGTACCTAACCCAGCTGATGCCCACGCTCAGAGCTTTCCTTCTGTCGGAAGCGAATGCAACGCCGTCTGTCCCGGCCCATCAGCTCAACGGGGAAGGAGATGAGGAGCAGGTTGTGGCAGGCACCAGGGCAGGAGAGGCCTGGAGCGCTGGAGCCCTGCACCCCGAACCCCGCGGGCACCCCAGGGCTGTGGGTAAATCCCCTTTCCCCCAGCCAAGGGGTAACGACCGGGGAGCCACAGGGACGGCGTCAGCCGGTGCTGCACCCCGCTGCGGGGAAGACAAGGCTGCCGAGGGATTCCAGGGGATAGCCACCCTCTCCAGCAGTTTTTGATCTGATTAGGGTGGCATCTCTAACACTCCTTTCCATTCCCCAGACCGATGATCATAGAATCACAGAATCACTAAGGTTGGAAAAGACCTCCAAGGTCATCGAGTCCAACCGTCAACCCAACCCCCCCATGCCCACTAAACCATGTCCCCAAGCGCCTCATCTACACGTCTTTTAAATGTCTCGGCGTTTCTCTAAGAATGACTCCAACTGCAGAAACAGACACTCGGGCATTTGCTCTCACCACCGCGAAGGTAATTTGGCAGAGTGCTCCCACCACGTTACCCTGCTTAGCACAATTCTAACTTCAAAGCCAATGCGCTTCCAATTCTGCAGAGGTTGGTTTTATTTACAAGGAAAAACCTCCGGTTTCGCTCACCTGGGGAAAATGTGCCGGGAGGAAGACATGCCACGAGGAAATCGCCTGAAGTCCGGGGCTTTAAAGCCTGCCAAGGCTCGTGGAGACAGGAGGCAAGATGAAATGGCAGATTGTTTTTCCCCAGGTGTGCTCCTTCAAAGCGTTGGAGCTTGCCTTCATGATTCTGCCCAGCACAAGACAACGTAAACGGCGTAAGAATAAAGAACTGGTGTGAGCAGACGTGTGTATTCATGGCCAAGAAAGAGAGCCCTGCGTATGTCCAGCCTCCCCTGCACAGCCAGGAGGAAAGGAGCACGGAAATCTGTAAGTCACCCCGCGTCTCTGAATGACCCACCGTCCCACCAGCTCCCTTAGAGCCCTCTTGTACTTGCACTGCCGGACAGACAGCCCCGGGCCGCGTCACCCGCTTCACCGACAGCCCTGCTACCACCTACCTGAACTGGCATTCGGACCTGAGCCCCTTGTCAGAGCAACACACTTTTGCACCTAATGGAGGACAATATAACTACTATTAAAATAAACACCACATACCTGCTTACAGATCATATATTTAATGGATCTTGTAACGTAAATATTAGAGACACATAATACCTTGCAAAGATGTATGAATCTCTTACACTCCCCAGGGAAAAATCCGCTCTAGACACAAAGGAGGAAAATACAGACTGAGGTGAGAGCAGAAGGTGAGGACAAAGAACCCCAACATCTGAAGGAAGAAAGTTTAATACACAAAATCACTCAACTTGGTGATTAAATGATTAACTTACAATTTTTTGGTTATGATGTTTTCTTCCTCAGCTTTTTAAGGCAGTTTCCTTCAGCTGTGTCGGTTTCTGGTTTTGTTTGCTTTGCTTTCCTTAAATATTTATGCTATTATGCTTTGTTTGCTTAGCCGTACTTAAATATTTAAGCTATAGTGCTTTACTGGAATAAATATTTGCTTTATTTAAAATCTACTTAGCTGAAAGATAAACCACAAAATAAGAATTCAGAAATTACACTAGAGCTTTAGAGGAAGAACAGCAATTAACTCTGCCAATGTGCTAACCTTTTTAGAATGATGCATTTGATGAGCTATGTACCAACATGTATTAATTGTTTTAGACATTTTCTTGATTTCAGTTTATTTTTTCCCTTCCCTTTCCTCATTCCACTTCAGATGCCACTTTAACCCCTTCCGTTCCACCCCGCTGCGATGAAGGCAGTAATTTCCACCACGCTGCTGCACCACGGAGCAGCTACCGCAGCCCGAGAGAGCAAGTGGACGAGGAGCCGCTGGACGAAATGGAAAGCAAGTCTATCGGCTTCCCAGCGAGGAAGAGGAGCAGCCCCCGCCGGGGCTGCCACCGCCCGCGCCTCGGGCAGCACCGCCGGCCCGGCAGCGCGGCACCTGCCCTGCGGGGCTCGGGCAGCTCTTGCCGTAACGCCTCTGAAAACCTGGCGGTTAGAAACCAGATGCCCTTCGGCAGAGGAGAAGGAATCATAGAATCACAGAATCACTAAGGTTGGAAAAGACCTCTAAGGTCATCGAGTCCAACCGTCAACCCAACCCCCCCATGCCCACTAAACCATGTCCCCAAGCGCCTCATCTCCACGTCTTTTAAATCCCTCCAGGGATGGGGACTCCGTTTTAGACGGGAGTTCTGTAAAACACTTTTGGGCCTCAAGCCTCAAATATAAATTAGCAGGTGGGCTGTTAATGTATTTTTTGTCTTTNAGGGAGACGAGGACCGGGCACCGGCCGTCCCGCGTGGCGATGCCCGAGGAGCGGAGCCGCGGGCGCAGCCCGCCGGGGCACGGAGGGACGAGCAGACGGACCTTCCTGCCCGTGAAACCCCCCACCCAACGAGAGGCCCCGCGTGGAGACAGGCTTCACGTCTTACATCTGCCAAGGTGTCTTCCCTGCTCTCCAGCAAATAGAAATGACAGGCAGATAACATATTCTGCATTTGCTTTAGAATTCTATTAAATGATGAAATGCTTACTGGTGCACACCCCCGCAGCGTGCAGTCAGAAATCTGGTTCTGGGACTGTTTTCTGTCAAATAAAGGCAGCGGCGAGTTCAGGCCGACCCGCTGGTACTTCCTCTGTTCTGTGCAGACTATGCCCCGTATATTTAAGTGAGGAAGAAGTAACGGTTTTATTCCTGACACCTGCCATAGGGTTTAAGCACTACAATTATTTCTCTTCTGACACCAGGTGTTACGTACATTATATGCAATTTTGGAGGCTCAGTTACCACTGCAGTCTGCAGTATGTAAGTGTGTGTACAATGTCAAAATGGAATAAAAATATACCAAGTATTTTTCCCATAGCACTCAAGATGAATTAGCACGGAAATGATATGTATCTGAAACACCTCATGTATTTTTCTCAACAGAAATGGTTAAAATGAACAATAAAGCTTTCTCCCCTCTCCAAGTAGATACACAGTGGTTTTATAAGGATACTGATTTCCCAAAACTAAAAACGGTGACATGTCAGGATAAAGTACTGACTAGTCTTAATGGTGCTAAGAAAACATAAGAACAAGGGTTTTAATAACGTATATACATCTCCTACATCACCTTCTGATGCAAAACCTCCAAGAAGAAATAGGTGGGACACCAGCCCCCCGTGCAGCCTCCTCCAGTTTCATGTGGCACTAGTGTGGCTTCAGAAGCATCTTTCCAAGCAGGAACTTTAGTATAATTTCAAGAGTGGTTTAATATATTAAGAGACTCCCAAGTGTCCGTTTCATTCTTTCACTTCAGTGGGGCTGCATGAGTCCACGGGACCTCCAAAATCCCAGCCCAGACACCACCAGTTACAGCACATCGTCTCGGGGGGGAAGGCAACTATAGTCTAAACCAAAGAAAGGGGATTTTGAATCCCCCTGAAGGCAAGGTCGTTTGTAATCTTCACGCCAGCCAGCAGGTAAAATGACAGAGGAATTTGGGATCAACTGCTACCCAGCCGGCGCGCCCCGGCTCCCGCTGACCCCCCTCGCTCCCCGGGGGGTCCCGGGGATGGGGTCGGCCACGGGGAGCTGCGGCCTCCGGGACGTTCTGCCGTCTACACAGACAGGCAGCAAACGTCGCTCCTCTTGCCTGCTGGACCTCGCAGTCAAAAGAGACGGGAATCCACTGGAACAGTTCCCACAGGCAATTCAGACAAAACCTGCTGGTTTTAGACGGGAGTTCTGTAAAACACTTTTGGGCCTCAAGCCTCAAATATAAATTAGCAGGTGGGCTGTTAATGTATTTTTTGTCTTTTGCCACCATGATGGATTTTTCGCTTTAAAGATAAGACATTGCATGATAGAGCCAAATATTGACAGAGGAGATAAAAAGGGCTGTTATGATAATAGGCGTAATGAAATGTTTATAAACTATAGCTGGGAATAGATATCTTTCCCTACCATGGAATATTGATCCCCTCAAAAAAAAGAAAATTAGCTTTCTTCTGCTATGTCTGTACCTGTACTTTATACCTGCAGTAGAAATAGCTAACTTTAAAAAACAAAGATCTCAAATTTTGTCGCTCGCTGATTCTTTACAAAACCTGTGCAACCAGTCCTGCGCTGCAAGGCTGCGGAAAAATGGCTCAAAACTGAAACATTACCTCATACACATTTTATGGGCAAATTCTGCTCCCAGGTACGCTAGCATGAGCCTGAGTAACTCCATGGACCCCAGTACTAAGTAAAACCAAGATCTGACAGATCAGAAAAAATAGTATCTCGAGGTTCCTACCTCCCTCACGGAAAACTAGCAATAGGAAGGAAAGGAAAAAAAAGATGCATTAGATGAGAATATATCCACTATTTGAACACCTTCAACTCTTCCTCGGTCGGCCTGTCACTCTATCCCTCTAATTAATATATTAATATATCAAAATTAATACAATATATATAAAAATTACCTTACATTCCACGATGCCTGGGCCACAAACCACTAGAAAATAAAGTGGGAGACGGCCGACTTCTCTCCGAGAGAGGGTCCACAGCATCAGTCCATCGGAGGGGGCTTCCAGGGCCACCTGCCCCGCACCCGGAGCGGCAGCCTCAGCAGCGGATCTCCCCCAGCCACCCGGATCTCTATCAAGTCCTGAGCTCGTTATTCAGACTTCCTTGGGACAGACGTAACAGCCCACGGATCAGCTGTTTTCCAATTTAAAATCTTTAGTTGGGTGTTTACCCAATGCTTGCAGATGAGCAAGCAGCGCTGCTCCCGGCCGTTACGCCCGGGGTACCGCAGGTCTGAGCCCCCGCAGACGTCCCCGAGCATCCCCCGGTGCCGCGGCAGGTTCATTCTGCCCGTCCCTCGCTGCGGCGGGTGCAAAACATGGGTTGCATGAACCCGTTTTCGCTCACCCCACGCCTGTTAAGAGAGAAATACTGAATAATTGAGCAGCAGCACACCGCCGGGAAGGTCGGGGTGAGAGGAAGGAAAGTACGTGGGCGTTTGGGTCAGATCGACTGAATTCAGTTGCTGACTGCTACGAAACCATCACTCGGGTGGTGAACAAACCCCAGTGTCCCTCCTTGCCAGAGCAGAGTAAAAATACTAGTATTTTGTCCAAGGCGCTGTGCACAGCCGTCCCAAGCAACGTCCAGTAAATATAAAGCATAACCAGAACTGCCTAATAACTCCAGAGAAACAGCCTGCCAGGCTCAGTCAGATGAAACTCCATCATCCCAAACCTCCCTGGAGTTTTCCTCCGTAATCCATCACTAAAATGAACTTGTATCAGTTACCATAGAAACATCGTGACCAATAGCTTGAAAATATTTTTTTTTACAGAAAGTAAAATATTGTTCCATTCAAGCAAAAATCTGCAAGTCCGTCAGTGCTGTTTCGGATGAGCTGATGTTCTGCTCACTCACCCACTTGGCAAAAGGCAAAATTTTCAATTTTCCTTAGTGGACTGTTAGTACCAGTTTTTTCTCCTATTGCACCTTCTTTTTTCTTTATGAATAAACTGCTCAGTAACACTGAGCTGTACAGAGAAAAAGTAACGAATGTCCCTTGGTTGAAACCACACGCTAATATGTTTGTGTAGGGCTCTCCATTATTATTGAAAAATTGTTTGATATCGGTATCCTACTCACATTTTTTAACGCAGACATGGCATATAACAGCAAAACTAATCCTGGGAGGAGCAGTGAAATGTTTTCTCCCGGGCTGCCCCTGGGAACGAGCCCCGGGCCCAGAGAACCGGTGCGGCACGGCCGCCTCCACGGAGGGAAAAGCAGAACCTGGACTCCTGGAGAAAGTCAAACTGCAGCAAACCGAGACACTTTCTCCACCGCTTTAGAGAAGACCATCGTGCGGTTCCTCAGATTGTGGCAACACCGTTTCAATGCACACGCACGTTTATTGGGTCTTTACGCCCTTCGCCTCAGCAGACGCTCGCACAGACTCTTCCCACCCCCGGTCTGATGGGACCAGACTTTCTGCTGACACGGCCAAGCGCTGTTGACTGGGGCATTTCTCATATGCATGCAGCATGTTTTTCATCTCCGTACAATTGTTAAGATTGATGGTGTGATTGCAGACATCAATTTTCCTTGTTCAACAAATCCAGAAAGCGACCATATGTTATTACATGAGGCTGAATTTTTATATAGCTTTATTTTTTTTTTATTTCCAAGACTACAAAACTTCTGTTTTCAATCCAAACAAAGCCTGTTATGAACCTTTTTTTGCATACAGTCTGTATTTCGACAGCTTGTTTAAAATTAAAACCTTAAGTAGGAATCGTAAGAGGCCTGATTTATTATTGATCACGGGGGAAGACAAATGTTCTCAGTCATGTTATGCCCACGTAGTAAGGCAGTTCCCTCTAGTATCTTCAATGGTTCAGGCTGATTCCTGGGCATTTTAATCCTCTACACCCAGGAGACAAAGTTATGGCAATAGGGGTAAGTAAAGAACAGGCATTAGCATCCAAACAAAAGGAGACAAAAAAAAGGAGACAAAAATTACAGTACGATGAAGTTAAGACCAGAGAAAACACTGTCTGGGGTGAAACACAACGTAGAGACATGTAATACCCACCCATCCTCGGACCGAATGTGCTAAACTGCATCAAGGTTAAACTCAGAAGAAAACCAAATGCGTTAGAGAGTGAAACGCAGCCCTGTTTTAACGACGGAGTCACAACTCTCACCTCGGTAATGTAAAACGGTGTTTTATTACAGGCAATGCAACCTCTGACGCTGTGTTTTCACGTATTCCTGCTGCTCACAGGGACACCGGTCACGAAACCCACCGCTTTTTGTGAAAAGCAACCTCAGCACCTCCCGGCGAGCTGCTGCCGTCCCCGCCTGCCCGTGCGGGGACTCCCCATCTCCCGCGGCGCTCCCAGTTTCCTGCCTCGTCGGTCCCACCCTGCTCATACCGCACGTGTCATGAAAAGGCTAAACATTATTTTGTTATCATTTTGAAACTTTGGATATGCTGGTCGCACACTCCCTCTTTACTGAACTAGAACAAGGACTCAGACCCAGAGAAGCGCATGGGGAGGGAACGCCGTCGCTGTTCCTTCCAACAGCACGCCCAGGAAAGCTGCCCAGCAGCATCCTCTGCGAGAGCTGGGCAGCGCACGGACACCGCTGTCGCAAAGCCCTCTCCCTTCTAAAAGAAGCCTTCAGCCCCCCATCAGCGTCCTGATCCTGCCAGCATGAACCATTTCAAACCCGCAGGAACTATAAAAATAGTGTGACATCACAGCAATGCCAGTAAAAATAAAATGCCGCATCTCAAAAAAATCCCAAGACAAAAAGAAAATTACATTCGTGGCCACGCAGAGACTGCAGTTAGCTGTTTTGAGCGTGTTTCTGCATTGCACCCTGCCATTTCTCAAAGGTTTGCTGCTGCGTCTGCCATACGACGAGGTGTATGTGCCTCGCCGGGGCTCGTCCTCACGGCTCTTTTCGGACCTCCTCTCATCGAACCAGAGCGCTGGAGACTGAAGGGACGATGCCTGATCTGCCTCCCAACTGGGAAATCACGCAGGTCGGGCCTGGGACCCAGATTTCTTTGCTGTTGTTTGTGCTGTCCCGTGGAAATAAAAGCATGCTGGTGCGATCCTTGTTTCTCTAAAGTCGGTGATAAAACTGACCTTGATCTCATCAGAGCTGGTTTGCACGCAAGGCCTGAAACAGAAGGGTAAGCAAGCCTGTAGATGCTTCATCCAAAACGTCTCATATAGTATATGTATATGAAGATATATAGGTACTCATGTTTGCATTTTTGTAACTTATAAACAAACCCAGGATCTTCGACCCATCTCCCAACACTCACGCATGAAGAGGCACTTGCAAGGCAAATGTTTACAGAGGCTTGACTCAAATATCATTAGGTCTTCCAGACACGATCCTTTCTCCAGAGGCACCGCAATGCTGCAGACGCTGCCGTCCCGCCGCCGGCGCTGCCTTCCCCCTCCAGCCCGAAGCCCCCCGCCGCTGCCCGCTCCCGCGGGCTCGCACGAGTGCGTCCAAACCCAGCCCTCAGGCGCCGGCAAGGCACAAAACTGGGGTGAAATCACACGAACAGCAGGCTCTTGCTGGGACTCAAGGACAAAAGGANCAAACTAGGCACGTGCACACACTCACCCGGCTTCACATGCGGCGCCGGCCGTCCCTGTTGGCCGCATTACTTCCAGTTACACTCGCTATAGTAATAATAGAAGTAACGGATTTGGTAAAATGACCTCTGCGTTAGGCATGCGCTTCCCATCAAAATGTGAAGCTAATAACAACGAATATTAGACAGCGGTTTTACCTCCCGCAGAAGGTGCCTGATAATTCTCAGTCAGTTGTGCTTTTTATAATCAAAGATGTTAACACAACTGACATCAACACTACGAATTCCGTTTCCAAGCGTGGACACAGGAGCGTCGCTTCTCGCTGCAACGCCGTGGGGCAGCCTGGGCGCGCGGCAGCGGGGGCCCTCGGCGCGACGGCCCTCCCACACTGCCTGCCCCGCTGCAGCGTCCGCTGGCCCCCAGCTTTGCGTCAAAACCGCCATCATTTCGCGTTTAAACGCTTTGGCACACTCACTTTTTAAGAAGAAAGAGAAAGCGCTACGACTTGGCCAGCATCTCCTCGAAAGCGTTGCTGAAACCCGCAGGAGCAGCAGCAGGACGGGGACCCAGCAGCGCCGGCCCCGCCGCGTGTCCAGCCCTCCTCCTCCTCCTCCTCCTCCTCCTGCCCTTCTGCAGCTCTTCCCCCTGCCTACTACTCGCTGCTGGCTACCAGCGTTGGCCCAGCTAGCTCGTTAAGGGGAAAACCAATACTGCACAATCGCAAAACTTTTGATGAAACAACACTGCCGCATGGGAAGCTTGGCCAGTGTATCAGGAAAGAGATGAAAGAAGCCGGAGTATTTAATGCCTGTTGGTAGATTAAAACGTCCAGATTAAAAACTGGTGGAAAGTCTGAATGACTGGGAATCTGTTTAAAACTAGCGAGGCAGGCGAAGCAATCCCCTTGGAACCGAGAGCCGCGGCTCTCTGGTATCAGTGGGAAGCAATTCAGGTTTCTCATTTTCCTGTTAATGCATTCTCCCACCGAAAAAGAAAAAGAAGGAGAAGAAAAGGGATCAGCAGTCAATGACATAGATTGTAGCCACTCTCTTTAAGCATTCACCAGGTGGAAATATCACAGTTCTCCAAACTGTCAGATTTATACACATTTTGCCTCTCCTGCCATCTGTGCAGCTGCCATTTCCAACACACGCAGCATTTAGCTATCCAATTTACTGTTTTCATCTGGCTGGGGCTTTTAAGGATGTCTTTAAGATTGGGTCAGAAGTTCCCACTTCTGTACGGACGTGATTCATGCAGAGATAGCAGATTTGGAAAAGTCAATAGAAACCCCATGCCTATGCCCCATAAATTGAGAGCGAAGTCTCCCCAGGGTGTTCCAGTTACTCAGTGGTAACTGGGACATGTATCAGCCTATTCTCCAGCGATGGTTAACACCGATGTGCAGCGAAGGAGATGAATACTGCCATGGCTTGTAACCGACTCCAGGAAAAAACAGCAGCAGCTCTGCTTCTGCTGGGAATAGAAAGCAGATGGAAATAGTCCCTGCTCTGCCGTGCCGGCACGGAGGATCCCCTCCATCGGACTGGTGCTGCCAGCTGCAAAAGATAAACGGCCGTACACCTTCCTGAAAGGACAGGGTTAATACCCTTTGGGTTTAAATTGGTCTCTTTTTCATGAATATGTGTCCTGCTTCCTGCTCAACCTGCAATACTAACACAGTGAATTATTTTAATTTCTCCAGAGTTCTTTAATTGTCCATTAAGTGAGAAATTATGGCTATTATTGGATTGGATTGTTGCTGCATCAAAAATTCACTTCTACCGAGTTGTATTAAACCTTCTCTATCATGAACCACACGTTCCCAATATTGGGAGTTTCTTCTACAATAGTTAGAAAATAGGATTAAGTGCGCACTGCAGGAGCACCTCTGTCCAAACAAACACTAAATGCAGACCTACAAGGAAAGCCCCAGACCCCACAGCAAGCCGTTCACTGGCACGCACAGCAAGCACAGTAAGGGCTGGTTTTGTTTTCATCAAACATTCACAGTTTATGAAAATCTAAAATGGAAAAATGACTGAGGGGATACTTTTCCTAAGTGCAAAGTTAAAGGAGGCCTTGATCCCGCACTGTGCGCAGAGCTTACCGGACCGGCGGGACGAGCAGCTCCCCGTCAGTCAGACCGGGAAGACCGGCAGCCCAGGAGAACACACGTGGTGGTTCCTGCAGACACAGAAAGTTGCTTTTCCCCACCTCTCGCCAGCCACTAACTCTCATCAAAAAGAAGTTAAAGCTGTATTTACCACTTTCCTGCTACTATTTCACAATATAGAAGTACAGTTTCAGTCGCTTCAAACATATTATCTACAATATATTACATATTATCTACATATTATACATATTAATCATCTACATATTATACATATTATCTACAATATATATTATCTACAATATATTATCTACAATTAGGGAGATGGTTTAGTGGGCATGGGGGGGTTGGGTTGACGGTTGGACTCGATGACCTTAGAGGTCTTTTCCAACCTTAATGATTCTATGATTCTATGATTATCTACAATTAGGGACATGGTTTAGTGGGCGTGGGGGGGTTGGGTTGACAGTTGGACTCGATGATCTTAGAGGTCTTTTCCAACCTTAGTGATTCTGTGATTCTATGATTCTATGATTCTAATATATCTACAAAGATTTATCTTCTGTTACCAGTGGGAGACAACATATGCAGAATAAAATAATTTGACTGATAAAAGGTCCATTATACAGGAAAACCTGCTATTCTTAAGTTGGAGATATGTAAAATTAGCATGAACTGAGATTCAGCTTTACTTTTTGTATCTCACTCCGGGCTCTTCTGACCCCCAGCCCGTGAGCGTTGCCAGCCAGCTCCCTGCTAAGGATGTTGCAAGGGTTTGCTCCGAATAAGGAACCCCCGGATACATTAGGTCAGGCTAACTCAGAANGTAATTAAATTCTTATCTCCGGTCGTTTCTCATTACAACGTTCTAGGGACGCAGCATCTCCTACGCTGCACCTTCCCACCAGTCACCCCCTCCCCTCGAGTGCAGGAATCAGGGTTAGCCACAGACCGCTAGTTTACCACCGTCACAAGTGCCAACGTCTTCTGGCCTTCGCTCCCGGCGCCCGTGGCTGGCGCGTGGCAGCGTGCCCCCCTCGCCCCAGCCCCCCGGGTGGGTGCTCAGCGCCGCCGCAGCCGGGCGCAGGACACGGGCTCCTGCTGGCGAGCAGCCGTCCTCCCGCAGAGGCCACGGCCGACGGGGCGGGAAATTGCAGCGATTTGCTTTGGTGGAACAATTTTGAACATTTATCACAGAATTGCTCTTAAGTGTCAGCCACCGAGTTGACAAACTAACTGCTGAATATGTGTGGAAACGGTGGAAGTTTAAAATGCAGTGTGTGTTTTTTTCACTTCGATTGTCCTTGTCTTAAAAAATCTGGCTACGTGGCCACAATTACTTCTGTGAGGACAGGGAATAAATGTCAGTACAGGCATCGAGCGCAGAACTACCAAATTTAGCAAAATGGCCCGCTCCCTCCCCATTTTGTCGCNCTGCGTAATTAAATTCTTATCTCCGGTCGTTTCTCATTACAACGTTCTAGGGACGCAGCATCTCCTACGCTGCACCTTCCCACCAGTCACCCCCTCCCCTCGAGTGCAGGAATCAGGGTTAGCCACAGACCGCTAGTTTACCGCCGTCACAAATGCCAACGTCTTCTGGCCTTCGCTCCCGGTGCCCGTGGCTGGCGCGTGGCAGCGTGCCCCCCTCGCCCCAGCCCCCCGGGTGGGTGCTCAGCGCCGCCGCAGCCGGGCGCAGGACACGGGCTCCTGCTGGCGAGCAGCCGTCCTCCCGGCAGAGGCCACGGCCGACAGGGTGGGAAATTGCAGCGATTTGCTTTGGTGGAACAATTTTGAACATTTATCACAGAATTGCTCTTAAGTGTCAGCCACCGAGTTGACAAACTAACTGCTGAATATGTGTGGAAACGGTGGAAGTTTAAAATGCAGTGTGTGTTTTTATCACTTCGATTGTCCTTGTCTTAAAAAATCTGGCTACGTGGCCACAATTACTTCTGTGAGGACAGGGAATAAATGTCAGTACAGGCATCGAGCGCAGAACTACCAAATTTAGCAAAATGGCCCGCTCCCTCCCCATTTTGTCGCCGTCCCAAGCGCTCCGTGGGGTGGGATTGCTGCCTGCGGTGCAAAGCACTGACCGTGCTTCAGGCCAGGATGGTTCCTACCACTATTTACTTCATAATTTACATTATGAAGTTCATGTTTTCCTTCCTTGCTACAAGCTGAAACATGAAACATGAAAATAACCAAGAAAAAATTTCTGATGTTAATGTTTCTAATTATATTTGCTGGTGGACCAAACAGATACTTCTTGCTGCTGGGAATCGGCCCTTATCCCGGTCACGCTCCACACACCAAGGAACACCGGCGTATGGCGTAACGCCCCACTGGGCCCAGTACACCACGGGGTCACTACCTACAGTCATGGCACGTCTGTCCTTCAGCATTTTTCACACCATTACAAATAAACACAGCACCCAGACCTCCAGTACTGGTTTTTGCCCTGTCTACATATTGCAGGGTATTCACCGGGCTTGGTACCCAACAAACCCCTGCAGCTCCAGTTGCTGCCAGCTCAGCCCAAGCGTTTGGAATATTCCTATCCTCCTGCTTTAAAGATTACTTTAAAGACAGTGAGTAATAGCAAACGATACACCTCTTTTGTGAAAGACAATTGATTCTCGTGGGGGTAGAGGGTAAAACCTGGCTTTCTGCCCGGGCATCCTGGCAGCCGGTGCAGCCCGAGGCTCTGGGTGCCGGTTTGCAGGCAGGACGCGGGGCTGTACGGCACAGAGCGATCCACGCTCCGGACAGACAGACTGAGCCGACAGCTGCCTTAGTGAAGGGTTTGTGGAAGTCATACCGCACGTGCATTTTTAGAATACATTTTCCGTCGATATCTGCCTTTCACACAGCAGAAGAATAATAAAAACCCCAGCAACGTTAAACACCAAGTTCATGACAAGGGACAGCAGCCTGGGACGGGACCAGACCGGGAGGCGAAGCTGCTTTTACATACCGAAAAATGGGAAGCTGGACAAACGCCAGCCTTGCCCCGGTCACACCTGTACAGCCCTTTTGTAATGGGCACACACAGAGAGGACTGGAAGCTACTGGGAGGGAGGTGGCGGTGCTGAACCAGGGCAGTGATAAGCAGTAGTTTTAAGACACTCCTAAAGATATTTACATTAAGACTTGCTTTTAGCAGCACCACGGAACAGGATTTAACTACTGACAACGAATGCCGCCCGAGGCGTGCTGGCACATGGGAGTTTGGCTGGGAAACCAGTGTACACACAAGATAAATGATTTTAAATGCTATGTCAATCTGTGAAGCAGTAAACAGATGACACCGGTTCTCCAGGGGGTTGTTGAAACTTTCTTTACAGATACAAAACAGAAACTACTTCTCTAAGACTATGCTCTACCAGAGAACAGGCAATTAAAACTAGGCCACAGTGTTTGATTTTCAATATCTCATTTAAATCTTGTAACAAAGTTCAATTAATGGCCCTGGAAAAGTTTTCTAAAATTTAATGCTGCTTCACTGCAATACTTTTTATGACTTTTTCTACTGCACAGCCTTTCTTCTTCCCTTTGAAATCAGGCAATACCATGGAAATATTATCTTTGTAAATGCGGCTACAGTTGATGGTATTATTGATTTCAGATAGCCTTCAAGTGTGAGACAAATTTCCACATCAGTCTGGAGGTACAGAACAAAGATTTCCAATGCACTAAATTATTCAGAACAGTCATTCCTAAATAGAGGGGTGAGAAATGTCTCCGGGGAGGAGCGGGGTCGTGGTGCCTCTGGGCAGACCGACCGGAGGGCAAAGAGGGATGGATGCTGCGGAGGCGGCGGGAGCAGAGAGTCACAGACTGAGCAGCACCGAGAAATTTCAGAATAAATGAATTTTAGTTCTTCTCCAGCCCCAATCCTGTCCCTGCCCCAGTCATTCACAGCAAACATCCCCAAATGCCCTCCACAATAAATGCCATTGGCCTCAAGACCTGATTTTGTTTATCTGTTCCTAAAATACAGTAACCTACACACACACAAAGATGATACTTTACCTCCTAGCAGTCACAGCCACCTCTAAATTCAAGAGATTTCCTAGAAACAAAGATTTTTTTTCCCCAAATAAACCTGAATGTCACCCATTCCTGTAAGACCTTTGAACTGCAAATCTCAGCTAAGGACAGTTTATGACTGACATTCCATACGTTAAGAGAGCATTTCATTTGCTGCTGGGGAGTTACATAAACATCAGTAGGTTTAGATACGTTTAAAAAACGTTTCAAATTTCTTAGGCCATGGTGTCAGGTCCCATCCTGGCCCGGGCAGGGGCACAGCACCCTCCCTCCCGGGATGGGGGTCCCGCTGCCCCCCCACGTTCAGCCGCCGTCTCAGGAGGAGGCTTTTCGCTTACACTGAAATGGAATTTCCTGCATTGCAACCAGGGAAATCAGAGCCATCGGTGTTTGCAATGCAGAGAGCGTCTCTGGCAGCGCCTGCCACAGGGCTTCCTCACGTCTCACCGAGCGTGCGGGGCATCGCTTGTCGCGACAACGCACCTCCGAAGCAGTCTTTGCGCTCAAATGCCACGTATAGATTCTATACAAAGGACCTTGTACCGTTAGTACCTCTCATCGTATATAGCTTACACAGTTCTATTACTGAAGAGTCTGCACATACCACGAGAGTCGTCCCAAGCCCGAGGCAGCAACACACCAGGAACGGTGACCGCCGCTGGTCTAAGAGTCAGCTCCTTCGCTGCCACTGGAAGAAAAGAAATAAACCCTTTAATAAAGCTGTAACTTCCACCTAAATTGATACTAAACTTGCAGATCAGTGAGGACAAACATGAAAAAAGTGGGTTTTTGGATTGTACCATTGCACGCTGTTACAGCTGCAGGGGCTGCCTGCTCCGAGGAGGGATCCAGACGCTTCACCCGGTGCAACCAAGCAGCAGGACTGCCCATGCGCATCTGCGCTGCAATCCTTTTATACTGACGGGAATT
Source organism: Pelecanoides urinatrix (assembly GCA_013400755.1). Taxonomy (NCBI): domain Eukaryota; kingdom Metazoa; phylum Chordata; class Aves; order Procellariiformes; family Procellariidae; genus Pelecanoides; species Pelecanoides urinatrix. Next base: position 653,276 of record VZTQ01013745.1, read on the forward strand.
AAACTTTTATTCTTGCTCTGGATATGGGAGACCGAAATTCACTTTGGGAAGAAATCTGGCATTTTATTTTTGGCTCTACTTCAGAATTCCTCACCACGGGGCATTTTTATGCTGAAGCTCCGTTATGTGAAAATCAGGAATAAAATTTTTCTCTCCAGGACTCCACCTTCGCTCTCTGAACGTTTCCCTGAGAATATGACATGATTTAGACTGCAGTGCTTTTAAAAAACCACCTAATTTTCAGGACCAAATTCCACGTGTGAAAGCGGCTGCAGGGAGCCAGCGCTGTGGTGGTGGGAGTGAGCCAACAAACGACGGAAACTCGTTAAAGCTCACTGCAAATTTTCTCATTAAGCGCTTTCAGATTGGAAACCGTCTCTCAGCAATGAGGCACAACGTGGTGGCGAAGAACGGATCTCTTCAAAACGGGGTTTTATAATTATCAGGGTAGCACAATTCCCAGCGTAACCCCCTGCACCGCGGACACGAGAGATGGATCAAGTTTAAGAAGGTCGTAGATCACGTCAGGCCTCTGGGCAGACCGACCGGAGGGCAAAGAGGGATGGATGCTGCGGAGGCGGCGGGAGCAGAGAGTCACAGACTGAGCAGCACCGAGAAATTTCAGAATAAATGAATTTTAGTTCTTCTCCAGCCCCAATCCTGTCCCTGCCCCAGTCATTCACAGCAAACATCCCCAAATGCCCTCCACAATAAATGCCATTGGCCTCAAGACCTGATTTTGTTTATCTGTTCCTAAAATACAGGGCTCGCTGCCTGCGTGTGGGCAAACCCGCAGAGCCGCAGGAGCCCGGTGCTGCCCGGCTGGGCAGCCAGAACCGCCGTGGGTGGCGAGGGCAGGGGAGCGGGGGCAGGCTGCTGAGGACACCCACCCTATCGTCGCGGGGCTGGTTTACACCGCTAGAGAGGAGTTATAGCGGCATCTCCACTGGGGCACGCTACCCGTTTTCCTTCAGTTTGAATACCGTAAAGCCATTTCACAGAGAACCGACTCCGGGGGCAGCGTGGTGATCTTGCTGAAGTCAGATCATCATTATGCATTCGCAGGAGCTACCGGAGACCCGGCCGTCTGCTGGGAGCCCTACTCTGGGAAGAGCACTCGGCCTAATTAGGCGGGGCCTGGGCTTCTCCTGGGCAGGGCAGGCTGGGGACGGGCGGCTGCACAGCCCGTGCTGCTCTGCCGCATGGTGCTGCGTGGGCTCTGCCGCATGGTGCTGCATGGGCACCGCCGCATGGTGCTGCGTGGGCTCTGCCGCATGGTGCTGCATGGGCACCGCCGCATGGTGCTGCGTGGGCTCTGCTGCTCTGCCGCATGGTGCTGCAAGGGCTCTGCCGCATGGTGCTGCGTGGGCACCGCCGCATGGTGCTGCGTCGGCTCTGCCGCATGGTGCTGCGTGGGCTCTGCCGCATGGTGCTGCATGGGCACCGCCGCATGGTGCTGCGTGGGCTCTGCCGCATGGTGCTGCATGGGCACCGCCGCATGGTGCTGCGTGGGCTCTGCTGCTCTGCCGCATGGTGCTGCAAGGGCTCTGCCGCATGGTGCTGCGTGGGCACCGCCGCATGGTGCTGCGTCGGCTCTGCCGCATGGTGCTGCGTGGGCTCTGCCGCATGGTGCTGCATGGGCACCGCCGCATGGTGCTGCGTGGGCTCTGCCGCATGGTGCTGCATGGGCACCGCCGCATGGTGCTGCGTGGGCTCTGCTGCATGGTGCTGCATGGGCACTGCCGCATGGTGCTGCAAGGGCTCTGCTGCTCTGCCGCATGGTGCCGCATGGGCACCGCCGCATGGTGCTGCATGGGCACTACTGCTCTGCTGTGTGGTGCTGGAAGCGCACTGCCGCATGGTGCCGCATGGGCTCAGCCGCATGGGCTCGGCCGCATGGGCTCTGCCGCATGGTGCCGCATGAGCTCTGCCGCATGGTGCCGCATGGTGCCGCATGGTGCCGCATGGGCACTGCCGCATGGTGCCGCATGGTGCCGCATGGTGCCGCATGGGCTCTGCCGCATGGTGCCGCATGGGCTCAGCCGCATGGGCTCGGCCGCATGGTGCCGCATGGGCTCTGCCGCATGGTGCCGCATGGTGCCACATGGTGCCGCATGGGCACTGCCGCATGGTGCCGCATGGTGCCGCATGGTGCTGCACCCAGAACCACTTACTGGAGGTGGCCGGGGTATCCTTTGGCCGGGCAAGGGCATCCGCTGCCTCTCCTTGGCATTCCCAGGGAGACACGTGCTGGTAAAGCTATTACCGAGCCTAAGGAAAACACAAACCAGAGCAACTGTTAACAAATTCCAGCAGAAATTATTAAATCGGGGATTCGTGTTGCAGTCTGAAAGGGCATTCGACACCCGATCTGTCCACCCCACCTACTCAATCTGCAGTTCCAGCCCTCGGAGAGCTTCACTAGGTGCTCTCATCAGCTTGTGCATTTAAGTCTAAGTAGTTACCTGGTTTGGCAGAAGCACCTAGGCTAAGTATGCTTTGGGTTTGGGGTTTTTTTCCTCTTATTTTTCTTTTCTTTGGTTACTAAGCAAAAAGGCAAGTCTCAAACACTAGGAAGAGCTTTTGCCATGTTTAAAGCAAGAACAGGGACTCCAAGCTCAAACTGCTCTGGTAATTTATTCTGGTCTTGAAATCCCTAGGGTTATTTCACAGAAAATGTATTTTAAGATGTTTGGCTCAAAAATGACAAGATAACAGCTGATACATATTAATTTTCTGCCCCAAGATGGTGATGAGATGTAACAAAATAAAGCAGTCGTCCCCTAAATGAAGAAGACTTGTGGTTTTATCTCACTGATACCACCAGAATTGTGCTGCCATTTATCTTGAGGGGGCATTTATGAAAGGGATTGTTTGCAGCTGGAGCTACAAGGCACGAAAAAACCTGATAATGGAACTTTCTTTTGAAGCTTATTCTTTTTCAGTGGCATTTTTCTTTTTTTCCTTTATGAGCTTCATGACAGCCAAGCAGTAATTTCCTTTCTGTATTTTAGCACAAACAACAGATTAGTGTCAGATTGTTTGCTGTGAGGTTTTGGTTGCTGCTTGCATGAGTACTAGCTGGCGTTTGGTGTATTCCAAGTAAATAATGTGGTCATTCATAAAGATAAAACCAGAAACATCTTCTTGGCGTACAGGAGTGCACTGCTAGCACATGTCTTGAATATGGTATAAAACCACGGAGGCAGAGGTGAATAATGTAATTTGAAACGCGAATCACAAAACACATAGGCCAGGACTTCGTTTTCTGTAAGAGACATAACACAGCCTTTGGCACCGCAAACATGATAATCTACTGCAGCCTCATACGCAAGAAAAATGTAATTTAAATTAACAACATAAATCACAAATAGTAAATTATTTATTTTTAGAGGAACACTTTTAGAATACAGAATATAATCTCATAGAAAAAAATTCTTTACTTTTTTACCTTCTTCACACCATAATTATTGATTATTTTTTCATATTCTTAGTCATATTATCCCTGCTAGGAACCACAAGGAAACACGTTGCATGGCGGTTCCTCCCCTTTCTCTTACATATCTCTTCAAGGTAAAGCTTTCTATTCTTCCTCTCCTCCTCTGTCATTTAAAAATCAACCTTTACAAGTATCTCTTCTATTTTCTCCAATGCCTTCAAAGCAAACGCATCTTACACAATTTTTGATTTCCGTAGCTTGCTCGGCATGCTTTGTTAGGCTTTGCATCCTCATCGTGAACTGATATTGCTCTTATAAAACATCTTTAATATCTGTTGCCGGAGGTTTTCCTGGGCCACAGCCAATGCCCAAATGCCGTTCCCTGCTCATCGCCAGCGCAGCCGGCCCAGCCCTGCCCACGATGGCACAATCTGCAAACGCCGTATAGAGTGAGCTCAAATATAATTAAACTAACCGCCAATAGAATGAGTGTTGGCTTAAACCTCCGCATTTTAAACAAAATCCTGAAAATACCGCATTTTAGAAGTCAGAAGGATGACACATCACTTCATAGGGTTTTACGAGAACACTGCCAATACAGCAGCTCTGCGAAGGCGATGAAATAAGCCCGTGACCGTTAGTGTGGTTAAACGCGACTTACGGCTCGTTAAAAGGCTCTGGCTTTGGTAGCACAGCAGAGAGCAGGGGGAGGGGGAAGCAGAGAGTACAAACACTAGAGCAAAAGAAGATCAGTGTCAGCACAGGGCAAAGGGCAGGGAAGGCTCTTCCATCCGGGGTGGAAAAGCCGGGAGGCAAGGTGGAAAGGACTCCTTTCATCAACAGCATGAACTAAGTTGCACCTTCCATACTTATCAGTAAAAATTATGGCAGGAGAGTACTAACCTACAAGCACAGTCATAGATGCAACACCATTAAGAGTGCATAGATCTTAGAAAAACTCTTCCTGCCAGTTCATATACTTTGTTTTGGCAAGAAAACTCAGCTTTTAGATGCTCAGAGCCCTTCCTCTGCGCGTTAGTGCTCAGCGGCTGTTAGCACTTGAAAGCAGTACTTCCAATGCTGTATCAAGTCATTCAAGTGACAGGATATTTGAGCAGTTGATTTGGGAAATGGATATTTCATTAGAGGCACAACTCATGATAAATGAAAGTTTTCCTGCTGCCGTCACTGGGAATACCAACGAGCTCTAAATCAAACTGCTTGAGAGGGCGAGTAAGGCAATGCCCCGGCGCCGCCGCAGAACGTTCGCGTGGAGAAGGCTGGAGGCTGCGGACAGACGGTTCTGTTACGTGCAGCTCGTACAGGTGTTCCCTTACGGAGGCCTCAGGCTGGCTGCGGCTGCCCTCCGCTCACCATGCGGACGAGCCAGAACTCAAAAGCTGCCGTAGGACGACTTTATCTCGCTCCGGTTGGCAGCTTCCATTGCTGTGAGCACAGCAGCAAGAGGCGAGGACACGGAGAAAACCGCCAAGCACAAACTCAGAGCAGGAGTTACTGGGTGGGACTGGAACGGTCTTACAGACAGAGCAAAACCAACAGGATTTTGGAGAAGTTTGTGTCTGTCTGCTACGGCTGCCCAAAAAACTATTCGGTGATCAAAGAGGCCCTTTCCGAAATCCTTCTGATCCTAAAGGACCAATGACACACGCTTTCCCTGAACACTGCGAATTTCACTTCTACAGAGAGACGTCTCTGACATTCACTTTTAATGGCTTTATCCGCCGCGATGCACGCAGCAGGAGCACGTGAGCCTTGTGAAGACACATGATGGACGGGGCCAACAACCCCATCCCACAGCACATACCTTTCAAATTCAAATCTTTGACTGTGCAGTACCCTCTGAAGACAATTCTAGAGGAAACAATGATTCAAGTGCCTTTGTAGACGCTTCATGGTTAAAACAAAAGACGCAAGCTGTGACTCAAGTTTGTAAGTTACTGCCTGATGCCCAAGAAACAACTAAGCTACAGCTGTTGACATGCATTAGCACAAGTCTTAAGCGATCCACTTTGCGCAACTCCCGACTTACACTTGCTTTTGTAAACATCTTCAGAGAGACGCTCCTCGCCAAAATGTCAGCGATAAAGGCATTACTGCAGTCCCCATCAAAAACGAACCCATCAGAAGACCGACGGGGACAGGGCACACCTCCAGGGCCAGCTCGGCCGCCTGCGCTAAGCCTCGCACAGCTGACATTTCGTAAGATGTCCAACCAACAAAGGTGGAAGAAACAGCACCTTTCTGGCACAGGCGGTCTCCCGAGCTTCTGCCGTGCTTCTGCTGGGATGAGTCCAGCCTTCGCCGCTTGCTCAAAGCAAACCACTTCGCTACAGTGAGCAATTAAGATTATGAAAACGGATCGATCTTCAGATTGAACTATTAATATCTTCTGAGATACAGATTACTGAGTTTTGATCCATAGCCATGACATAATTGAAAATGTGTTTCTGCAGTGGAACATGCTGTGTTCCTAATACCCGAGATACTTTGGTGGGTTTGATTGATGTGGAATAAAAGTAACGCAAATGAACCACCATCTGCATCTAGTTGTTTGATGTATGTGGTTTTATTGCGTTCCAAAACAACTCTTCAAAAGCACAGATATTTTGGGTGTTTTTGCACACCAATAACGTGTATATGTTTGTGGTGATTTGAAAACATAAAGCAAAAGACTATCTTTAAAGACCACCACAAAAAAAATATTCACAACTTCCAGAAACTGCACCTTTTAAAAAAAAAAAAAAAAGTACTAAAAAACATCCTTCTGAAGCAAATAAAAAGAAATTAAAAATTAACATTTATCAATTTTCTCTGCATTTAATTAAATAGCTGAAGTGGACTTTTCCGAAATTTGAAATAAAACTCAAGAGTGGGGATCAAAGAGCTCCACCCAACACCTCTGAAGCCAAGAGGAAGGTGTCGGGCATTCCAGGGGGCTGCAGCAGATGCAGCCCCCGTAGCCCAGCACCTAAACAACAGCGGGTTTGGGGAATTCGTGGGGTTGTTTCCACAGCTGCTGTTAAATGAGAATTTGGATACCTTGGACATCCCCTCCTGGTGTATTTGGCTATTTAAGGTCTATATAGAAGGAAAATTGCGATAATTTAGTAATTCAGAGCCTTACCCAAACTCCAACGGCGTCGGTCGCAGCCCCCCCAGCAGCCCCGCGGTTCCGCAAGGGGCAGAGCTGCGGAAGAGATGAAGCTGCCCCAGGGCCACGCGTGAGTCACCAGCCTCCCTGGCTGTTCTCCGGGTTTGGGGGGCCGAGACCACCCCCGCCACGTTTCTCCTCAGGACCCCGAGCAGCAAAAGGGAGCTCCAGACCCGGCAGCCAGCGTGTGCAGGAGAAAAGGCCTTTGCTGCCCGACCGCAGGCTCTGTGCCGGCATCCCGCCCCTCGCTGCTCTTGGGGACAGCCCTGCGGGTGCAGTTTCCCAAGATGTCACAGGTTTCAGACTCACGATTTGTGTCCCCACCACCTTTTGCCCAGGCCCAGGAACATCACGGCTCGGCACAGCAAAGCAGCTGAGAATTGGGTGCGGAGCGCGAGCACCCGGCTGGCCACGTCTGCTCCTCCACGGAGCACGTGGAAAATGACACAGCACCTCTGCGCCCCCACCTTAAAGAAGGAAAAAAAAAAAAAGGTCTATATAATCCCTTGATTGCCCCCAAATGCCTGCCATCAGGGTTTATAGAATGAATGCTACTTCAGCCTTCACACTGAAAATTTCCTTTAACAAGTCACTATTATTTTTCTGCCTTTGCCAGGCTGAGGTGCGGGGGTGCGGAGCGAGTCCTGCCCCCCAGTTCGGAAGGGGACTGCTGCAGAGGAGCCCATGAACCCCTGGGAAACCTCTGGGCTGAGAGGTAGAACTATCACATATTTTCAACCCTTAAAGCTACAAAATAGAACACAAAAAATCCGAGTGTATTTCTGTTTCTCCGGGAAAGCGGCTGCACCGTCCGGGCAGCGGATGCAGCGTTTGCAATACAGGCGTTGCCATGGCAACTCGGCAAGAACCTCTTAAAAATTCTCCAGCAAACAGTCACAAAAAACTAAACGTATATGAGAGAAGTCCCTAAGCATGTCTAAATTAAGTAGCGGCCAAATGAGTTCCTCTTTTCTTCTCTGTCCTCCCAGGAAACGCTGCCTCACCAGCCTTTTCTTTGCTGCTGCTGCTGCTTTTTAATTTATACACTGTGTCTTTCTCTTCTCCATTGATTTCCTACATGACAAGGGAAGTACAAGCTACACCTATCAACCCCCCTCACCTGTTCCTCACCGCTGGGTTGGTTTTATTTAAGGTCTCCTAATTACCTGGAGAGCCAGCATTTTATTTTCAAGTATGGCGGATGCTCATGCCTATATTATTTTTAATATATGCTGGCTTCCCTAATGGGAGTCAACTTGGGAGACCTCATTCAAATGCTGCTGCTGTGTATGGACTAAGTGACCCCTTGTGCCATGGTATTAAATCTCCCTGGCACTTACAAAAAGCCAAGATTCGGTTGCATATGCATCTCTCAGCCGAAGTTAAATTCTGAAACGTGTAGCACATGTAAAGTTCAAGGATAATGAAAAGTTTATCTTGCCTGTAGGACTCTTCATCAGAAGAAAAGGTAGCTTGTGTGATTATACTGTGATGAGATATGGATTTTTTTTTTTTTATTATGATTTCCAATGGTGTTTCAGACCAGCACAAACCAACAACACCCCTGAAAAGCAAAGGCAATTTACTGGCTACGGGCCAAGCGTCCTAACAGCTGTCAATGAAGGCAGTGAAAAGCAAAGGCAATTTACTGGCTACGGGCCAAGCGTCCTACCAGCTGTCAATGAAGGCAGTCAGTCCCTTACCCCTGTGCTCAGAGCCTATCACACACGAGAGTTACGGTAAGACACGGAATCAAAAGTAGGTTTGCGATAAGAGAGACAGTGGGTCACATCCAGCAGCGCGCGCTGCTGCGCTAACGTTGACCACCGTATCTTCTGCCAAGCGCCCTCCCCTCGCTGACTTGCCAGCGTGTTCCGAATTCCGAACACCTCACGTCCACCCCGACGGCTCAGCCCCGCACACGGGGCTCCCGGCTGGCTCCGCAGAGCCCGATGCGGGCGCGGGGCTTCGGGGAGCGGCAGAGGGTCCCCAGCCCCGCGGGACGCAGCCGGCCGGCGGCTCCGGATACAGGCGGCTGTAGCTTCCGACACCCTCGCCGGCTGCACGCCGCCCCGTCAGGCATCCGGGGCCGCCTGGACTAGCGGTGCCCGTAGCCATCGGTCGGTAATAGCCGTCTCCCTCGCCCCAGCCCCTCGGCGGGGCTGAAGGGCTCCAGGGCCTCCGGGGGGCAGGGGGCTCGGGGCAGCACCCCAACCGCCCCCCCCCCCCCAGCCCTCGCTTCTGCCACTCTCTGCAGCCCGGCAAACCTGGCGCCTTCCCAAAGCAGGACTTCGCTGTGAAATACGGACAGAAATCATCGTCCTGATGACTATTTCTCATAGAAGGGTCACCCTGGGTTGTATTTCCTAGCATGATTCGTCAGTCCGTCGCTTTGATCAAAACGGATGCTCTACACAGAGCTTACCCTTTTTGATATAAAAATGTTTTATAGCTACAAATTACAGACAAAAAAATGACCACAAAGCAGAAAACTATTATTGGGGGATAAAAAAATAATCTGATTAATTGCTTTCTGATCACTGTATACAAAGATTGGGATATGAGAATTACATTTTATTGCGCTTATTCCTTCTACATTCCCACATAAAAGTTGAGTTTATCTTTTAATTGATCTACAATGCATTTACATATAAATCTAGACATTTGAGTTTGGGAAGATCGCTTTGAATGAGCAACAGAGGAGATCCACTCTGCAGCAAGTCAGGAAAAGGGCAACTCTTAAGAATAGTTTTAAGGTTCACTTAAAGAAAAGAGAACGGGCCACAGCGACCGAGCGGCCCCGCTGCCCGCAGCCCTCTCCTCTGCTGCCCTGCCTGCGGCCTGGCCCTGCGCCGTGCTCGTTTATCCGCTAATCAATCGGGCTTTTGTTTTAATTTCTGTTATTGCTTTACAATTCTAGGAGGAATCACATTATTAGTTAAGAAATATTTACCGGTGAAAGATAATACAGCTGAGTGCTGCCTCCTCGGTGTGCCCGTTCTGCACGGATTGCTGCTGAAATGAAATGAAATACAGCAAAAGGGGGATATGAAACAGCTACTGAGGCTTATAAAGATATTTCATGGCAAGATACGATACACTTTTATGGCCCAAAGCACAATAAAATTATGATTCATTACGGGTTAATTAAGTCTGGGGAGGACATCGAGGTAATTTTCAAACGGTACAAGTTACATATTGAATGTAATCGGATTAGGGGAAGACAGCTGAGATGAAGCAAGCTTGAACCGATACGAGCTCCACAATCAGAGGCAAAACCCCCCAGCGACAGCAGAGCCGAGGCCGTGACAGCAGCTCCTCACGACCCCCGAACTCCCCCTCCCCTGGGCTGGCAGGCGAGGGGGTGCCGGCCCGGGGCGACCGGGGGACCCCCGGCTCTCCAGCTCCCAACTTGGCTCACGCGGTGCGTTACGGGAGCGGGTGGTACTAGTGATTTTGCCCAAGAAGCGACTAAAAGCCATGAAAGCCTCGGGATTTGTCCCACCGCTTTGGGCTGGGGGGGCCGCGGGACAGCGGGGCACCCCTCCATCCCGCCCCGGCGCGGGCAGCACCCCCCGGGGCTGCAGCAGAGTCTGAAAAATGCCCTTAAAGACCAGGGAGGGGGGGGAGGAGGGCTCTTTTTTTTATTTCAAAAGCTGCCTTTGAATCAGTCAAATGCACTTTCAAACTCCCAGGGCTCTGTGTTCCCGAGGATCAGCCCTGACCCCGGCGCTCGCTTTCGCTTCGTGTTAACTACCAAAAGGCTCCGCAGCTGAACCGCGCGCTGCAAAGCCTTCGGGGCCGCTATTTTATTTAGCGGAGGTCATTTGTTTCATTATTTTCGTTTCAAAGATGCTCAATGAACCACCACCCACGCGCGCTTTCATTTAACACATTTAAATATTTATAATAATATTAAAATGCTTGAACTGCTTTGCAAGAGCTTGTTGGAAAAGCCACGGCTCCACCTGCAATTGCCCCCAGGCTTTTCTCGCCCCGCGTCCCTGTCTCCACGCCTGGGCCCGGGGCTGGCACCCGTCTCACGGGGGCCCACGGCCGAGCGCTGCGTGGCTCGGGGCCGGGTGGACGTCCACGGGTTTGCCTACAACACCTCACCTGCTCTCCCGGAGCTGTTGGGGTTCAGGAGCGGGAGGCTCCCCCGGGACAGGCAGCCCCTCCTGTCCCCTCCAGCTCCAGGCGTCACAGCCACCACCAGCACGAGAGTTTTCCTCGTGGAAGCCCATCAGCCGTGGCCCGGTGCCCCCAGGGACAGGCGACAGACCCCCCAAACCCGCTCAGGGCCGCCCATCTCCCGCGTTACACCCTGGGAAGACATTAAGGGCTTGTTCAGTCGAAACCACTTCCCACCTATGCACCGAGTGAAGTTATCTGAATTACTGGGTAACGTTGCAAAACTGTTTTATTCATAACTCATTTAATGCCTGGCACTTGCTTTTCTTTTGGTACTTATTTAATACACACTTAATTTAACTTATTTGAAAGCACTAACATATTTTCTAATAACCTGTAATACCTAAATGGTTTCCACGCTGCCAATAATTTCTTTTTTTTTCAGCTATTGAGGGCTGAGATGCCGACAAAGTAACCTGGTAACAGGGGCTGGGCATCCCTCCCGCCTCCGTGGTGAGCGAGGACCTCCGCCCCGAGACCACCCTGGAGCCCCCCCGGTGGTCCCAGGGGACCCCGTCCCTGCACACGCAGGCGGGGACGGCAAAGACACCAAGTCACCGGGGCCACCAGCCACGGGAAGGAAGGGGCAGGACCAGGCACCTCGCGCCAGCACCTTCACTAGCTCCTGTATTTATTATTCGTTACTTCGCATTTTATGGAAGGATGGCGAAATTTATTCACTACTGCTGCTTTTTTTTAATAACTCCACAATTCCTGTGGCAGTTTCATTACTTCCAACGTTCGCCGGCACCGTTTTTGCTGGGGTTTAAGAATTTGATGTGATATTAAAATGCTAACGGCATTCCGCAGAGCCGATGATGGAAGAACAGGGGGCCCCGTATGAACCGACGGCGTTGCACCAGCTGGGAACGCGACCGCGGCCGACCCCGGGAAAAAGTCACGCACGAAGCATCACTACACAGCGGGCACAGGCAGGTGGGGGAAGCAAATCGGCTGCAAAACTGCCCTTGCGGCACTGCCAGCACTGCTCGGGGATCAGGGCTGCTGCTTCTCCTGACCCTGCCCCGTTCCAGAGAAAGCACGTGGGGCGATGCCACCCCGTCCACGGGTGGGGGACGGCAGAACCGAGGTGGGGAAGACCCGATATAAACCAGGGCGGCGGCACGTTTGTTGGTTTATTATTAAAAAACAAAAAAAAAGGTAGGAAAAGGCTAGGGAGCTCAGAGAAGGCTTAATGAAAAAGTTCATGAGGGACGGAGAAGGGCCAGCGGAGAGGGGGAGCAGCAAGAACTCGATTCACACTTGGGAAGAGGCAGAGACGCTGCTCTACGGGAGGGCGGAAAAGGGGGATGGGACAGAAGGAAAACTTGCTGGAAAAGGTAAGGAAGCGCCCGCTGATTGGGATCCCCCGTGTGCACTAAGCCTCGCTGGAGCCAGGCAGCAAGGGCTGCACTAGCATCTCGCAGGGAGCCGCATCCTGCACCTCCTCAGCAAATCCCATCAGGATTTCTGCACATCCGAGCACAGAGCTACACGCTGGTGCAGACGCCCTTCCCATGAGCTGCTGTATAAAGGGCCAGCAGCACATCACTCCGGTTTTATTTCGGTGTAACTTTCTTAAGGAGAATTACATGAGATAAAAATGGAGTCATCCAATAATAAATCTGGGCTGCCTCTTCTTTTCCTCATACATCTCTTACGTGTACGTCCAGATCTGCTCAGGCATTTATTTTCTGTCCTTCCTTCAAAGTACTCTTATTGCCGTACTGTGGGAAAGAGGTTTTCTCAGTACCTACATTTTTACCAAAAAAAAAAATTATTCCTGGAGCAAAGATACCAAGAAAATAATCACCTGTTATCAAACCAGATAGAATTTCACGGAAAAATATATTCAGGGTGTTGGGAAATCTGACTCATATTCTCAAATATCGTCCTCGCCTTGCACATCACTGTCAAAATAATTGTAAAGCTATTGACAGAAGTGAAAGACGTCCCGCTTTCGGTGCCTGGTGGCAGTGTCCCCAGCCCCCGCGGTCAGCAGGGACAGCTGCCACCAGTCACCGAAGGACAAGACGCAACATAAAACAGGGACAAGGAAGAAAAAGTGGCTTTGAGTCCTGGTAAGAAGAGAGGCATGCTCGTGCAAATCACTGTTTCCTGAAACAGAAGGAATTAGGTGTTAATAAAAGTTGCCTAAATAAAAAGAACAAACCCACCTCTCTCGCTTTCTCTTCACCATCACTGCCCGGCCAGTTTTTCTTAAGGGCAGGGACAATCCTAGAGACTATTTTCTTCTCATCAATTTGCCACGTTTCAAAGCAATTATTATATTACACGAGCCACCCTAAACCAGCAATTCTTTCCATTCAGGCTGGAGCCAAAGCTTGGAGACAGATCAGTCTATTCACCCTAAAAAAAAAGTGATACATGAAAAGTTTTCAAGGGCTGATCAGCTGATTTTCTAATTAAGCTCTTGCTGGCCATTTGTGTCCATGAGCTACAGAATGTGACCCTGTTACCTCTGTTTAACCCACCAACCTGAAGCTAGGCAAAACAGATGTTCCAGAAGAGCATGCAACCTTCCTTAGCAAACACAGAAATTCACACTTGGTGGTGGTACTTTATTCCAAGGCCTAGTCTCCTGCACGCTCCTCCGGCTCAGCCTCCCGCTTTCAGCTCTTGCCGTGCCCGCACACGTTACACGAAAGAGCTCTTGGCGCAGCGTCTGCTCTTCCCATGAAACGCCTTCCAAAGGCAGAAGCACGTTTCCATTGCTCCTGCCATAACCGCTCTGTAATTAAATAGAAGGATTTTACCGCTTTCGGATAAACCCATCTAACACCTTTGGCGCAGGCTCAGCCTTCCTCGCAGGCTCAGGCTTGCCCGCGGGCTCCTCTCGGAGGATCCTGCCGCGAGCTGGCACCCCAACCTCTCCGGGCGGGGAGGCAGAGCCGGGGGCTCACCGCGGGCTGCCCCAGCACCGAGCGAGGTGCGGACGCCGGTTACAGGGGAAGGGGTGTTGCTTATTCAGGAACTGAACAGAACCGGGGGACAGGCGGGCTATTTGCTTGGCTTCACGAGAGATGGACGACAATCGTCATTTTTTTTTGCTGTCGTGAAGTTCTTTGCCATTATTTACCGGCCTGAAATACTGAGATTTCACCTCCACATACACATCTTCATAGAAAAAAAAATTCCCCTGCTGTTCTGTTTGAACCCAGCCAACTCCATTGTAAAGAACCTAATGAATCATACCAATAACCGTGATAATTTTGATTAGGTGAGTGAATTCTATGTCTTCTCGCAAAGGTTAAAGTAAGAGTAAGTTAGGCTGGCAACCGCTTGGCTGAAACACACGTCTGCACGCTAAAAGATAAAACCCGCCTGTTTCAGCTGCTGCTTCCCAGATCATAGTGCTCCCCCGCTCCCATTGCAGCGTGCTGCTGTGGTTCTGTTCGTTCTCCCATAAAAGTTATTGCCTCAGAAAACAAAGATGACAATATTGAAATAGAGAAAAGTCGCACAAGAAAAATGGGAGGTTTCATCCCTGCCAAAGAGACCCAGCTGAGTTGCTCAGACTGCTTGTATGGTAATGAAAGGGGGAAATCTGGTTTTTCCAATAAAATCTGGGAAGTGGAAAATTAAATGAAAACTGAAGCTACTTACTGTTAGTTGATTTTTGGTAAGGGAGGAGACGATGGGAAAGCACGTTCAGGGTGAGCCGGGCAGAGCGTCACCTGTGTCCCCAGGTCACCCCGAGTGCGCCCTGCCATCTTCTCGTCCCTTACCTTGGTGACCTGGGGACACGGTGTTTGGTACTCGGATGAATCATGGAACGATTTAGGTTGGAAAAGACTCTTGAGATCATCAAGCCCAACCATAAATGAAAGCAAGTGCTGGGCTCAACGGGCAGCTCCGACGGAGCAGAGGTGTCCTGTTTGAAGGACACCGGCCGCCTGCTTCCAGTCCCCGCGTGAAGGGCACGTGCGGTCGCTCCCGGAGTGCTGCAAGGCTGCACCGCCGCAAGAAATGCTCATTTTGGAAACAGGGGAGCAATCGGCAACCCCAGGCCTGATCCTGCCAGCCCTGCGCTCCTCCTGCGGGCCACAGCGCACGGGTGAGTCGCCTGGGAATTGAACCCACCAGCGTGCCTCGGGCTCTTCCCAAAGCTTACTTTTTGAAAATGTAAGAAACAACCAAAGGGAGAAAAAAAACCCCAAACATATCGCAACACAAGCGCAAGTCCAGTTTGACGGTAGGTTCCCGGCTGTGCTCTGCTGCCGGTCCCAGCCGGGGTCCCCGCGCCCATCCCAGCGCAGCGGCCGGCTCCGCGGCGCTCCCCCACTTCCATGGGAACACGGCTAGTTCCTCTTGTTTCTAACCCCAACCGCGTTTTAGAAGCAAGCACCCATCCCTCTTATTAACCCATGCGTTACAATGCAGTGCATGGCAATTCCAGGTTTTGCAGAAAAACTATAATCAGTTACCTACTTGCTGAAATTTTCTGTTATCTCTTTCTATTATTATTGTCACAAATTACAGAAGAATCGTTATTTTAATAAGGCCCATTTTTGAGGCTGATTATAGGTTAATTTGTAACGGGGATTTTGGTGGCATACTGAGTGACGCCCACACGTGACGTAGGAGATCTATTAGATCAAGCACGTTCAGCCAAACAGCCATCCTCTGTCGTGTGCCTCGTGGCAGGGAGTAATGCTGACACGGTGACGTAATTGCATGACCTCAGAAGTAAATAACAACGTGACAATGAACTCTCTCATGTTGTCTCCACCTTTCGCTTTCAGTTGAATATGAGGAAACCCAAAGAATAACACTTATTCCAGCAGAAGTTATCAGGTAAGCCAACAGGTATGGATCCACAACCATTAAAAAGTACAGAAAAAAAACCAGCAAGTTAACCTGGTCTAAACATTTGACTCTGCTTTGGAACTTCTTGCTTCTCATTAAGATTAAATGTGGGACGGTGCACCCTGTGGTGGGTACAAACACGACAGGGAACCTGGGGGACAAGCTGTCTCCTTTTTGTGGGTTCATCACCATTCAGATGAAATATTTTATACCGAGGAGAAGTTAATTCCGTCATTAACACAGCCAGGCAGAAACACAGCCTGTTAAAGCCAGTGTGCATCTCAAGGAATAAGGGAGATGCAAATGCCACGACTCACACAACTGATGCACCACATAATTGCCCAGTCACCAATCAATGGGTCAAGCCTGACCCGTACTTGGTCTTTTGCCTGAAACACCAAGATCTTAAAATAACGATGACCTTTACTTATGAACTGACAGAAGTGGAAGCAGAAAGAAGGGAAAAAAAAGAAAAAAAAAGAAAACAATTCAGGCACGCCTTCTCTGGCAGAAGGGGGATTCATAAATGCAGTCCAGTTACATACAGTCGATTCTCAAACCCAAAGATATTCCTCACACGTAACTGCGGGGCAGCAATCAATACCGCAACGCCGGACAAATGGCCCACTTAAAAAACGACGGCCTCCTTATCTTGAGAGGTTGATTGAAAGCCAAAGGGACCGAGTATTGCAACAGTGCAATGTTAGTGTGTGCACTCCCTAAAATAAAAGAATGGGCTTTTGAATACTATTTCCCTTGCAAAATGTCCAGAGCTGGCCGAGATCATGATGGCAACTCCCAGACAGGTTAGTTCTGAGACAGCAGAGAAGCTGCTCGGTGTCCTTTAACGCCTCTTTGTTGGCAGACCTCCCCGGCAAGAGCGAGGGTGGTACCGCCGATGGGTGCTGCCAACAGAGAGGGCAAAGGGATGCGATCCTTGGGCACCGGGGAGGATGCGAACGATCCTCCCAGGAGAAGAGAGCTAAAGGGCTAAATATCTCCATCCATTAGACTCTGTAATTAATGACTCCGGGCCGCGAGGCGCGCGCTGGTTTGCACACCCTCTTCCAGAACACGCAGAGACAGCTCGTGCAGCCACCCGTGTGCCAGAGCTCCTGCGGCCGTGCCCGGGGTGTCGTCTTCTGCCCGGCACCGGCAGGACTGGCTCCGTTAAAAGCACCGAGATTGCAACAGTGAAAATCGGATCCATAAAACTAGTGAGGAAGTTAAGTTTTTCAGTTTTAAATTGAAAGAAAAGTTCCTCGAACTGTGCCAGAGCAACAGTTAAAGGAGTGTTTTACGTTCACGTCTTCTGCCTGGAATCTGAGCGTCCACCTGCTGCCTCTGCAGAACACGGGATCTCACACGCGGGACCTCCCGGGGGTTCAGAAGTGGCACTGGCTGGTCACGCTGGGGGGAGCGGACGTGCACGACAAATTCTCAGCTCCTTGTACGGACTCCCCCTACGCAAATAAAATGTCCAGAAAAAGCTTTGACAAGGAGTGAGCAGCCCCTGAGTACTGGAAGGGTTGTTTCAATTAGGTGATTGAAAGTTGTGGGTTTGCCACAGAGAGAAACCTCCAGTAAGAACTGAGCCACTGGCAAATTTTTCATTCTGTAGGATGAATAAATAATAAATAAGTAATTATACAAGTAATCCATTTAACGTTTCCTTCTGCTAGCACGCTGAGGAGGAAAGAGTTGCTGCATTTGAGCAGCACCCTGAAAATTAGTCTCCTTTTTCTCCAAGACTCCTGAAAATTTGTTGTGAAAATTAAAATAACTGAAACTTTTCTTTAATCCACTAAAAAAACCCTATTGTCTCTGATAACTGATTTTTCAGTTCTATCATTTGGCACCTCCGACACATTCGGCAAGAGCTCTGTGAATGGGAGCGCAAGGCGCTGGGGACGGACCGCCGGACAGAGGGACACTTCTGGAAGGGGCTGTCAGCCCTGCTCAGGCTCGCGGGATGCCCAGGGCCGCGCTCCCCGTCGGTCGCCTCCACCGGCACCACGCGGAGCTGCGGTGCAGGATGAGGCCGCTTTCCTCACGCGCTCTTCTTGCGCTTACAGACTGAGCCAAAACGTTAGGTTAAACGGCGAGGCCTCCTCTGCGATATGGAGAGAAGTACCAGATTTTCTGTTAATATTCCTCCCTTTATATCTCTATGAATCTTGGGTAGATGAGATGTTGTTACCGTGTAACGCCAACTGCAAATGAACCGTCGGACTTTTATCAGATTATGCTGGTCCATAAGGACGGTCATATCTCCTGTACAAATGAAACATTTGGAAAACAGTTGAAACTTTTTTTGCAACTACCCCCCTTGATATTGCCCGTACTGTGAAGCACCTGTTTGCTGCAGGATTTAAGTTCAATTTTTTTTTGTTTGTTTGTTTTTTGGTTTTGGAAATCCCATCTCCATCCTCCCCGCTTTGCCCATTCTCCCCCCGTTTGACTCTACAACTGGTTGAGACTTCAGTCCAAAGGGCAGGACCCCAGTGGCAGGCACGGCAGGTGAGGGAAGCGCTACGCAGGGTAGAAGGCACGCGTACACAGCTGTAGCAGTGATAAATCAGGCGGGTTCCTGCTAAAACCCTTTCCAGCACAAGTGCCCTGCCCTGTCAGGCCGATGTCGCAGCTCCGCGTGTGCCTTAAACATACCCACGCACAGCAAATTAGGACGGCTTTTGCTGTCGTTTCACTTTTTACGGGGCAAGGGAAGCATTTACTTTTATCAGGGATGATAAAAGCGTTTTACCCCTGGGGGTGGGAGCACATTTCTAAAAGAAGCGCGGAAAGCCGCCGTTCAAAGAGCAGCACCCGCGTCTGGCAACAGCTACCCAGGGAGAGACCACGCTGCCCGCGGCACAGGTTTTGTTACAGCAAACCACCCCACGGCCGCACCGGCCCGGCCGCAGCGGGTTTCCGTACGCCAGCCGCGGAACACGGGTGCGATGGGCACGGACCACCGCCCCGCTGCTCCTCCGGGGAGCTTTCCCCACCGGCTAGACACCACATCCCCAAAAAACTAAGCGTGCGAGAAGGTTTGGTCTGCTTGCAGAAATATTACCAGTGTAAATCCACGGGAAAACCAGCCGTTTCATTCTTAGCACAGCAAGATCTTTTAGCAAGCATGAGACAACCTTCGGTTACTGCACACTCTGCACGTTACTGTAAACACCTCATTTTAGCATGCGTTAAGCATAGAAAGATTAGCTCCTGAGGACAGACCTAAAAGAGAAGGTAGAATTAATTAAAATTTATTAAACCCGGCTAAAAGACCTTCAAAGCAGCGCAATAGCTTTAAATCGCAGAAGAATAGACCTGCTTTGGGAATAAAAACCTAAATGAAAAATAAAGTACAGACGGTACATGAAGCATTACCTTTTCCTGCATTTGCAAGTGTCAAGCGTAAGCGGAGCGAGGAGACGCAGCGGGTCCCACCCTCGAGCCCGGAGCGATGGAGCCCCCGGGTCCGCACCCGGGCTGCGGCCGCGGGGGTCCTGCCACCCGCCCCCGGCCGGGGCCTCGCTGGACACACGTGCTCCGGCTCACCGGGCTGCGGGACGGGTACGGAGAAGGATTTGGCAGTGCTTCGGTATCCGTGCAAACACCGGGAGGAAAAGTAGGAGATACTCACATGGATGGAGTATCTCAGGCCTTGGCCCAGGCTGCGCCGGGCAGTGGTGGCGTCCCCATCCCTGGAGGGATTTAAAAGACGTGGAGATGAGGCGCTTGGGGACATGGTTTAGTGGGCATGGGGGGGTTGGGTTGACGGTTGGACTCGATGACCTTAGAGGTCTTTTCCAACCTTGGTGATTCTGTGATTCTATGGAAACACTACAACACCACACACTACAACACCAAAACGCGCATTCAGAAAGAAAACGATCAGCCCTAACAAAGTCATACAGGGTTCAGAGATCTTTGTTATGTAGAAGTTCAGGGTAATTAACCTTCAACTGAATGGAACAAATGCAAGTATAAAGTGATATGTACAGCAAAATAATGTTTTTTAAAAAAAAGACGACTTTGCAATTGCACTGCACTTTCCACCCCATGGCTTTTGGGTTTCCTTAGAGTCAGATTAGGAAACGAATGAAATCTAATTTAACTTTCATTTAGGCCTTTCATTAAATACTTGATTAACATTTGAAGCACACACCAGCAAAACTGAAATAAGGTGTTAAAATGGGAGAAGAGCGCAAAAGTAAAGTAAATCCACTTTGCGTAACCTGCCGCAATTCAACGCAACACTAGCCAACGCGTGGGTGGCTGGGGAAAATTAGCATAAAAGAAAATAATTTCTTCCGTTTGTGTAATTTGTGTGCGTTTGTGATCAGCGGCGTGACGGAGCGCGGAACAGGCCCCCCGCTGAGACGCGATCTTTGCTCTTTGTCGGAGATTCATCGCTGCCCTCTAAAACAACGGGGACGCTTCCTCGGGGGAAGCCCCTGCGAGGGGATGGCCGAGTGTGTCACACGTGTGTCACACGCCCGCGGCACTGCTGGGGATTCAGCGTCTTTGTTCCCGGCTTTAAGACAGGAGCGCAGCGCGACAAACGCCGCTGCCGTGCCTGCGTGCCTTCCCTGGGTAAGGCGTTGGGCAAAGAGAAGAGCGTTCTGGAGCCGTAGCTGGCTTTGGGCACACGCAGATGAACCGGCAATGCCATGCGGGGTGCTCTGGTGCTAGAGCACAGGAAAAACAACGCTATAAAAAAGGGACAGATTTACATAAAGACAAAGATGCAGCAAAGACAAACACATCCGTAAGAAAGATAAAACAATTATGAGCTGAATATATAGAATATTAATATTACTATCAAAGCCAATTATAGATTTCAGTGGAGGGCACCACATCAGTTTTGTCTGTAACTCATGATAAGAAGCCTATCTAAATATTCACTTTTATTGAATTTGAGTCATTGCTACATTACTTAGTTTTCTGCTGGTTTACGCCCAACAATTTCATTGCATTGCATTGTAAATTAATTACAACCGTCTTAATGAAGCAAAATGCACTTAATAGTAGCTGTGCTAAATGCAAGCAGATTTGCCCACTGGATCCCGAGGAGCCTGACCACATTCCGTGTATATTTTAGGTTGCTCTTGGAGCAAGCGGCTACCCGAGTTGCTCCCCAAGGGAAGAGCTGTAGTGCAGGAGACTCGCCACGGCGAGGAGAGCAGAGGGATGGCAAACGCAGCCATACCCCGGATTTTCATTAAGCTCTGCCTTGTAGAGGTGTGGGGTATAAGAACATCAACATTCCAGATGAAAATAAATGTTTCTCTTCCTCCAGGTTTTAGAGAAAAAAGGTTAGAGAGCTCACTTGGGCGCAGTCTAAAGGTTCAGAAAGCAAAAGGTAGCAATTAAAAAGTCCTCCCCAAGCTCCCAGCACAGCCAGGGGAAGAACTGTGTCATTCACCGATTTTAGGACCAGATCCATGGAGGTATCTGTGCGACCAGTGCTGCCTCCTGAGGCTGAGCCCTCTAAGAACGATGCTTTGCACATCACCCATTCTTTCTATCTCAGGATCTCATGCAATTAATATCAACTAAGCTTAGTAACACCAGAATGAGAGGAAAAATTAACAGTGTTTTCCCCCAAAAAACAGTAGTGTAGGAAGTGACCTTTGCTTATCCCACACTGGAGCTCGGCTGCCGCGGAGGGGACACGAGCAGCCGCTTTACGTGACAAAGCCGCTCCCAAAACTCCATGGCACTTCTGGAAAAAAGGCAGAGCAACCCCTTCCAGGGAACACTAACGCAGACAGGGCTTCCACCGGCCAGCTGGACTTTGGCCAGAACACCCCAATTAACATCTGTAACGTGGCGTGAAAAGTGCTGTGTGGTTTTTAATTACAAGATGCAGGTGAGCCCTTGTTTTCACACCGCTCCCCCAGAGAGGGGCATCTCCAGCAGCGGCGGCGATCCTGTTTGGTGTTAGGTAAAAGGGAACACAATGAATTTCATTGATTATCCATGACTTGTCCAATGCTATCTCTAGCACTCTGAGAGTGGCTCTTTCTCTGATACCAAGCAACGAGGCAGCCAGTCTGAAGCGTGCTAATTAAAATGAATAGAGAAGGACATTTTGTAATTCATAACACAAAGGAGATACTTTCATCTTGACCCACCTGTGCCACGTGCCTGTTCATGCCCCCGAGTCTCAAGGGGCATCCTCTGACAACGAGGGGAAGGCGAGCACCTCGAGAAACGAAACTGCAAAGGTGCTGATGTTTTCCTGACAGTACCACTGCGGAACACAGGCAGCTTCCCCTATGTATTTTTTATAATCATTGATATTTACAAAGTCATGAGATGCTAGAGAAGCGTTACGATTCTGATTGCAAGCTCTTACAACGCAGCAGCCTTCGTTGGCGACTCGTCTGCGGAGCTGAGCGAGCCCCAACACAAGTGCTGCCGACAGACGCCTGCTCCGGCCTCCCAGTCCCGCCGGGGACGGGCAGCGGGGTCGTCAGAACTGCTCCCGCCGGGCAGGCCGAGCCCCTCGCGAGCGTCGCTGCGGGACCGGCGCGGCTGCAGCAGGAGGACGCAGCATCGCTCCCCAGCAGGGTAATGGGGAGCGATGGTAGAGGAAAGCGCTAACCCCAGGAAACAACCCCTCAGTTACCGAAACAACTATTTACCGACGTTGTACGTCATAAAGCGTGAACGCCACTGATGGAAAGATTGTTTACTCTTTGCAGAGAGTTTGACTCCCTCGTAAAAAGGCAATAACAGTTGCTTTGGTTCCTACTGCACCGGGGGGAGAGAGGGAGAGAGAAAGAGAAAATACAGAAGGGCTGGGACTAATAACAGAAACAACTGCTGAACCACGAAGTTCTGGATATTTACTGTGCCTCCGTCTCTCCCACTCATGATGTTTTCCTGCCTATTATTTTGCTTTGCTAGGCTTCTTATGAGGATACAAATAATCCTGTCATACTCTTCTGTTCTACTCCATTTACTATTTTTACTCTAAGTATTTCTTATATAAATGTGGGAGGAAAAAAAAAAAGATTTTATTTTGCTAGCAACTTTGTAGAAGAAGGGAAAGTAAGAAATCTGTGGCACACAGAAAGCAGACAAGTATCTCTTTGTCCACCTGTGAATTCTGATTCAGGGCCATTTCTGCAAACTCATCTTCAGGCATTTGCCTTTACCTGCCTAAGTGGTCCTGCCTGGCCCTACGCCCCCGGGAGGAGCCCAGACTCCGCAGTTCCACCAGTGCTCCCAGTGTCCCTCGCCGCGGGCGCCGCAGACCACGGCCAGCATCCCGCCCCGAAGCCTTGCCAGCCAGAACCCAGCAAGGAAAGAGCAGCGTTCTACCCACGAGAGCAAGCACACAGCTACCTGCAGATACTCTTATCTGTATGCAACCTAAGCAAATACTGAAACGTTTTAGAAAGGCAGTTATTGTATCCAGTTACCTGACAGCAAATTAAAAAGTGGCCTTAAATTCGATCCTGACAACTCTTTTAACAATTTTAGTGCATTATTTTACACAAACAGCAGATTTTGATATTTGATATGAGCATGAATATTTAAAATGTGCATTGAAAGTGAGATGAAGTCTCACTTTTTTTAATATATCGATTTGGAGTTAAAGCACTATGTGAATAAAATAAGCATGTTTTAAAAGATATAAAGCTAACAGAATACTTTTGATGCTTTCAAGCCAAACTGAAGGAATGAAAAAGTCGCCTCTCCTATACACATCTCAGGACACGGACTTGTGGGAGGATGCGAACGAAACCCTGACAATTTGAAGCTAAAAGCGGAATTTCACCAACTGATTGTGTGGGACTGCAGCTGCTGAGAACTTCCCTCGCTGCAGTGCCAGGTGAAAGCAGGGTTGAACCACATCCCCACGGCAGAGGTTCTTGCTATAATGACTACACCTCCCCCTCCTCCAGCAGAGCTCCGGCAGCTGGGGAATTGCTGGAGAATTTTTAAGTGAACATGGACATGTGAGCAATCCAGCCTTTGTCGATGCAGTGAGACTGAACAGTTAGGCCTGAAACAGTTAAACAGCAGGCCTGAAACAGTTAAGCAGTGAGCAAGGCCGCTGGAAGATAGGAGCTGTGGTTAGGAATGTGAAGAATGACGCTGAAGCTGGCAGCTCCTGGATGATTCCAGCAAAAAACAAGAAGATGCTCACATGAAGGCGGCCGTGTGGACACCTGTTTGTTACCAATGAGACTGAAGAAACGGCCGCGTGAACACTTGTTTGTCACCAATAAGCTTGAAGAATCGGCCGCGTGAACACTTATTTGTTAATGCGTGATTAGTATTATGCACCAATAAGAAAGTGCGTGATTAGTGTTAGAGCACCAATAAGAAAGTTATGATGAAAGCGTGCCGTGAGCAGTATAGTATAAAAGTGTGCTGTGTGTAATCAATAAACGGCATTCCCCTGCTCACATTGATCCTGGCGTGGTGTCCATTCTTCAGCTCCGCGACAGGGAACGGCACCGCTCGCGGCTCACAAGGGCGAGGAAGGGGCTCTGCCAGCGCCCAACCTGCCTCCCCTCTTCCCACCGAGCCCGGCAGCGGTTCATCATCCACCGCTCCCCCTTCCTCCTCCAAATCCTCACCGCAGCCCTAGCCCGCTTACACAAACCTCACTACACTTTGAAAGTTTACAAAAAGCCTTAAAATCCTCATACCCCAGCCCTCCACTCCTACCGAATCTCTGCTTGCTGGATTTTGACGCCCCAAGTGCACCCAAGCCTCAAACCCCACGGGCAGCCCGGCAGCCAGGACGGGCTCTGCCCGTAGACCCGCAGAGGGAAACCCGGGGGGAGCCCCAGCCCGGCAGCCCCAGCACACCAGCGAAGCGACGAGCTGCCCAACCCCGCGCGGTGCCAGGAGCCAGGACGGGCTCTGCCCATAGACCCGCAGAGAAAAACCCGGGGGGAGCCCCAGCCCGGCAGCCCCCCTAACCTAACTCACTAGATCTTCGCTGTCATCCCCATCCATCTTGGCTCTACCGAGTAATTATGCTGATGGAGGTGTTATGCAACCAGAAGCTGATCCTAATTCCAGGTACGACTTACCCGGGGTAAATTAGGGGTATGATGGTTGCAGTTGTATTTATTTGCGCAAGACAGGGAGCTTAAGTCCAAACACCGTGTACATCAACTGCTTCAGGTCTTGTGCCTGAGGATTCGTTCACCTTCCCACGTTGGTATGTGCAGCGTTCAGATTTGTCTCGCACAACAAAGGCAGCGTTTCCCACCGCAGACGCAGTGAACCTACTAAAAGTAACACCGGTAAATAAGCCCAACGGTGCCTGAACGTGTCGGCTCAAGACAGAGGGACCTCACCGGGATCTGCTCACCCACACCAGCCGTGCTGGGAGCGCAGGGACGGGGCACGGACGCGGCTGCCTGCGCAGACGGGCCTGGGGCTTGGTCCGGGTGGGCTGGGGGCACACGGCCCTGCAGCATTTTTTGCAGACACATTCACTCTCCCACTCCGTCGTCTTCCCTCTCTCTCTGCCACTTGTGGAGTTATGTTGAGCACCGGTTCTGCGCTGGTCGATGCAAGCTCTGACTTACAGGACGAGTTCAAACGATGACCCCAAAGCAAAGATCCAGCACCTTCCCCCGCTGCGTACAGTGGGAGACGTACCGCGGAGAGATCTCGGTTACCGGCTCCCGCACGGAAGCCCATTTGTTGCTTTAGACATGAGTAAGGGAAAGGTGCCATTAATTATATACGGAATTGGAAAACTTAATTAAAGTTTTAAATCATCCCAGCCTCTTGTCCAAAAGGGGGGCGAAAAAAAGAAATCTTTATCTGGAAATTTGTTAACTGCCCACACAGAGCCACCAGAGAGAGCAAACATGAAAAACGAAGGCAAATGCAACGATGCCCTTGCACTAGCGCTCGAATCACGACGATAACGAGGACGGCCGAGGCAGGGTCCCGCTGCGCCGCTCTCAGTCACCGCGGGCTCCCTGGGGCCGGGGCAGCTGCGCAGGTTTGTAACGGGGAAGGGTTCCAGGCATCGGTCTGCTGCAACTTAAAGCTCCCGTTCAGACTCTAAACCACCGCCGGGATAAGGGTATACATGAAGATTGAACCTGTTTAAATAGATTTTAACTGTCAATATTCTGATTTTAAAGGGTACAGCTGAGAAGTACAAATTACCGTAAGCTCAGGTTTTTTCCACAGGAGTTTCTTTGGAAGAAGAAGAAGGGAGAATATTGGGAATTATTTTCTAGCCCATCTGGTTGTGGTCTTACCTCTAGAGATAAATAAGAGCAGATATAAACATCTGTAATTATAATGGCCTCACCTCTTCCCGAGCCCTGCTTAGAAAAGGAGAGTGCAGCAATCCATGTCTAATTACACGACATATTTTCCTGAATAATGAGCCCTATTTTTAATGGCCAATTCTCCTAATTCTCCAAAGGCTGCATGCTCGCCTTTAGCACACACCAAGAGTAACTGTGCTTACTGGTCCAACGCCAGCGAAGAGGGGGCAGAGCCCCGGGACGTGCCGTGAGCCGAGGAAAGGGCCAGAGCCGCTGCCCGCCCGCCGTCTCACACCGCAACGCGGAGCGGGAACACCACGGCCACCGATGCCAGGTTCTGGGGTCGGCTCTGCAGTCATACATCCGTATTTTAGCTGATTTATTGTCCTTCGGATGAGCACAGCGGAGCTGGAATGATGAAAGACTGCAGCCCCCAACCCCGCATCTGCTGCACTAAGCACGGAGGCACCCGGGGAGGTGGGAGCCCGCTTCCCGCTCGCTGGCACGATGGCCGGCGTCGTGTGTAAACCTACATCACCCGCTGCGGCTGCCAAATCCCGTTTTCCCGTACGGATCAGGTCTGCACCTACCCATCCCTGCTATCCAACCTACTTGATCAGAAATCGAGATGAACTAAGATGTTCCTCATTTCATTCTCTTTTCTTCCCTGTACCTTCCAAATAACCTCAAAGTATTACTGTCAAAACACAAAATGCTTTTTCAAAATTTTTTCTAAAATTTTCAAAATAAATGGCAAACTGTGGTGAAAAGAGAAGGAAAAAAAAAAAACCAAAAAAGAGCAAGAAAAAGGACTGAACTGCAGTGTTCACCTGGACACGTTAGGGGATGTCTTGGGTACGCCGGACCTGGACAGTTTTACCTCTTGAAGAGGGACAAAGAGATACCTAAATACCTTCAAAAGTGTGGTGATAAGCTTTGAACTCAATCCATCCAACACCCTAAGAGAAGGCGAGTGCGCGGGAAGGAGGGGAGCCCCGTGCCCTCAGGCTGCCCAGGAGGCACCACCGACCGTTTCCCAGGAGAACGGCCACCCCGCTGGAGCTTCCACCTGCAGCTCTTTCACTCGGCCCCGCTGGTGCCCGGTACGGCTGTCACCAGCCCTCTTCTGGTTCCTCCTGCAATGTTTATTCTCGCTTACGCCTGACAAGCATTGTGCTCGGGCAGAAATGGTTTGGTAATTGGGCTTATAAATGGAAAGAACTAAATGCACTCTTACTCTCATCTCTCTTAGCAACTTAATAACTGGAGATGACTGATGATCAGATCCACCTAGAGATTGCAAGTGTAGTTTCTGTCATTATAATCAGCCACAGAGCATTATTTAATAAGGGCCTAGCTTCTCCGCCGCACTTCAGACGGGCTCCGCAGGGAGACGGGCGGCTGATTGCCGCTCCCCGATGCTCATGGCAGATGATCATCCCTCTGGACCCCCACGCCGGCTCCGGCAGCCTGAAGCAGCGCAGACTTCCAGCCGCGGGGTGGGAAATGCCGACACCAGCCAGAGAGCCCCTCCCCGGCGGGGAAGGTCTATTCACCGAGGCCGAACGGGCCGGAGGCGTGGAAGGGAGGGAGGAGGCACATCGCAGGCATTACGCCTTGTAATCGAACAAGTACGGTGCGCGCGGAGTTGTGCACCCAAACTAAGCGTTTGTCTTTTTTTGTGCAACACGAAACGCGCTAAACCAGCAGAGCCTCCTATTTATTTCAGTGGGAGCAGGGATTCACCAGGAACTAGTTCAAACCTGCTGCTTGCTTTCTTTTAACCTTTTAATATTTAATGAAGGCTGGGAACGATGAAGGTCACTCGAAAGCTTCGGCAATGGATAACTGCAATGCCCAAAGACAGCTCCAAAGCGTTTGGAGCCCTCCTCCCCAGCAGGTATCGACATTCCTCAGGCTGTATTGATGTTTCAGCTCAGGCTTTCCTTTTTCGGACTAATGTAGAGGCTGTATCTGAAAGTTAACCCCACACTCACCCTGCCAGGCAGCTGAGCCCGTAAATCTAGGTGCAACGCAGCACAGCGAAAGCAGAGTGACCCCGAAGTGCACGCAGTGTACAGCCTACGGGTAAGAGCTCTTTCTGTCATGTTTCTGCCATGTTCATGCCCAGCAAAAGCTGGGGTGAAACACAGCCGCCAGTCATATTTCTTTAATAGAAAGTAAAGAGGTAAGAAGTTATAAAAAAAAAACCATTCCATTGTAAGAGGTGCGAGATGGGTACACAGAAACGTTGGAGTTAAAGTGGCAGCACTGCCCAGCAATGGATTTTACATGCAATTTAGATTTCGCCGTGCACTCTACAGGTGGTACAACAGTGGGATGTTCCTGTGCTAAGGAACTGCAGCCCAACAACTGTAAAGCATTGCTGTGAAGCAGCATCGGCGTCGGTAGGGTACTGCACGGGGGAAAAATACTGGCGTTGGAGCTCAAGGCAGTGTAGCTCAACCTGCTTGATGCTCAAGTCTTTGGTAGTAAGGGGTTAAAATAAAACCCAGAATATTCCTTCAATATTAGTGGAAATGGAAATGCAGACAGAAGCTATGATGTAACGCTATAAATACTAGTGCTCACCCTTCCACTGTTTTTATCTGATGTGGTATTTATTGTATCCAAAATAAGAAACACCAGAATACCTGGCAGGAACTCTGAATAGTATATTGCCAACACCATGTTTTAATGCACTATTAAAAGAAAGGTAGATGTAGTCATAAATGGAAAGCTAAGTGAAATGGAGAATGCTTGATCCTCATCACTTCCTGGAAGTCAGGATGCTCTGACTGTTCTCACTTTGAATTCACACTTCTGTCTTTCTTGACTCCCGATTTACCAAAATTCAGGATGATCGCACATCGCCCTGTTAAAGCTTTCGAGCCGGATTCCCAGTGTTGGCTGTTTCGCTTAATGCAGAGCCACAAATAAAATGCAAAGCCGAAATATCTGTAGGTTGCTGTCTCTGCACAATTCTTAATACTAAGGTTTGAAACTTTCTTGCTTCAGTATTGATCGTCTCTCAGTCCCATTTTTCTGCTTATTTTCAGGTAGATTTGTATCTCGGCCAGATAGCTACTCCTCCGGCAGAGCGCCTCACAAAGCCTCCACGACGCTGCACTCTCCCATTAATTGATTAGCATCAGCACAAGATACTGATTTCCACCAGAATTGTCCTGTGCTTGCATGTCTCATTAACAAACACCGAGGGATATAAAATAAGTATGGGAAATCTTACAGATATATTTTTTTTTCCTATGCTCTTGGTACAAAAGCTTCATTTTTCACAACTACCAGCAACATCAGATCAGGTCAGCCATGGCTTTATGTACCTTTCATCCTGAAGCAAACCTCAGCCAAGACTTGGAGTAAAGCACTGGCTTTATGAAGGCTTTTGACACCCTCTCATGACACTCTCCCAAGCAAACTGTCATCGTGCAAAATGACCATGGGTGACATACTAAACAAAGCTGAAATACTGGCTGCAGAACACCTGAGCATGAGTTACTGCACAGTAAGTTATGTCCTAACGCCTATTATTGCAATTATAGCTTCATTTGTATGTCGGGTGGGTTTCTACTGCAATTTCACGGAAATTGCTCGAGGAGAGAAAGTAAGATTAGTTCTTCTGCAGACTGAAAAACAACAGCAGTTTTGTTTCTTCCTGTAAATATGATTTTCTTGATTGTAGATTGTGTTAGAGTCTATCACAAGATTCCCAGGAACTTTAAAAACAGTGAAAATTGGCTATAATTTTGACTTTCACATACACAGCTATATCCCACTGGCTGCTGAAATAACGTATCTGAAGTTGAGCACATTTTGAGTAAAACATTTCAGATGTGCCTCCAGAACAGAGGGTCAAATCCTTATTTCCTTCCCACAGGAATTAAAGGCTGGAAAACGTTTTAAAGGTGACCTTTAGTTCCTTTGGGTTCCTGCTGCATTTGATGAGTTTTGGTCACTCCTAAATGTTGCTCAGTACTTCAGCAGTATTTAAAATGCATCATCCTGTAATTATCCCACATAATCCTCAGCCTTAGGCTAAATCTGCAGAAAGATTGAGTTTTTTGAAGAGTGGCAGTGGGAGGAGAGCAAGGGAGAACAAGGACCCCCCTCAACGCACTCAATAGCTGAAGTACAGTCGGCAGCGGGAAAGAGGAGCTGGCCACCATCTGAGACACCCCACAACCGATGGAAATACAACCGAGCCTCATCAGGTATGGGCATGAATATACCAAAATTGTTGTTCTAAATGTGAAAAAACACATTGTCCTAAAGATATAACACTTTACAGTATTGCCTCAAACGGTGCCTCTTTTCAAATACTGTAATAGGTTTATTTTACAACTTCAGGTGAAATTCAACCATTCTTGCATAGTCAACGCAATGAAACTTCTTATTTTGCACCAAGTAAAACTGAATCTTTTTGCCTACATCACCTGTCCTTTTGGACAGGCAGGGAAAAGCAGCGGCACCCTTGGCCCAATCCATATAACATCTCACATCACTCCTTTCAATTTGCAAGAACCGCTCATACTTGCCATTTTGCACGACACTTCTCTCGTTGCCACAGACATTTAGACAAAGCCTGCAAGAGCTGATGTTCTTGCTCTGTTTTGAATAATTTAAGCTATCAATATCTTGTTCTGCTATCTATCTGGAGTGGAAACACAAGAGCTATAGGCCTCTTCTTCCACATCCATCACCTGCTAGGGAAACGGAGGGGAAGCACCGCTGGACAAGCAGCACAGCCCACGCTCAGCAGCACCGTCTCTGCCCGCTGTTGACTAAAACAGATGAGCTCATCGGCTTGTGCCCTTAACCGCCCGGAATCTCATCATACCTGCTTCAAGAGTTCAAGCCATTAATCTGCTGGATACTTTAAGAGGAAACAAGAGCAACAATCGTGATTCTTAGGGTAAAGGGAAAAAAATTAAACCCAAAAATGACTACCCATGCACAGGAAGGTAGGAATTTTAAAATTCTCCCTTCTTAAACAGCAACGTATCTTAAAATTGAGTAAATTTTAAGTGTACCATAAAAATATATTCTTCACGCCATTTGCCACTTAACTGCTGTTCTTCTTCTGCCTGCATAAAGACAAGCCTTAGGCCCTTTTTTATTAATATCCATGAGCGTAATTTAATAGCCGATCCCATACCGGAGATGCACATTTCATATTTAATAGTGTTACTTGGAAGTGGCCTGGAAGAAATGTAATGAACATATTGGTTGCTTAGACTGCTCTGAATGCTTAGATCAATACAACATCGTTTACTCATTGCAACATATTAGCTAAGTCATTTTTTGTCATCTTGGTACGTCTGTGTAGCAACTAGAGAAGTGGCAGAAGAACAGGACTCAAAATGAATTACGTTCATCTGAATTAAATGAATGTAAATCCCTTAAGTCCACTCTGCAATAGAGACCAAATGGTACTAAATATACACACAGGCACACATAAATTACGTAAAACCAGTATATGTAGAGTTTTCCTGTAGGAGAGAGTCCTAATGCCCAGGCCAGACGCTCGGCTGAGCTGCCTGACACGGACTTGCCCTTCCCTTCCCTTTCTGGAGGGCACGCTCCGGAGCGGAGGTGCCAGCACCTCCCCTACACGTCCCCCAGCCGCCCCTCTAACGCGAACCTTTGTGCACAGGTCCCTGCAAGCAGGCAATAAAATAAGATACCTTTATCAACCTAGCGCTGAACTAAATTTTTAAAAAAGAATAAACACCAGGAAGACAACATTGCTTTCACCAGAAGCTACCATCAATTTTTAGAGGTGATTGAAGGTTATAGCCTAATGCTGCAGAAGATAAAACTTGGGATAGCCGTTACAGATACCACCTTTGACTTGCTCTTTGCCCAGAGCCTGTCTCTATTTCCAGTACACGCGAGCTGTGCAATGTATTGTTATGCTTTATTCATGCACTTCAGGATTAAAAAAATGAACACATTGCCTGAACTGCCAGAGTACATTATGGTAATGTTACATTTGAAGACACTTATTTTCTCCATATATCCAATTATTTTTCCCCCTAGGTTCTCAAATCAAAACCACCTACTTAAAGTTCAAGAAATTGAGGGGGGTTTTGTGTGTGTCATAAGTGGTGTCAAAACTCACCAGCCCCCAGCGAACGCGGCTCACACTGAATATGGATTACTGCCAGGCGCAAGCTCAGCTGCCCTTATATTCCATCTTAGCTCCACATCTCATTTTTTCTTTACACAGAAGGAATTTTAACACGTGTAGGCTGTGGTATCCCTAATGACTAATGATTTTCTGTGCTGTGGTACATTGAAAAAAGTCAGAGTTGTACTCACTTCTTTTTGGCCAATGCATACCAAGCTCTAATGTCAGCAACAGAACACGCCTGCCTGTCTTTGCTTTCCTCTGCCCCCTCCTCCCAGTTTCTCAAGGCTCCTTTCATCATCTCCTTTCTGAGGTTTGTATTTGTCTGATTTCGGGAGCACAGAAGATCCCAGGGTAGCATGCTGCTAAATGGGGTGCACCAGTGGGACACAAACTATGGCATAAGAGCACCCGCTTCAGCAGACCTGACTACTGCCGAAAAAGCACTCTTTATCTCATAAATTCGCAGAGGTTTCCTAATGTTTCAGTTGTAAAATAGCTGTGTTCCTCAGAGAGCTGAATATATTGTTAGCAAACAATTTTATCCCAGAGATGTCACGTGGCCATCTGAGCATAATTTAATTAAAACAGCAAAACAATATAAAGTTTTTTGTCATATGAATGTTTTGTTTTTAATTATAACACCTCATAAATATTTTCCAGCTTTAAACTATCTCGGGAAACAATTTTTCATTGCTTTGTTCAACTTCAATAACGCGTTATACAGATGGCAAAATCCACGCTGACATGCGCACTCCCCCGTCAATCACATGCAGAAACCCAGCCTGGTAATGAGCAGTGACTCACATCCAGGTGACAAATTAGTCTCTTACGGTGTTCTTGTCACTTACAGAGCCGAGAGTTACAGTGACCTGGTGGGCAATGACAAGTGCAGAAGGGAAAGCCCCGGATACGAGTAATTCCTCATAAAAAGAATTACTTCCAGCAAGAAACACCGGTTGCACAATCCCGATGCAGCAGCAGGTTTGTGCCAGCAAAAACCTTTCAACTGTTCTCTGCCCTTCGCTCATGAAACAGCTCCAAAAGCCTTTACAATTAAGACGGAAATTTGGATTTGAAGGAGCAGCACGGGCAGGCAGACAAGGACGACGCTTTAGGACCTGGCAAAAGATACGTGCTGGGACCAGGGTAGGTCTGTCTTCCCTCCCGACGGTCACTCCTGAACTTGCCACAAGATCAGAGCACCGTACACCGTAAAGCAGCGTTTCTGGTGCCACATAGTCCTAACACAGCCCTGAAAGCCCCGTCAGGGAGCAGCAGCCGCCGTTGGGCCCTGCCTCCCCCGAGGGCGGGCGCGCGGAAGGCGCGGAGGCTGAAGACCTCCACCATGCAACAAGGGCAGCCCTTCCTCCACACACCATCCCTCAGGTGCAAGCTCTGCTGAGCCTCCGAGACAACAGCATCCGTGAAAACCGACCTTCTGCTTGGCAGTCCAAAGTGGTCAAATGAATCCCCTTGGTGCTACTTAGAATCACAGAATCACTAAGGTTGGAAAAGACCTCTAAGGTCATCGAGTCCAACCGTCAACCCAACCCCCCCATGCCCACTAAACCATGTCCCCAAGCGCCTCATCTACACGTCTTTTAAATACCTCCAGGGATGGGGACTCCACCACTGCCCTGGGCAGCCTGTGCCAAGGCCTGACCACTCTTGCAGGAAAGAATTTTTTCCTAACGTCCAGCCTAAACCTCCCTTGGCGCAACTTGAGGCCGTTTCCTCTCGTCCTATCGCTGGTTACCTGGGAGAAGAGACCAACCGGGACCTCACTACAACCTCCCAAACTGAGCCCCAGCTTCTCCAAACCGAGCCCCAGCTAGGTGTGTCGTGGCTCTCCATCTCCCGTCTCCTACGCAGACACCAGCACGGAGGTTAAAACGTGCCCTGATACCCTCTTACCTCTGGAGATGGAAATGTTTGCATAGAGGAAGCCTCAGTTTTCCTACCAGCAGCAATAAATACGATTTTGCATTCCATTTCCTGAGGGAATAACACATCAGCTCACGCTGCCCGAGCCATTTTTAAATGTTTGTTCTTGGAAATAAAATCTGAAAGCCCCTGAATATTAGACGCAAGTAAGATTTCACTCCCCACCTATTATAAACCTATGCCTCATTATTTGCAGAGTCATGGCTACAACATATGAATGTTTTCCCCACTGCTGTTTAATGATTTTTGTTCTTCCTTTTTTAAAATGAATAAATAAAACAGGGTCTCAAGACTGCCTCTGCCACAGAGGCTTCTCAAAGCACGAATACAGCTCCCCATCTATTTTCTCTGACCTTAGTCAGCACTGCAAATAGATCAGGTCCCCCTTACTGAAAAAAACTATAAAATTCTTCTTCCTTCTCCTCTTCATCTCTGCCTGATCTTCGTTGCAGTAATGCCCACCTTTAAATGTTTTTTTGTTTTGTTTTTTCCTTTTCTCCCTCCACCCAGCTTTGTCCTTTAGCAGATCTCCACTGCTCTGAACAGAAGAACTGGTTCTAGCCGTCTCAGCTGTTTCCCAGATACACATACCCTCAGCCACCAAACAGTCATTTAAGTTAAATATTCTCCTCTGCCCCGAACGCCGCACAGGGTGGAGAACGCGTGCTGACGGCTCTTTACAACACAGCAGCCTGCGGTGTATCCACACGGCAACGGCACGGCACGAAGCAGAGCTCACGCTGCCGTTTCTCACAGCGTCCTATTCCCTACCCGGCACTGTGCGAGAGAGTGTGATGGGCAAGTCCCACTTCTCTTCTCCTGACTGAGGCTGGAAGGCTAGAGGCTAAAATAAAACAGAAAAATAGCTTTTCTATAAGCTCACAGGAGCTGGAGACAGTCTAAGTGCTACTCAATAGTATTAAGGAAATAAATCTTCAGGAATCAAAGTCCCCAAACAAACAGATTTATTCACATCTCTAGACCCACTTCTTTCCCCACCTCCGAGTTGAAAGAAACCCAAACCTTTCATGAAAAGCTTTTTAAAATCCAATCTGGGATTTGCTGTTCTGCATTTTATGCAATATATATGGACTTTGGAAATTTTACAGAACAAAATGATTGTTCTAAATTATTGATCAAAGGAAGCAAATACATACAGTGGCCTTAAGCTTACATTGTCTGCTGTGAGGAAAGAGAGAAAAGAGTCCTCCTTCGAGATTGTACTGACAATGTTCACGTATCATGATGAAGGCTCATTTCTAATTACATGATCTTATTATGCCTTAAATATGAAAGCAAATTTTTTCATTTTTATGCAAAATTTGAAATAGTGCTTTGGAAGTGAACCAAGGGACATGAATTTAGTAACAGAAAAAGAAGATGTAAATATGCCCATCCAAACAAGCAACTGTAGAACATCACGCACGTATAATGCCTTTCATCCAAGGACTTCAAAGCACTTTAGACCCACTCATCAATTAAACTTCTTTACATCTCTCATAGGGCAGGCAAAGCATGAAAGAAAAATGGTGAAATAAAGAAGCAGAGACGCCGACCAGCTGGCCGCACACCATTTTAGGGAAGGAGGCTTTGAAAACCAAACCCAGCCAGCAGTTTTCCAGTAGATCACCTTCAAACATACAGTCTTCAACAAGACAGAAACCTTCCCCCTCGACTGAGACCCTCGTGTAGGGGGTACCCAAAAAGAGCCAAGTCCTTCACTGGCCCTGGGAAAAGGCAGGTTGCTGCTCAGCCAAGAGCAGGCTTTGACTGATCAAACATACCGAACACGCCAGAGCCGAGAAGAGACCCATCACTCCGACAGCCCCCGCTCACCTGCCGCCGAGCAGGACCGCGGCCCAGCTCTCCCCTCGCCGCTGCCGGGCATCGCTTTCTCTCTGGAAACTTCCACGGCACGGAGGGCAACTTTCCATCTCAACACTGACGCCCTTCAAAAGCCCAACTGAGGCTGCCTCTCGGAATTAAAAGGAAGAAGATCCATATCTTGGGCATGATCAGCAACAGCTGTTCACTATTCATCAAAATGAGTTTAGCTGTGAATGAGTAGCATGTGTAATACGGCCTTAATTAGAGATGTGCATTCTCTGTAAAATCCTTGTAATTAGTGACACGAGAGCTGCTAATTTCTCTGGTAGAAATGAATTCACCACAGCAAGTTTGGCAGCATCTTATTTTAGAGGCAGGTATCTGCAGGAGGCAGGAGTTTCGATCATTTTCATGGCATTTTATTTTTCCTATTTACTGAAATATGACATTACCTACAAATCATGCAAAACAGGTGTAATGTGCAGTGCACCCAGAACTCCCAATCCTGACGTGAAAGCACAGTGCTTCGTTTATATTGACTAGCTGCTTGTTCACCGTAATAACCCCACCAGAGCTCTGTGTGCCGGCGTCAGCAGGAGGTGTCAGAATACACCATATACAGCGGGCTTGGAAGAAAACAGCAGTTCTGATGAAAAAAAATGCCCCATCTTCCACCTCTCCCATAGATACAGATAATAACCTTCATCCAACCAGAAAACTAAAACAGTAATATGTGATTTATACTGGCCATAGAGTAGAAATAGTAGTCAGTGCTAATGGCAACCAGCTAGTGAACTACCAGGGCTAAGGTTCGTACTGGAGTTTTAGAGGACGAGAAGATGAACAAGTCAATTACAGAATGCCCTGCTCCTCATCTCCCCCAAGTAATTGAAGATTCAGTATCATTTTTACTGAGTTACTTTTAATTGGTCTCATTTGCTGAAGTAAATTAGGTGTAGCATTGTCCTCAGTATGATACATGCATCTGTGCAAATCGGAAGGAAAATGTGAAAAAAATTTAAAGCACTGCCATGGCAAAACAGCCAAAATCAGATAAATGCAATTAATGTCTAAGCCTAGCCTTGAAAAATTATGATACTAATCTATTTATTTGACTGTTAGCAATGGTTTCCATCAAGGTCAGGAGAAAGTGCTCAATTAATAAATGTCTGCTTGCACCTGACAACAATAAAACTCTCCCTAGAGTGAAGGAGCTAAAAGCCTGTGACCTCAGACACAGACAGTGAGGTGTGGGTGGGTTTTTTGCAAGACTGGACAATAAACACATTACTTGCAGGGCCAGATTTTGCAGAGTTTGAAAGCTGCCAGCTGTCCTGGGCACCTCAACTGCAGATGCAGATGCTTTTTGGAAATCAGGACCCCGGCGTCAGGTGTGCAAGCACTGCACCGTTAGTGCTGCTACCTCATGCAGCAGGAAGGTGCTGATGGGGATGGGGATTCAGGGGAGACAGAGGGTAAGTATTAGTCTAGACCAATTCAGTAATTTGTTTCCGCTGCCTTCTGTTGTCAGAGCAATCTGCAGGCTCCTTCCAGCAGTAGGTCTACCAGCAAGACCCTGCAATAATTTTTATTAGCTCTTTCATAGACTCACTAAGGTTGGAAAAGACCTCTAAGGTCACCGAGTCCAACCATCAACCCAACCCCCCCATGGCCACTAAACCATGTCCCCAAGCGCCTCATCTACACGTCTTTTAAAGCCCTCCAGGGATGGGGACTCCACCACTGCCCTGGGCAGCCTGGGCCACGGCCTGGCCACTCTTTCAGTGAAGAATTTTTTCCTAATGTCCAACCTAAACCTCCCTTGGCACAACTTAAGGCCGTTTCCTCTTGTCCCATCGCTGTTACTTGGGAGAAGAGACCGACCCCCCCTGGCCACAGCCTCTCCCACCACCTCACAGCACTCGTGAGTCCGTTAGAACACAGCACCAGCCCCGCCAGGTACGCCGCGATACACCCGCAGGAATCCAAACACCTGAAAAGGAGACATGATCAGTGAAGATAAGGACACGTCTTCATCGCACCCTTGGCCTTGCTGTTCCCTGGTCGCTGTCCTAACCGCCAGGAGCGGTCTCCGCGGGCCGGCAGGCACGGTGCAGACCCAGCCTTGGCTCTGCCTTTTGCGCCGGGGCGAGGGCAGCCCAGCCGCCGCCTCCCCACTCCTCCTGCTCCGGGGCACCGACACCTCTGTCGCCTCCGTCTCTCAACTCCACGTCTTCCCAACTGATCAGCAAGAAGAGTCTGGAAAGGACATCGTGATTCCGGGCTGCCCCTCGGGCTGCCCGTAGCACGGCTGGGCGATACGGTTGCAGAGGGGGGTAACACGCACCAAACTGCGACTTATATTTAACGGACAGGTGTTAAATGACACACTGTGAGCTTCCCTTCCTAATAACGCTTGCGTCAGAAATTTTGCCACCAAATGCTGTTTGATTTGACCTGCAGAACCAACCGTCTTGACGGTGAGCGGGTCCCTGGGTAGAGCGTTTTCTGCACCGACTCTTTTTTCCCTGTCATTGTCCCAGGCAACAGCTCGCCCAGCGCCGACACGTGCTGGGAGAGGGTCTTGGCAGAGTGCCTTCCTCCAGCAGCCCCCCATGCGGCGCCTGCGCCCCGCGCCAGCACGCCGGCGGCTCCGGGCGGTGCGTGGCGCGGCTCTGGCACCGACCGAGCTTTGCGGGGGGAAAACAACCGGCGACACACACGCCGTGGCACTATGGCACCTACCTTACTCTGCAGGGAGCGGAGACGAGGCATGAAACCGATCTGGCACGAGCCGACTGTCGGTAAGCGATAGCCACCTGATCGCTGAAAGTGGAGCAATGGCCAGTCTAGAGGAAAGGAGAGCAGTCACAGTGCAAATAAATCCTCCTTCCATCTTTTGTAATAGGAGGGGAAAGCTCTTTGTTTTCTCACCTCTAACTTGCCTCCAGCTGTTGCTTTCTGTCCCCTTCCAATGTTCAGTTGCTGTTGGGTGACTCTTGAATGCTATTTTGAAGCCCGAGCGTGGAAGACGCGGTGAGAGGTAACTGGAGGTAAGATATCCATTTCTACTGTCTCTTACCAAAACACTGTGCGGAAGAGTGAATCTACCAGCCACGTCATTAACAGAGTTTAGAAGAACCACGGCAGCAGCACAGCAAAGACTCTAAGTGCACGTGACCATACTTCACTTGCTAAAGTCATATGCAATTAGCTGGTTTTAACTCCATTTGTCAAGGTCGTTAAAGAGTAGAGAAAAATGAAATGTATTTCCTTTGATTTTAAACATGAGAAGAGCTGTGCAAATCCTGCAAATATTTGATTCACAGGCGTTGGAAGCAAAGCACACACGCTGCTGAGCCAGATGCCATGGCAGGGGAGAACCCAGCGTCTTCTGAAGACAAGGCGTGAACCTGGATGAAGCCGCAACTTTCATATTGCAAAGGTCTTCTGAACTTGGCTTGAGCTACGCTGAGCCGGAGGAATGGATGCAAGTTTAAAGGACAATATTTGGCACTATTTTTATTCAGAGTCTGAAGGCCGGCTATGCTCAGATACCACAAAACAGATACTCTTCAAAATTCAGTCTACCCAGCAAAGGAAAATCAACACCTGTCCCTCCTCCTCCCAGCCTCAGTCCACGGCGGCATCCCCTGCCCGTGGCGGTTGGCCGGAGTGGCCGTGCGGCAGGGATGCTCCGGGGAGCGGAGGTGCTGCCCACGGGCTCCGGGCAGCCACAGCTGACCCGGGAGGTGGGACCTGGCCCGAAACGTGTCCCGTGCGGAAATAAACCCTTGCCAGTACTCGACGGGGAAAGAACCACAACGTCCTCCAACCCATAAGTGACAAGAAGCCCTCCTGAAGCTCAGGCCACGTAAGCTGCTCTTTACCTGCCAAGACTGCCCTTGCCCTGTGCCAGGCAAATGCTCGCTTTAATTAGAGATTTTGTCACCACTGAAGTGATGTATCTCAAATAAAATTAACAGTTCTCACTTAGGCTTCACGCTACGGATCTGGCAGAGGTGGGGGGGCTTTTGTTGGGGTGGCCCATGGGGAACCCGAAAGGGCTCTGTCTGCTGGTGCCTGAACCCGAGGCAAACAAATGCAAAAGACGAAAACCAGCTTGCAAAATATACATTTCCCCTCAGATTGCTTTGGCAGTCATGCCTCGACCCTGGGGGCAGCAGAAGGTGCAGCTCAGCCCAGGCCAGCGCGGGCGTTGTGAGCAGGTCCTCAAAGCCTACAGAAATCCACGGAAAGTCGTATATGCTCCTCCCCATCCCCAACTCCACTAATTTTGCCACTTACTTTGTTTCTTTTACAGTTTGGCTCAGGCTAAACAGCGCTTTCACGCCTATGTGACACACGGATGGGTTTTCTTGCTCAGGCGAGTTGTTGCATAGCGAGTAAAAGCTGGGAAAAAGTAGGTCATTAAAGTATAGTTACAGTACTGGCTTTTATCCCTAGAATTGCTTTCCCTCCGGGACTGGCCCAATTTACAGTCCTTTCTCCTGAGAGGTTCTCCTGCCCTGCAGAGATGTGGAGCCGTCATTTCAGGAGCTCAGTGGTGTCTGCAGAACAAGATAATCCGTAGAGAGAAGGTGATTTTCAAAACAGCCTTGCCATATATTAATATAATTCAAGAAAATAAATCCAAATCAAAGAGGGACTTCAGCGTCAGTCCAAAGGAAAACGAGGGCCAAGTGGGGTGACCTTTTCTTATGCAGAATTTTGCTTTTCTCCTGAAATAACCCATCAGCTGCCACCTGCAGCAGAGCGCGCTCGGGGGGGTGGAAGGGTGTCGAGTGCCTCCCAAAGCGCTCCGGAGGGATCTCAGCAAATGGCCCTTTTTCTGCCGCGGAGAAATGTGCCTGTTTGGAAGGAATTACCAGGAAGGGAAATCATAGCAAGCAGAT
The DNA here is from genome assembly GCA_013400755.1 of Pelecanoides urinatrix. Classification (NCBI taxonomy): domain Eukaryota; kingdom Metazoa; phylum Chordata; class Aves; order Procellariiformes; family Procellariidae; genus Pelecanoides; species Pelecanoides urinatrix. The sequence goes on from VZTQ01013745.1 coordinate 694,020, forward strand.
CATTTTGATAACAACGCTCTTCCAGACCACAAAAAATGAGCACTTTCAGAGGTCTGATCAAAATGCAAACCACCCTTCCACGTTCTTCTCGCTGCACCTCCCCGTGCTGCTGTTTTCTTATCAAAACTCTCTCTCGTTAATTTATTACACTCTGACGGCACTAATTTAATTCCTTAGGGAACAGCAATGAATATATTGGGTAAGCAAGTTTCAATTCCTATTTTTCCTTTGGGAAGAGAAAAGGCAACTTCATGGGGGTCACGAATCTGTTCACCAGTAAGCACTTTCCCGCTTGAAAGCTGATGAAGTCAGGGCTGGCGTTGGAGCATCGCCCTGCCCGCGGCCTCCCAGCCTCCCACCACGGGCAAGGGCTTCACTTCTGAATCACGAAATGTTAATGAGCCACAAAACGCCTGAGGTATGTGGCAACAGCCACGGCTCCCACTTCAGGGACCGTCATGAAACGTGCCAGGTACAGTGGGTTTTAATTATTCCCACAACACGCTTTCGCTAAACCTGAACTGTTTGCAGCTAGGGGTGCCCATTTCCACAGGCTGACAGCAAGCACGGCCCTCGGGGCTCTCCCCGACCCCACGTCTCCGGGGGCTCCCGCTCTGTTTTCCCTAGCTTAATTAAGGTCTGAATTCAATTTTTTTGTCAGTGTCTTGACTAAGGTTTCTGGAGGTCTTTAGGGTTAATTTATCATCCCCTAAAGAATAAGTAAATATTTAAACTTCCCCCACTGCTGTAATTGAATGTTTTAATTCAGGCTGGTAGACTGAGTCAGGCAAGTTCTTCCATCCACTATTTATTAAATAAATGACAACAGAAAATCATTCTTGTCACTTTGCCAGAGTGTAAGTTTATATTAAAATGCTGCCCTTTCCGTTCATGAACCCCAGATTACAACTGCTTAGCAAGGACCAGCTGAGTGTAGCCTATTTTATTTTATTTTATTTTAGCTCAATACCCGGCCAAGCGCCGGCAGCGAGGCAGTGAAGTGCTGCCCAGGCATTGCCCGAGAGCCGCCGGCCAGGGCGGGCGTGTGCCGGGGGCACCGGCATCCTTCCGAGCCCCGTCCCAGCCACGGCTCGTTCCCCTCCCACGGAGGCACGGTCTGACGGGGGCCGCGCAGGGGCTGGGGGGCCGAAGCCGTGCCCCGGAGGAGGGTGGGCAGCCGGCCGAGCCCCCACACGCTGCCCTGGGCAGGCCGGGGGCCACGGGCCGGACCCGCTGTGCCTCCCGCCAGCCTCGGCCCCTCCTGCGGCACCCACCGGTGAGCCAGCCCCGGCCTTCCACAGAATCACTAAGGTTGGAAAAGACCTCTATGGTCATGGAGTCCAACATCAACCCAACCCCCCCAAGGCCACCAAACCAAGTCCCCAAGCGCCTCATCTACACGTCTACCGGCCATCGCCCACCGCGGCGGCTGCGGCCCCTCCGCCCGCCAGAGCCCCAGCCCGCCCGGCGCAGCCCAGCGCAACCCGCCCGCACGTGCCGCCGCAAATTGATTAATTAATTAAAAATTAATTGCGTCAGCTGGGATGTGTATTGGCATTTAACTAACAGAGACAAAAGCAGCTGGTGAGAATCTGGGGTCTTGCACATCCAGGAGAACTTATCAGTGTTGTTTAAATATTCATTTTGGCATTCTAGGCATCAAAAATCATTGTAAATCACACCTCCTTCACACAGCACTTCAATAAATACTGCTCACGGTTTCTCGTATTTCCCTCTCCTGAACCAGAGTTTTAGATTTCTGGTACTGCAGGCAAAAGACAGAGATGTATTGAAAATTAAGGTACCTAAATAATTAACCCCACTCCTGAGTCTTAGAGGCAATTTAATAAAGTGCTCTCGGGGACCCGGCTGACAGTGAATAATATCCGTTGTCACTGCATCTACATAGGCTGCAGAAACAATTCGATGTTGCCATTACACCGCGGTGCTTAACTGTTTGTGTTCTTGGGAGAGGGGACGTTGTCCTGAAAGCCAGTCACAAGAAATCCTCGTGCACGCGGGACGTGAGAGGAATAAACCAGAAAGACGAGCGTGGGCTTTCTCCTCCTCCCGAGGTGGAGCCGCACCTTCAGACGAAGCATGTTATTAAACCCATATAACTTGTTGCTCTAAAAATACACTTTGATGTCTTATCTGGAATGACGCATTTTTGCCCCATCTTTCCTGGCTGGGTTTCTGGCCCCTGGAGAGGCTGCTGAGGACGGCGGGCACCCCGCGGGGGTCCCCCAGCACGGCCCCGCTTCTGCCGGCCAGATGAGCCCAGGTGTTGGGCCACGCCGTGCCGAGCCCCTTCCGAAACCCGGCTCTGCCAGCACCGGGGGAGGTGTTCTGCAGAAGTCTTCATTGTCCTGTGGATTTTCATGTGCGTTTGATCAATTATGTATGGACTTTTGATTGCAAATACGGTGCAGGCAGGAGCATACAAGCTGGGTGAATCAATTTGGCCTAAATGAGACCCATCCACAATTCCTGGATTGTTTTGGTTTTTTTTTTGCCTGCAAATTACAGCGATGGAGAGACAGAAATTTCCTTTTTGTGTTTATTTTGGGAATTATTTTTCCTACTGACAGCCTCGGCAGCGCGGGCTATGTCAGAAACAGCATCGATACGGGCAGCTGAGAGCGCTGAAAGCTGGGAAAACTGCGGGTGCCGCTGCAGGGCCGGAGCCTGGGAATTCACCCGCCCGCCGCAGCGACCGTTTCCCCTGCACCATCCCACACACGCCTTCAACCTCTCCAGCGAGAGCAACCCGGCGTTGACCACAGCCGTGGTTTTCCCTGCGGCAACACCGAAATTCCCCGCGTCCCCCCCAGCCGGCGCGGCTCTGCCCGGCCCAACGGGGGCAGAAAGGTCCCCGCAGGTCCCCGAGGGAGCCCTGCAGAATCCCCCTGTCCCTTGGCATCACTGGGAGATTTTACTGTTGGTGACGTGAAGCTGATAACGGTGAGAACGGGCAGAAAATCCTTCCATGGAAGAGTAATAAATGCTGTGGGTGCAGCTCCCAGCTGCAGCACCCTGCTCCTTCAGTCGCTCTCCGCTGTGAAAGCCAGAGAAAGCAGCGCTGTCTCCCAGGGGCTAGTTACGTCTGCGGGACTGATCCTGACCCAGCACCGACAGCACGTCATGGGTGGGACTCGGGAAGGTGGGTCCTGATAAATCTTAAGACAAAATGGGGGTGCTGTGTCCCTGCTGGGGACTGCGGTGGCGAGGAAGGGCCGGAGCCCTGCACATAGAATCATAGAATCATAGAATCACAGAATCACTGAGGTTGGAAAAGACCTCTAAGGTCATCGAGTCCAACCGCCAACCCAACCCCCCCATGCCCACTAAACCATGTCCCCAAGCGCCTCATCTACACGTCTTTTAAATCCCTCCAGGGATGGGGACTCCACCACTGCCCTGGGCAGCCTGTGCCAAGGCCTGACCACTCTGTCAGGAAAGAAATTTCTCCTCATGTCCAACCTAAACCTCCCCTGGCACAACTTGAGGCCGTTTCCTCTCGTCCCATCGCTGTTCCTTGGCAGAAGAGACCGACCCCCCCTCGCTCCAACCTCCCTTCAGGCAGTTGCAGAGCACGATGAGGTCTCCCCTCAGCCTCCTCTTCTCCAGGCTGAACACCCCCAGCTCCCCCAGCCGCTCCTCGTGTGCACCTTCGCTTGCGGAGCCACAAGTGATTTATTTAAAAGCCGAGGCAGGAAATTACCTGGGCGTGGAATTACCAAACGGGAGCAGGGCAGACAGGCTTGGTCTGGCACAGAGCTGGCCAGTACAAAGTTAATCAGCATAATAAAACTCTCGGGGAGAGCTTAGCCCCAAATGGGTGCTTTGCATGCTGTGGCTGCAGGAGTTTTCACCCCTGCCCAGGAATCCTGATGCCCAACTGGGGCCTCAGGCAGCTGAGAACTTCTCTATGTCTCAGTCAGGACAATTATTTAATTTAGACGTTCAGTGACACTGGGAGTACAGGGAAGAGGCGTAGGGGAGGGGAAAGAGGAATACATCACCGAGCGCAAGTTAACCAGATAAGCCCTTTATAAACAGCTCATTTAGGAGAGACAAATGCTACTGTTTCATTTTACTTAAAGAAAATCTGTTCTTTTTCCTTCGTGCTCTGTTCTCCAGGAGCGCGCAGGACACGGCTAGAGATCTGCTGCCAACTGCAGAAGTATTTTGGCTTGCAAATACAGCAAGTTTGGCATTCCCCTTCCGTGCACGCCACATGGCATCCTTTAAGTTATCGCTGTTAAGCACCTGACTCCCAGCCAGGTGCATGTGACTAGTTACTTACTGGGTAAGAAACGCTGCTTTCTCTAACCAGGCTGGTGAAACAAACCCAGCTGCTGTCCAGAAGGCTAATCCTGCTCCAGGTCAGGGCTCCGAAGTACCTCTCCGTCCCTGGCAGGCCCTTCCTGCAGGCACGGAAACAGAAGGAGCACCAGGCATGGGAGGGAAAACAAGGTGGCGAGCAAACGCTGACACCGAGTTTTGATGCCAGCAGTGGATGCCATTTGCAGAGTTTCCAACCCCTGTGAGTTCCGACCCCCGCTATAGGGACCCTGGAGGGAAAACATGACTTGCCCCTTCAGGCTCCCACCGGGATGGGTCTGTTTTGCTGCTTCAGACAGCCTCACGACCCAGCTGCCTGCTTCCTCTGCCTCCTCCCGAGCCTCCTCCCGAGCTGGGGCACGCGGGGGAGGCTCAGGGAAAACGCCACCGGACCGTAACGTAAGCCACTACCTGGGGATGCACTAACACTAGTCTTCTGTTCCCGAGTCCCCGATTCCAGAGAAAGCCTGGAGCGAAAACAACCGTCCACAGAGGGAATGAAATCGGGGCTGTGCTGCCGACTGCTCCCGCGGGGAGTGGAAGCTTCTGGAGTGCAGAACCCGCGGGATTTCTTGATGTCGCCTGCAAACCCCCGGGGAACGGGTGAAGAGGCGCATCTCCCGCGCACTGCGTCGGGCACGGGTATCCTCGGTGTCAACACGACCTGGAGTTTCACGGTTCAGCCCTTCTCCTTTTTTTTAACGGCTGCTTTGCAGCACGGCGTCCCCCGAGCGTGGCCGCGGGGCCGACGGCTCCAGCGGAGGAGAGCCCTGGCCCGAGGAGCCCAGCGCAGGAGGAGAACACGGCGACCGGCAGCAGGGCTTGGGGCTGGGCACCGCTCTGCCGCCTGGAGAGAGCTTCCTCCAGCTCCGCATGACTTGCAAACACGGACTCCACAGTCTGTAAGACTGTAAAGTCGGGATGTTTATTCAGCGCTGGGCGGCACGGGGGGAGTCCCACCAAAATCGTGCGCGCCCCAACGCAGCACTCACCATAAATATATACAGCTAATTGTTGCATATGCATGATATGCCTATACATATGCATGACCTGTCCCCGCTTTGTATTAAAATGAGTTCCAAGAAGTCATTTCCATGAACCCCTCCCATCC